>JAZARR010000153.1:4495000-4917500 GCA_037389465.1 Baylisascaris procyonis
GCCGAAGGCTGGAAAAAATATGGTAACCGGGACTTTGACTCAAAAAAATACGGTGATTGCTTCAATGGTTTCAATAACGTCAGACGTATGACGACTTCATTTCGAAAGCTCACAGGATTCTGAGAAACGTACCCTCAGCTTTCCTTGCTTATATAGCTTTTCTAAGGCTTTCCAGGTGTCCAAATGATCCACATCATCCACAACGAACTGATCGTCCTCAACAAGTGGCACATACGATCCATCTTTGTGCTGCAAAATAATAGAAATTGACGCTATATTCGATTTCCTTTAAGTGATTAAGCACAACAAGGAACACTGCAGAATAAGTGCCGCAAAATAAGCAGAAAAACACGGCCGGCTCTGCTTTCTAAAGAAGTAACATATGATTAGTCCATCATACAACTAAGAAATAGAGAAATGTTTAGGGCACTTGGACCATGATCTCGACATTCCTTATCAGCTATCATAAATCGAATACACTCGTATACATCTTCGAATATGAAAATCTATGTGTGATGCCTCATTTGACTATCACCGCGTCTTTGTATAGTACTGTATTGCTGATTTCTATCGGAGGGAATTATGGCAGCGAAAGTGCACACCAATCTACTGAGTAACTGCGAAAAGCGGTTGGTAATATAACTTACAAGGTTCCATTCAAACAAAGCAAGACAATCCATGACTATGACCTCCTACAAAACAAAATGCAGAAGAAAATGACTGAGATTACTCGCATTCGCAACCATATTTCCGTAAGCACTGGATGAAGTGAGCTGACAACACGAGCCGTTCCATCTTGTCCTCTCGAAAGTAGCAACCATTCAAAGTGTTTCATAATAGAAAAAATCGCTCACACAGTCGATGCTGATGCTGCCGCACACGTGAATACACTCCTCATGCTTCATCTTTGACCACTTCACTTACCACTGCAATATAATAGCTAATCCCCCACCCTCCTCCCGTCCATGGAATCAAAGTAAAGAACACGCTCACTAGATGTGATATAAAGAATTGTAAAAGTAGACGCCAGACTTCAATTTAAAAAAAAAAAAGATTATTCGGCAAATTGACCAACCTTTGTTGCGCATGGGCAGTGAATAAGATATAGATCAATGTAGTCGGTCTTGAG
The DNA here is from genome assembly GCA_037389465.1 of Baylisascaris procyonis. Lineage (NCBI taxonomy): Eukaryota > Metazoa > Nematoda > Chromadorea > Rhabditida > Ascarididae > Baylisascaris > Baylisascaris procyonis. The sequence goes on from JAZARR010000153.1 coordinate 4,496,130, forward strand.
GGTTCTCAACTGTTGCTCGACTATATTCTCCACATCTGACGGGGCGTGTGCTGTGAACGGAAGCTATAAAATCATTTGCGAAGAGCAGAAATATTTTACCTCTGTGTACTCCTCGCTGATTCTAAATATATCGTACATCATTCTGGAATAGAAACGTTGTTTCAGTGGAAACCCTTCGCTCGGGAGCCATGAAGTTTTAAGGAACTCCGCCTTCACGAACATCGCCAATGTGTCATTCAAAAACGGTAAAAATGCACGGTAGGAAATACTTAAATTCCCTCTTGTGCGCTTAAATAGGATTTGAGTATCAACCCAAATGCGCAACAAAGTGAGGGAACAACAAAACTAGAACAACCCGGCACCTCGGAACATGGAACATTGGCGTTCGATTTAATTAAATGCGGGGAAGTTGTATGCGACCGTCCGAACAAACAGCTGCTGTCCAATATTTCACTAAGCGAATCTCATCGTGGTCGCCAATTGCAACCAGTTGTGACGTGTGAATGACCACACCGAATTAACGAAGATCGTTTATTACGAGCAACAACAACCTTGAGACCATGAAAAAGCACGCACTGATTAGCAAGCAAAATCGCAGCCTACTTATACGGCCCTTTCGGCTACAAATCATAATCCACATGGGAAGAGATCAAAATCAAAATCAAGGCATATATGAATAAAATAACTTGCTGATTAAAATGAGGATCATCGAGATCACGACAACTCATTTGATCACAACAAATCGCTCAGTAAATCACTCCACGGTAGTGGTGAAATCATGGGGTGCTCGCAATTGGAGATCAGGATCACGACGGCCCTGGTATGTTTGGTGGCAACTGGTGATCACGAGAACTAAGGAGGTTTAGGATTGGTGATTGCTAGCGAGTAATCTATTGTGATCACATGAGATAATCGAAGAATAATGGGTACTTTCAGAATGCTTTGCAACGCTGGAAGCCTTTCAATTTTTAGATTCCCACAATTGAAATGCCGCAAATTCTATAAGCGTAAAAATGCGCCTGACTGGGTACAAAAACATACACCATTGCTGGATTTCTTTTCGTGGAATTCTCCGTCTTCCTCACAAATACATTCGCATTTCGTTAAAATGTATTACTGGTAAATCTGTCCTCTAGGAAGAGCAAGCTCCTCCACCTCCATATTAAAAACTTCACATCTTCTCGTCATATTCGCTTTCCAGAAAGTTGGCTTAGTATAGCTCAGACTGGCAACAGGTAAGAAACTTAACGCATTCTCTGATGCGCCAAAAGACAGGAGTAAATCCTTGCATTCATTGGGCCGTTACGATTGTTGGCATGGATAACGAAAATGGATTTCATCATATATTGTTTAATGCTTTATGAACTGAATATCACCGAAGATGGAATTGAGATCTGTAACGTAAATATCAATAAAAAAAAGCAATTCGGAAAATGGACTCACCTTTGTTGTGATAAATAAATCCTCTCGTTTAACTTTGCCGCTTTGAATGCAATCGTATAATGCGTTACCAACACCTGCTTCTGTCTCATAAAGGAAAGCTGTATCGAAAAGACGATAGCCGACATCAATTGCTGCTTCGATTGCTGTATGCAACTGCTTTTCGTCTTTCGACTAAATTACAGAAATTGATTCGCTTTCACATTTCAAGACAAGAAATCAGATCATCAAAATTTAGTGCATGTGAATCAAAAGAAAGCTTGCTTGTAGTACTTATGTGAACGTTGGTAGACAGGTCAGGTCGGTAGCCATTTATTGAGCAAGCATTTAGTTACAAAAATCAGCCCAGGTAATTTTGCCAACGTTTCCTCACATCCAACATGAACTCTAACCACCTCAGGACGTCCAATATTTAATCCAGTTTGCATATTTTATGACTCAAAAGCTGCATGCTTAACTCATTTCGAAATAGTCGTGAGCATTGAAATATTAGCGGCCGATTGACAGGTTGCTTTTGTGAGTGGGTAAATGGTTACTTAAACGTACGAGCACTTCACATGCTGTTTTACAGTGTCCTCCTAGATGACTGGCATGTATTATGAGTGATACAGCTTACATCCATCGACTACTACAATCATACTCACTTTGTTGCACTTGTTTCTTCTCATTTCCCCATTCACTCGTTTGCTGCGACATGATGCAAGTGTTTCGCATGCACATCCTGTCGGCCTCTATATATTTTTTGAAAAAGATTTGCAAAAGTAATGCTGATATAGGGAAATGGATCGCTCGTTGACAAAAAGAATAGATGGGTTCGCATAACGTAGGGAATAACCTTGCCTCGACGAGATATTCCAAAGCTCTGCTTACGTATTTCCAGATGCACAATCCAAAAATCTAGGCCATAAGTAACGCGCCAATTTTTGAGCGGTTTCTTAGATTTGAAGTGATTGGACATGATATGAAGCAAATATCAGAGGAAGGGATGTGAAAGGAGATTTGCAAGGCACATACGATTATATTGTAGATATGTAGGAACAGCTGAGATTTGTTACGGAACGTTGGTAAATTTTTTTGTGTAGGAGATTCATATCCACTACCTTGCAAGTGTCCTTCCAATTTTAAGGGGTACACTTTTGCGTTCTTCTTAGTCCCCCTCCCCTGCCCTTGCTCACCCCCTTCCCGCCTCACCTTTAGCAGTTATTTGCCCCTAATGAGCTCTGTTTCGCTCAAATTATTTCAAGTAGAAAAATAATCCCCAATAAGCTGTACACTGCAAAGAGACTCTAATAGCTGTCAATCCTCACAAAGATTATTTTAAAAAATTGATGAGTATTTAAAAAAATTGATGGGCACTTACCAGCCATGTTCCTAAGCCAAGCAACGGAAGGTTGGCTCCAGTTGGTAAGGCTATAGAATCGATCTTCACCATTAGCAGTCGATTTGATATTATCGAATAATCACTTCCTCAAAAATGGTACTGATTTCATGACGAAAATAAGTGAAATGGCGTGAAAGGAAGGTTGGCATTTCCTGTTACCTTTTCCCGTAAGCATGTCAAGCTTAATGATCGTCAAGGAAGATATACATTAACAACATTAACAAGCAAAAATAACTGGACGGAAACGAAAGCGAAACAATTTACATGAAACACCGTCGCCGACGTACGTCGACCGCCAAAGACAGCTGCTCACTGCAAAGAGAAAACATCAAACTACGTGAATATGCACCCAACAATCAAGCCAGAGCGAGTCGTTGCTTTCGATGTTTCGCTCTTCGCTTATGTTATCATGAGGTTTTCTTTCGAGGAATACGGAAATCGTGGGTTGCAAATGTCCTGGAAGTTCTCGACCTTGTGCAGTCATAAATCACTGAGAGCTCAAGCGTCATCGTTAATAATAGAACTGATTTTCCCAGCAAACTGCCTTACTATTATGATTTCGCAACAAAGAAGTTAAGAAGTATAACGCATGCTTCCAGGACGAAACTCATTGAATAAGAAGTCACATTAAGTAAGTAGAAAACATCATGGCCTTCAAGTTCGAAGGCCGCAGGATCATGGCACTCAAACCTTTGGCGCCTCGAAATGGTACTCCAAGCGATGTCGCGTCGAGAAGTTCTGGTGTTTCCCAAATTCGCAACTCCGAATCCCGGGGTCTTCGTGGAATGCGGTTCTGTTGATGGCATGAAAATATCTCGTTCATCCATCGACAACATCTCCTCCACACCTCCTCTCTATCCCCACTTCCAATTTCACATTTTTGCAGCTAGTTAGTTCCTATTTGATGACCATCACAAAATTTGCAGCTCGTCAATTCGCAGTCTCCCAGGGGCTATTATTTCATCCATTATACGTCAAAGAACAGTTCGAAAATGTTAGCGAATAATTTACGTTAACGAGTGACCTCTTGTGATCAAATAAGTTTTGTGATCGCAGTGATCGTGAGAATCTTCATTTGTGTAACAGGCTATATGCCCACACTTGTTTCATCTTGATGTGGTATCTCTCCCTGTGGATTACGACCTCCCCATGCCTTCGGGTCCGTAGCCGAAGCTATAAACAGGCTGCGGTCTTGCTTGCTTATCATTACTTATCGAGGTGCAGTCCTCCTACTCGTAGCAGACGAGTAAATCACTGACGGCTAGAGTTCGGCATGTCGAATGCTTTCAGTTTGCTCATTTTTTCACTGACGAAATGAAATACATCCTCCATTTCAGGTTTATTTCATGAAAATGTGGTCGCCTCAGATATGTTGATGCAAGACTTCCTTAATGACCGCTACATTATCTCTTTTTCTGTGTATAAGGCCTCGGCTCATCTCTAAGCAATTAATCTCTCTGTTACAATTGAATTACTTACATGTAAGTGATGAAGTGTTTTTGGATGAAGTGGAATGTCGAAGAATACTCCCATCATTCTCTTTCTATACTTCAAAATGTTTTTAACAAATACTTCCTGGTGGTTTCCCCTCATAAAGCGTATCACTTGCTATCTATCCCTTTACAATCCTCAGATATGGAGATTGTATTACAAGTTTTCGGCCTATAAGGATTGTCCGCTTTAATTTGCAATTCGACTCTTAAACATAACCTATCATTGTTAAACAAAGTCTCTTAGCTGACCACAAATTACATTTTCTTCGTAAATTAATCTATACATTCCGATAGTGCGTTACACCGACGCGTTATCTTGATGCAACAGCTGAATAGCGGCAATCAATTGAAAGCTGAAATATTCTCTCGTCATTACCACTTCCGCCACTATCAGTGACACTACAATTCTCGCTCAATCAGACTGATGTTATATGTGACCATGTGACTGCGGCGTGGATGTTATTGCGAAATACTTGCAAAGTTGTGTCGCAAATTACTGTTCCAGGAAATAACCGAGTAACACATCGCACATGGTTCATTCAAGCTATAAGTGCTTCTATTAAAGAATTCTGCAAACGCCCTAATATTGCTATTGTTTCTTATGTTCAACCTATCCATTGCACCCGCCAAATGTCTCATCTACGTTGTAAATGTGCGTTCTCTGATAGCTCACCGTTATTCGGTGATTACCTATATGGAAGATGTAAATTTTTTTTCTTCGCTAAGAGACCATTTTTTATTGTGAGATATTGTAGTGTTCATATGAAGAGAAATGCGTTAATTTAAAATAAACGTTCGAAATGCTTTGTTTTAAGCACAACTTAATGGTTGCTTGTAAAATGTTCAATGGGTTATTCGATGTGAATGCCTCATCTCTAGTTGTCAAAATTGAAAATGCAACCGCAGAGTTAAATGCTTCGAATCATACGAGCGTTTATTCTTTGTTCGCAAAAATCCTGTAGCTTTTTCTCCTCGCAAACATACATTGTTTGGACGAAACTATCAACTGATATAATGCAAGCCTTCTCGCTCATTGTTTTCATAGATGCTTTCTCATTAATCCCATTTGTATTTTAATAAGAACTTCTGCTATTCATCAGTTCGGTGTCTTTAAAATACTGGCTTGCCGCCGTATGACGTAAGTGCATTCATTGCCTCTCATTCGTATTGAAAATGAATGAATAAATGAATCAATAAATCGAATAATAAATTAATGACTTTATTAAATTGCATGACAATATTGCAAATGTTGAAGACTTCGATTTCTGATATGATATAGGATCTTTAACCCATGGTCAGGAAATATAGTACACCTCCACTAAGTTCCCTCACAATTTAAAACAACTTTCTATACCTATATTCTTCCTTACGCTTATTCGCGACACTTTTATCCTACGTCAGCATGGTCTTATACCTATCTGTACAAGTAGATCGCTTCCCAAATTTTGAGCACTTCCCTAAATGTGACCTTCAATCTTCTAAACTTTAGAAGAACCCAACAAACTTCTGACCATTAAAATGCAAATAAGCGTGAGAAAACTGCTAGACGTCCGATTTACTGCATAAATAAATAATGACATATTTTTTAGCGAATCATCACTATTCATCGCATTGAAATGCGTTACTAACGTGCTCGATCGCGTAGAGACACGTCATCAAGTGTGTTTCTGAAAAAAAAAATTTTTCATTCGCATTTGCTGTCCTCTCTAAGCGCAAAGCCTAGACAGTTCACTCGTTGCGTCAATATTGCATAATCGTCGCAACGTTTTGCAGCATTGTTGAGTCATTCGATGCCATCTCTCATATAAATTCAAGCATTACTTCATCGGCAGATAATTGTGTGATACTTCTCGTTCATTCCTTTACGTCACATCTGGACATATGCGACATTTTGCTAACTATTTTAGTTTTATTTATTTTTAATATGTAGTAGAAATATTATTGATTCGAGTAATTGTTGAAAGTAATAAACTCAAAATAGTGTTGAACTTATATAGTTATGAATTTTCGTTGAAAATTATGTGAAAATGAAAGCTGATGGCACGCAGATTGTTCGCTTTGTGTACATGTGAACGTTTTAAGGTGAAGTTAAGTTCTCTGCAAATGGCTAATGGAAGTACTTTATTCTTCCAAGTGCACGTGAAATGCTGTTATCGCTCTCATTCTTGTGAAATTTTTCCAGTATTAGGATTTCTTTCGCTTATATAAAGTTGGTTTTAAATGGTTATTGTAGATGCAAAGCAACACGAGATAAGAATGTCATATAGAATTGAAACTAAATATTAGTAGATCGAGAAAATATTTTTGGTAACTTATCTCCTTTAATTTATTGTGAAAATCAGTGAAGACGGCAAAATTTAGTGTTTGAGGCGGGGCCCCAGGGTCCCCCCTTGTGAAATGATGAACACACCTCGCGAGGACAAGGAAGCTTTTCGCCCCGGCTAGGATCCCGCGGGAAGGTTTGAGTTCTCAGAATCCTCGGTGGGGTAGAAGCTTGGAAAACACCCGGTTCTGTTGCGAGACTTTTCACATCGTTTTCACACTGTGCATTATCGTTTCCATGCTATCGTGCTGTGATAATCAAACATTGTTTCTACCGTTGTTTCCTGTTGTTCTTAACTCTCGGAATTGGTGCTCTGCTGTATGTCGCCTACGTACCAGGCAGACGAAATTTTCTCTACATCAGAAACAGAAAAGACGAGTATGAAAAGAGGGGAGGGGAAGCTAACTATGAAACGCCTACTGCAGTGGGCTTTTCTTTGAGCACCTTATGGATGACACAAGTTTACATTAACGCTATGTCGCACTGCTCATTGATAGGTTGCGAGTGTGTTCATTCATTCGAGACATACTTCCCTTTCACATAAGGGGTTTCGTTATGCATTTTGACTGTGTCCATATTATCCTGATATCATCTTTCACGATGAACTATTGTTTCTCTTAGGACACATATACGCCATGTTGCCTTTTAGCGTTTCTTACTCTAACACTGCAGCACACAGTTCCGTCGTCTTCCTTGACTTAATAGAGGATTTTTTTCAGCTTGCAACCATAGAATTTGCGCTCAGAGGTGACGAAATCAAAAGTAGATTTCAGTCGAGAGTAGGCAAAATCGAGAGTAGGCTCTATTCAGCGTTGATGGTAACTGTGATGCTGATAAGATTCATAAATCACTCTAAAAAACCACGCATAAGGTCATTCCGAAAGTCGAATGCTTTGAATTTCCTAGTGCTTATGAGATCTTTCGTGTGCGATGAGGCTTACAGTCAGGATTACTGGATTAAGGTCTTTCCAAGTCCCAAGACAGGCTGACAGTAGTTCAGGTGCCTCAGCTCATACGGATCACCAGCGTAGGTCGATGATTGCTGTCTTTGCTTGGTAATGGAGTTAGTAGATAGCTGGCTGATCCACTTTTGTCCGGAAGTGTTCTAGGCCGTGTTGTTTTCTTGGAATTATTCAAAATTTGAACTTAAGATATATTGTTGCTTCTCTGAGTGCGACTTTTTAAAAAAGTTTTTTATATGTGATCGTTTCTGTGGCGAATTAGAGCCCTAATGAGGTTAAGTTGCATAAGATGTGACGTTCGATTACTAGAAAGGCGTCGAATTAATTCACAGCATAACTAAATGGTGATTCACAACCAGTTGATTATCGATTCGGTTCTTAACTTTCCCGATTTGTTGTAAGTCTTCTATCGTTTCATAGTAGCGAATGATGATTTCATCGCCACATTTGGCATATGATGTCGTGCTCATGTGACTGGCATGCCTATTCATATCGCCTTCTATAGGCATTCTCTTTCCCTATAGTCGTAGCACATATTGAGGTGCTAGAAGGTTTGCTACAAGAGCGAAATTGAAAGACAGAGAAGCAAGAGCAAGAGTTGTTCAAGTTGTGCTCATCGTCTAAAAATTTTTGTTCACCTATTTCGGCGTTTATACGTCATTGAAATGTGTATTTGAACTCCTCGTCGAAAATTCCCCTTCGGGAACCCGAAATCGTGGAAAACTAGAAATCCTGAAGAAAGCCTGCAAATTTTGTGCGGTTGAAACAAGTTGGTTGACTCAGCATTTTGGTTCTACGTCCTTGATTACTTCCGAGTCGTTTTTGATGGTTTATCCGCATGAAATCGTATGGGCGATCTATGATAGGATTGGTTGGTTACCAATAGAAAAATGAGCGAGAGTCTGGTGCAAATCCATGACATTCAACTTGACGGCTGAGCGCTGTACTATTGGAGTGCTGCGAAGGTAACTGTGAGATATGAGTGATGCAAGCGGATAGTTTTCGATGGGCCGTTATAAAATGGCTATCATCTTTGTCTCAGGCAGACCTAATGTTGACTCTAAGACAAGACCTTAATTGAAGACAGAATTGTTTTAGTAGCGAACAGAGAATGAGACAACGATCGTAGAGCATTTTTGATCCTCTCCATTAATTGTACAAAACCTTTTCACTCTATTCAATCGAAGTCTGCCTTCTGCAGTTTCCTGACAGATGGATATTCAGAACGTGACAAATGTGCATTTTGCATCAATTATGTGCAGTGATGTTCCGATTCATTTGAGTGTTATCAGTGTTGGCTTTCTTCAAATATCGTTTGTGTCTTGTTTTAGCTGAGCGTTATGCCACAGCATTTTGACGATGAAATTCCCGTCGCTCGACGGACCTCCAAAGATTTGAGGATTCACCGTGTCGTCCGCAGGTTTCTTTTTCTTCATATGTGTTTTTACTTATTTATATAGGTAGTTTCGAATCTTTAGACGTAGCTATAATGTCACTTTTAATCAGCAGTCATGTAAGGATTTGAGTTCCTATTTGCCTCTTGACCCTTTATTTGTTCTTGAAACGGTCCGCAAATTCTTTTTCCTCTGAGCTCGGCCACATGCTGCGTAATCTGACAACAGGATAAGGGATTAGGGTCTTTATCATGCCTGAATAAAAGCAGCAATAGAAGCGATGGGGGGAATCATACGACGAAGGGGGGGGGGTATGGGCCGGGAAGGTGGACATCACTGAGACTTAATTTTGGCACCAGTTATGCCGCCACCATGTCAATAAGCATCGAACACTCCGCCCGCCTCACGCTCAAACCACTTCGCGATTGCCATGCGTACCGCTGCCGGTTCGAACCACCCTTGCGGTGACGGCACTTCTTGCGAAAAGCTAGAAGCATATTGATGGCTCTGTAAGCAAACACGCTTTCCTTTCACACGCACCGGTCTTTGCATTTTCCTCAAGGGATTTGTGAAGAATTCGCTTTGTCTTACGATCATCGCTTCTTCGTTCTGCATGAAAGCAGTTGATCTATAAATAACCGATCACCCCTTACACTCAGTATTGTAATTGTCAGGTCTTTCAGTATGTCTTTCGGTGTCCTATTACTGACTAAAAGTAAAGCAGGCATTTCTCTCGGACAGAGCCAGGTGTTTAAGAATGTTCTCTATTGTAATGTTGTCGTCAGATTACTTCGATTTCATGTACGTAGAGTTGTTAAACGAAGACCATTTCAATAGTTCAAGAAAGTTTTGAAACTTCTTCACCTATATTGGCCCTTCGAATCATTTGGGGGAGGGGGGTTAAACGGATCTAATTTCCATTATTGTTACGACCCCTGGTTTATACTACAAAAATCATTCCGATTGTGCAGGTAAACGCATTAAACTTTTCAAAGCATCTCACAGTTCCTTCGTTATGATCCTCGGAATTCAATGCGGTCCACGTTGACTCACACACTCTCCGAAGGCATGTGCCTGCAAACTTCCATGTTACTGGCATTCTATGCTAGTTGCACTCTCATCGCTTAAAAAGTTTGCACTGTTTTCAATTACAGAGACATATGGCCGGATTACATCAGTAAACAAATGGTCCAAAATGAAACTTTCTGCAATGCTTACGCATATTTGGACTCCTCGAATACGGTTGATCCGTCGATATGGATGAATGCTGGTCGTTCCGAATCGGTGAGCGTTCTACGACAAGCTCTTGTAATGTGTAGTGTTGTGTGGGTCAGTATTGGCGCCATTAGGCTCGATATGAGACTCCATCGATTCGATTTCCCATTGGGACGTAAAATTTCCACTGTCAAAATTCCTCAGTTGTTTCCACTTATTTAGTTAGGAAAAACAATTTCGTATAAAAATTTGAAAATTCTACACGTAAATTGCTCGATTTTCACTCGCATCAGTTGAGAGTGATTTTATCGTAAAACGGAGAGTGATTGTTGGCAACTCTGCAAGAATTTCTTATATCTATGCATCTTGGTTGAGTTGTTCTTCCTTGTTTATTTAGTTTGTTCAGTCGATTTGCTTATTACTTCTCAATTTTTATCTTTGTTTTTATTTCTTTTTTTTTCGTTCTAGACGGGTCTGACGAGATTCCCAGCGATAGAGTTGCCCGATCCTTTTGGTATGCGTACTTTTTATATGAAATATTCACTCAATAAAAAATACCGATGGGAATTGGACGACGAGCTGTCTGAGAATGTCTGCAATTATCAGGTGTGAATATAGAAGAGTTTTATTGTTTATCAATTGTCATTATAATACATAATTTTCTTGAAGATGAGCATTTGCTACAAATGAGGCAACATCATCTTGCATTCTAATGAGCCTTGAATTTTTATGAGGGTTTCAGTTTTATTCCCTTATGACTACTGTTAATCAGTTAATCGATTCATACTCAAAGTGAGGAAATTTACCCGCTAAGAAATTCTTCAGTGCTTAGAAATTGAGCAGAAAATTTTGCGAAGTCAAATCCGTCAGAATTTCACGACAGTCATTTTCAGCGATATTTTAGCCATATGAAAGTCATCTTCTTACGATTTTTCAGCGATATAAGTATTATACTCGATGTTTTAGAGTGTTCAAAATAAACATCGATGTTCTATACTAAGTAAAATTTCAACTTTATTGATCATCATTTTGTTTAGTTTGTTAGCCTAAGCCGATCTATTTCCTATGCGTAGAAAGCGGTATTGGTCGAGTTCAGAACTTTTTTAGAAAATCAGCTGACCATAATTGCCATTAAATTTGTAAGTCGACGGGAGTTTGTGTATATTAGGGCATAGAAATATGCGAACATCAATAACAGTTCGAAAATAGATCCCTTCTTTTACATGAGATTTGTATGATCTCAAATGGGATGGGCAATGAGTATCGATTGATCTATTGGTGATCGCTCCTAAGAATGCATTTTAGAATGAATCGGTGCATTTGAAGACATCATATTTGCGAACTGTAACACATGACACTGGTTGGTTATATAAGTATGGATGTTTTTGGCGAAAGCGGAATAAAGTTTATGGAGTGGAATATGCGACGGTCAAAGATGGAGAAGTGATACGCCGATATGCAAATAAGGCCAATAAATATGACCTCTTAAAGTGAGTGCTATGACAATTGAAGGCGCTTAAGTATTGGCTGGCTGTTTCTCGACTTTGTCTATGCTAGTTTTCACTAGTAGACAAAGAAATTCTGAAATCTGGCCAGAGAGCGTGCCAATTTTGTTTTTGAAATACAAAGGAATGAGGAATTGCATCCAGAGTTGCAAACGACATCCCTATAATGCTAGTCAAATATTGACGCACGTTGTCATATTTTCGCAGCGTTTGCCGCATCACAAGGTCAGTGATGATTGCGACAGAAACTTAACTTTCGAAACTCATATCGGCATATTCACTTTTCTGCCGGGAACGATTCTGCACTCTGATCGAATTCTTTCTGGTTGTTTCGAATGTGCTAAGTGCAAGTTTATTCTATTCAGGGCGGAGCTGGTCGCATATTAAACTTTTCAGCTTTTTTGCCTCAACTTCATGTCGGTTTTCTGTCCTCTGCATCAATCAAAAATCCATAGTATATGATATAAGTAAGATGAATAACAGGGAGGTGTGCCGTTACAGTATACAATGCGGCTCAACACGTTTTCTTCATAGGTTTGTACAGAATGCAAATGTTGCAATCAGTACGTCGTCCGCATTATCTGAAGCCATTTTATCGTTATATACTATTAATATTTTGCGATTCTTATGACAGTTCAGTGCTGTCACACTTTCCGCTTCTTTCTGCTTTTTTAGGAAATCCCGGGCTTATTCAGCTTCTACAATGCTGACTTTCTAAACACAGAGTAATTTTGAAAAACATAAGAAAAGATTTAGTTTGAGATGTTGTTAACAAATTGGTAACCTTTTTCTTATACGAAGCTGCAAATACCCGAAAGGTCCAAAAACTTAAAATTCAAGGAAGCAATTGACACATACGTCGTCTGCATATAGAGCATCGAAATGTTTGCGGGTGCGTTTGACGTTCGTTTCTCACTACCTTTTTCCGTAAGCATAAGAGCGAGGCATTGAGTAATGGTTTTAAACATCAGATAATGGATCACCGCTGAGAGTTGTAAAACTGTAGTTTACGATTCGCAAGTATCATGAAAACAGATCACATTGACTTATGGAAGTGGATGAATATATAATCCCGGACTTGAACCACAGTACTATTGAAAGTGTTGTGTTGTATCGCCACGAATGAGATATTCTGGTAATGGTGTCAGCTAAAAGATTTGCTTCGCTGCGACGAAACGAACACTGTGCACATTCGTAAACGCTGCGTTACAATTCTGCGTTTGGCAAGAAACCGATTGTGTGACCATGAGAGTTGTCTTCTTTTCGTTGCAATGAAATATCAATGTGACTCCTATCGAACTTTCCAGCATACTATTTCAGGAAACCGAGGAAGCCTCGAAAAGGAAAAACTCGCTGGAGTAGAGCGGAAGTGACCTACCAACCTGAGTATGATGAATGGAGCAATAACCCCGAGCTTCATGTCCTCTATAAGACAACGACAAACAGTTGGGACAGTCGCGTACGGAACAAGTGTGATAAGTAAGCTTCAGAGTGCTACTTTTGCAAACTATTGTGCCTGCATCTCTCTCTCTTTTTCTGTCTTTGCCTCTCTCTATTCCTCTATGCGTGTGTGTGTGTGCATGGCGTGTGCGTGTGCGTGTGTGCGTGCGCGCGTGTGAGTGCACGTGCGTGCGTGTGTAGTGTGTGTGCTTGCGCGCGCCTGTGTGTACACATATGCGTGCGCGTGTGTGTGTGTGTGTGTGGCGTGCGTGTGTGCGTATGTGTGCGTGTTCGCGTGTTCGCCGAGTAGTTTCATTCACAGACCACATGAGGTTATATAATGAAACTTTTATCAGAGTGTAGTGTGTATAAAATGACCACTCACCCACGTTCAGCCTCCTCGATTTCGTCGTTTCGAGTCTTTAGCATCTGGATTTTGTTCCAGAATAGAGTGGATGCTGTCTAGAAGCGAAGTGTGCATCGGGAACTTCTGTAGCTGGTTGGTGATATTGGATGAGATGTGAGACGGCATTTTGATGTTTTCTCTATAACATTAGTACGGCCAATTATATCGATCGAGGATTGGTCAAAAAATCCTCATGTTATCCCACCTTCATGATATGTATTTCGACGTTGTCTACTGGAAATCAAGTTTTTGGTGATAATGCGCATTTAGCCGGTATGGTTTGTTTCCAATATCAGCTTAAGAAGTGCTCAAATTATCGTTGTTCTACAAGTTGCCTGTTGTCATAAATGATTTCAGGACCGATGAGAGGAAGTAAGCAGTATTGTTCACATAATGGCCAGCGATTTATTGCAGGAAGTAGACATGCCTTTCAAAATTTGCTTCTAAGGACTGGAACATTCTTAGCACTTCTGTGGTCAAACATTCTTCCCTGTTTGTTGCGATACTATGCGCCAGTGATGTTTTCCCGACGGTCCAAACGCCAATGTTTTCTAGCTTGTTGAACATTGCGCACGACATGGCGTGTTTTAGTTAGCAAACAAAAAACCGCCTCCAAATCGCCATGTCTTTCCATTTCCGTATCCAAGGGCATGCATATTTGGCGCTGTTTTTTATTGTGTTTCTGCCCTCCATATGTGGGGAAACTATCTGACCTCATTTCGCCGAAGGAGGCATATGAGCCTCCTGCAGGGCCTCTTCCGTGCTGTCCGCCTTCTACTTGAACCGTTGTGAACTAATCTGATGTCTTCGTATATAAAAATCAAGAAATATAATTATCGTTTTCAGAAAGGTCGAGCTAAAAAAGAGGGAGTCGCGGAAGAACTTCCTAAAGAAGCAATGTGACGCCAAAATCGTCTGGCCCGATGATGTTTACAATGAACATGAAATCTATAACGTGGACGAGGACTTTGTAGAGTACTTGCCTTCTTCGCCCACCGAGATTAATAAACTGCCAACAGTCACCTACACCGTAATTAACAGCCTTCCTCAAAAAGAACGACGTCGGTCGAATAAGAGGGTAAGCTTATAACTTTGCATTAAGAGACGCATTGTACGTGACGTTCAAAATCGGGCTAAATGAACATGCCTTACGAAACTGTTTCAGTTCATTCACCAACCCTTATTTAGCCGATTGCATTAAGTAGCATTCACTAGATATTACAATAAATTTCTCATCAGCGCTTGTTTTTTTCAGCATCCTCCGGACTACACGGATGCCTATAAGGATTGGCTATTCAGTGCACCAGGGGAACGTCCCAAAACAACAAGTATCTCGTGCAACGTGTCAGAACACAACTCCGGATATGATACAGTAACGAAGGTTAACGAAGAAGTCAACCACATAACCGAACCTCGTTTTTTAACCTCTGTTGTCATGCCCATCCCAGAACATATCACCCTTCGCGATTATGTGCTCGGTCGCTTTCCTGCTGCGAATCGTATCGAAAGGCTTCAACCCGAAACGTTTCTTGTTGCAGTGAATGGCGATGTTTTCGTCGAAGCATTGAATTCAACTCTATTCAGCGGTTACATCTCC
Source organism: Baylisascaris procyonis (assembly GCA_037389465.1). Taxonomy (NCBI): domain Eukaryota; kingdom Metazoa; phylum Nematoda; class Chromadorea; order Rhabditida; family Ascarididae; genus Baylisascaris; species Baylisascaris procyonis. The sequence continues at coordinate 4,511,286 of JAZARR010000153.1, forward strand.
ATTCGCATGGACAGCACTGAAACCGAGCTGAATCATCCGAGCGTGAGGTATGAAACGTCTAGTCGGCCATCGACTGGTGCAAATGTTTTTTTTTTTTTCATCAGAGAATTCTGGTGAAATTTCCTGGGGGTTTTAACGATCCGTTGAAATATCCGAAACATTTCTCACACATCAATGGTACTTTTGCGGTATATTTCCACGCAGATGGCTTGAACCGCATACAATGGCAACAGTAGGGCAATTGGTTGCGGTATCTTTTTACTGGCGTTACTAGGTTTACCATTTTTCTGTTCTATGAATGCCACCGAGCTAATTCCAGCCAGTATCGTTCATCGTATATTACGAATAAGTGGAGCGGAGAGATTGTATATACAATACAGCATTGAGATTTCCAATCATTCTTTATATCCTGTTCGAAAAATTAGATGTTTCACGCAAATCTGCACACCTCTTCACACTACCATGTTGAATGAATGTATGGGGCCGATTGATTAGAAATATTGCAGCTTCCTTCACTGTGTAATAATTAGTGAAATGTATCTTTGAGTAGTTTCTTTTTTCTTTCATTGAAGGTTGATAAAAGACTACGGGCTATTGTTTACGGCTTTCTTATGAGAGGTTTACGAACCTAGAAAGCACCGACTTTAATTCTCTCTTTCTCCTATATTAGCTGTTAGAAAGTCTGTAGGGATGCCTATGGTGCATTATTCGGGAGCAATTAAATTCCAGGTGGACTTTCAATGAAATCTCGGAGGTGCTTAACGGCGACAGCGGGTACAGTGTGCCTTCATCAAGCGGCGGCGCTGCGCTCTGCTGCAACGCAGTCAGAGTTTTGCCACCGTCGCTACTGTCAGAAGCGGATTGTTTCAACGAAGATGCTGTCAGGAAAAAGCTTGTTAGAGAATGGCTTGCAACTACTCGTATGGTCAGTGCTTATAATTGGAATGTTGGATTGGTTAGCATAGGATACAGCTAATCTTAGTGAGTTTCGTTTGGTCTGATCGCATTCATTTTTTACTCATCACCTAGATGAATGAAGACACTCTCATCTCAATGTTAATGATTTGGACGAACGTATATCATCCCAGGAAACGCAAGTGACCATTCATTATTCGAGGTTAGTTCTGGTCTGGAAACATCTTTCGCCATATTCTTGATGATGGGCATTGCGTCCCGAATTTATCCACTGCCTTTTCCTCTCCTACTTTCCCTCCTCCATAAAGAATAGGACGAAGGCGATGATTTTTGTTAGTGAGTTTAAACTGCGCATGCTCACTCCTTTCCCTCGTACACAAGTGAGTTTGAATGACACCCAACACGTTTTCCAGCAGTCAGCAGTGGAGGAAGCAGTCTATTCGAATACTTCAAACGTATGTGAAGTATGTCTTGGGGATGATCAGAACGGTTTCTCTCTTCATTGTGGTCATCACTTCTGTGCAACGTGTTGGGCGCTGAACGCACAGCAGTGTTTATCGACAGGAATCGTGCCGATCCAATGCATGGTAGGCCTGTTCAACTTCTTTATATATATATATATATATATATATATATATATATATATATATATATATATATATATGATTCATGAAGATGCGAAAAGGGAAGATTGTAGTGCAGAAACCTGAATAACTCATCGAACCCGTTCAGAAATTGGACTATTCTTCAATGGGTTTGTCATGCCGAATGTTGTGATATCTTTTCAGAAACCACAATTATAGGATTATAGTTGTTGTTCGAGGACCACATGAAAATATCCATACTTTCTGAAATAATCTTCAAGAAAACTATTGAAAGCTGTTTCTTGATGGCTTGTATATAATGCCCTAAAGTTGATGGTTTCAGAGCAACGGGTGCTGTGCGGCACTCGAGTTTGATCAGGCTTTAACTGTCATGCCGCATGAAGATTGCGTGCGATACGAGCAGATGCTGTGGAATAAAATGGTTTTGAGGGAAGGATGGATGTACTGCGATGACTGCGGTTGTGTTATTCGCCCCAGGCAATCTACATCAAAATCGCGTTTAGTTGCGCTTTGTGGATGCGGAGCGGCAAAATGTATCAAATGCAAGGGCATTTTCCATGCACCGATGCCGTGTCATTTTGCCGAGCAATATTGTGACATTCTTCGTTGCAACGGTAGGCATCTTTTTTATGTGGTCTTGCAGCTTTGCAAAGAAGGTGGCAACCTCAGCAACTGAACCTACAGACTATTAGGGTCGCCTTAAAAACTAGAAGTTTACACGATGCACGAAAAGGAGGATCGTTATGCATTCGTATTCTTTTCAGCGAAAAATGTCCACAGTTTTGCAAATTTTTCTCTTCAAAAATCACTGATAACTTCTGCAAGAATTCCGGTGAGCAGCTGAAGCATTTCGCACCTAATCTAACGTTAGTAAGAAGCCCTTTTCTGGAGATATTCTTTGCTTGTTAATTCTTTGCTTGTTAAATAAATTGAATCAAACAATGCAAGTTTTAAGGAGAGGATATGGAACGTGCCCTCGTTCGCAGCAGTTTAATGCTAAGAAGATGTCCCAAATGTAGGAGCTGTTGTGAGCGCACGGAAGGATGTAATCATATGCAATGCCGTTGTGGATATGAGTTTTGTTACGCATGTGGAGAACGCTTCGATGGCTCTCACTACAGCTGCGAAAAAATCGTCCTGGTAAGGTACCACCAGCTATTTCCTTACAAACATGTAATGCAATGACTGAGTTTAAAGTGCAAAAATAGAAACGTTGAATAGAAAAAATGACAAGGAATAGGAGACGGTACGGATTTTGAGACTTGAAAATCATGCCTGTATCAAATGAAATCACCAAAAGCGAACAGCTCCAACAGGAAACTCATTCAACATAGCAGATACGTACAGCATGCATTGGGACGGCAGTCGAGTATATTTGAACGCTCATCCATCACAATGGTGTGGTCGGTTCGACCACAGCTTGACTGCATACTGCATGAGTTCCGTTATTCGTTCAGATTGTAACAGAGGCTGATTCCATTGGCGAGATTATAGAAGTGCATATCGTGCGACCTGTTCAGATGTTACTGCGCAGGCGCAGTAGCTTTTTGTTCGTGTGGCGTTTTTAGATAGTACTCTGTTTGGGGTTGGTGCCAAACTTGTTATTGACAATTTGTGCTTTGGTAACCATCCAGTTCCCTCTAAGAGACGAGTTGCATGTTTGGAAAGAATCTTGAAACGTCGAAGAATGAGTTTCGTTTTTGCAGAATATATGACGTCAGAAATATCCTTTTGCATTCATTGCTTTATTAGGTCATGATTTCAGCAACGGATACATTTATTTGACGTTCATGGAGGCGTGGGTGATGAGACCCTGCAGGCGATCTATGAGGACATTTGGCAATATCGGGAGCAGCGCACGCCGAAAGCGGTAGCCTTGTTGCGTCAGAAGCTCAATAAAATCTCGGATGGTTCCGACGTTTTTGCTGGCATCTACATCGCTGTACGTATCGCATTTGCTAGAAGGCTTAAGGTTTTGTGCTCATGTTGCCAGCGAGAGGATCCACCGCTTAGGCGATTTTTGAGAGTATATTTTGAGAGCACACGCAAGATGCACTGCATTTGCCGGCATTTCTTATTGCAACGGTATAACGGGACGGTAATAGGAAAAGAATTCTTAAACCCCAGCAAAGTAGATTTTTAGTTACCACAGGAGGGGAACGAAACCATTTATGACCGTATTAAGGAGGTATCTTAATAGTTCACCATGGATAACCGGGTAGGAAGCGCGATACTCTAAGAGTTTTTTTTTAAAATATTTTCAACGGAATCAACCACTCCAATTTTCTTCTCATCAAACAGGGTATATTACCAATCCATCGGGCCCATGAAAATGCGACAGCATGCATACCTTGCCAAATATTCGTATTTGTTTATGTCGTCTAAGTAACGACAGTATGTGCACTTTCAATAGGTTCGTCTCGCAAGGCACCTTTATTAGGGGGGAACATTTCAGGCAATGGAAGTAATGGAACTCAGTACTGTAACTCTACAGTTGCTGAAGAAGGCAGCTGGTCAGCCTGTAAGCCATTCAGTGAGTGGATCCTCAAAGAAGGACGATCGCATCACACGGTTGTCTAACCGCATCCTTAGATTGAAGTTCGCCATCGAAAGGTTTCGCCTTGCAATTGAAATGAATCCGAAGAAGGCACGAATGGAGCGGCTTTCAGCACTCATTGAAAACAGCGCTAGGGAACTTCTTATTGTAAATCCCGGAGGCGTATGAAGATCGATGCATAGCTTTTAAGGCATAAATTACTATCGCAGTATTGCTTCTCAGTGAGAGTTGTATGAATGGATCCAGTGCGCCTAGCGGTGTCAGGATGGATAATGTCATGAACGGACCACGGAAGATGGTACGGAACTGCCGACCGACGACAGACGAAAGCATCCGCCATGGGATGCACTCTGCTTATGGCACAGAGATTTTTGGCTTAGCGTAGTGTTACTGCAATCGTTTACTGAAGAACACAGTACCGGTGTGCAGTTTCGCTTACCTGATGTTGCCGTGTTTATGTGACACTTTAGAGCATGTATTACTGCTTCAGTGTATTTGTTATATTAGACATGTGGTCGTTGCTTGTTTTTCACAAGTTTTTCACCATTTTAACGATTTGCGGTATTCCGCTGTTTGCTAAACATTTCTTATGAACCAATATTGCCGTATGTGGATTTATTCACTGGTCCACATCACATATTTTTGTGTTTGCTCAGTCAATTCCGCTGGTTTCGTACGTATGCAGTGAAATTCACAGATTGTATGTATCTCTCTGAGGTGGTGTTTCACCATCGCCGCTTATGTATTGTTAATTTTCCTAAAGTTTGCACATTGACATATCTTAAGAATAAGACCATTTTTATCTGTTTGGCATTTGTTTGAGTGTTTTCAAAAAATCATCGTTTACTCAATCACCAAAAAAAAGATGGGAAAAAGCACATGATCAAGAAAACGTGCCAGCGAAGTAACTCAACTTCCACTCTGCACAATAAATCGAGCTCATCGAGCTGACTTAAGACTCTACTACAGGTCCTGTTCACGAGTATAACTGGGGATCCTTCTCTCTGGAGGCGGACTTTTTTAGTTAGATGCCTCAGCAAAGTACCTCTATGTCAGAAAAAATCCCAAAATTCCATTTAAAAATTCCGTTTCAAATTCCAGTGCAAGGCTATGTGCCTTAAAAACCACATTGTAATAATTATGTGGATACAGCTGCAAAATCACGAGCACTTAAAACAGCATAGAATATATAGAAAAGGAATTAGAAAACCTTATAAAGTGGCAGAGCGCTCAAAGATGAAGCGGTATTAGATGTGATAGTTCATGTTGTTGCGGAGATACAGAGCGCCACTGTTGGAACGGTATCTGATCCTGATCTCTGGCTGTTCGGCTACCGTCTCCTCTTGGGCGGTGGTCGGAGTCGATGAGTCAGAGAAGGCATGTGATAAGAAAATAGTGGATAATTATATTACCCGACTACGCAGTCTAATCGATGATCTCAATTCCAATCCCTAAACCGAATCTAAAAAAAGGGCTCGAAATGCTGTCATTTAACTTCTAAGGATTGAGTGGGTGGATTGGAAGTTTGATAGTGCCCAATCTCATTGAAGAGAATGGCAAGTCAACAGTAACTTTTGTTGTTATCTTCAAAGGTAATACATGTGAAAGCATTGCTGGAGCAGAGAAGGGAGACAGAAATATTTTGTGAATTTTGCAGAAAACAAATCTAATGAAGAACTGTCTTTCCCGATCATACTGATGGCCAGTTGCTTATTAATGAGGTAATTTTCGCTCACCTTGAGGGCCAAAAAACCTTGAGGGTTTTATAAAGGGTTATATATAAGAGGATTTTTATTGATTTCATGAGGGTGCATAATCCATTTGGATTATCACTTCTAACTGTTGAGTGAATTCGATTATTGAGAATAAAGAAATTTTTGCTGTTGTGTTTAGAAAAATTCGACTATTTCCATCAGATATTTCTTCAGATTCATGAAAAATGAAAACTGCAATTCTGTAGAATTAATTCATTCATTAGCAGATGTTTTCTTATCTAAGAACTCTCATCTTCCTATAAAAGTTATGCACTCACATAGTTGTTTGGAGAGGAGAATGATGGAAGTATGCTTAAGGCCAAGGGTTGACCATACGGCGGCTAAGATTGCTCCGTCAATCACCGTCAGTGACTCCCAAACGGGATTGTTTCCCAATGCTAGGCGAAACATTTGATGCCTCAGTATGATGGCCACGTAACACCATGTTAACATTCCTTTTGGGCAGTCGCGTACTAGAGACGACGATACAAGAGAATGGAACGGCTAAATTGCATCGATTGCAAGCCAATTGAATATAACTTAGCGCATATAAAGCTTGAAAGGCTCAAGTGCTCCACCCTATAAAATTTCATTGTATGCATCAATCGTATCAAGTTTGAGGAAAACACAGTGTTTCCTTTAAAAGTCAATTCACTGTTATGCTCTCTTCCTTCGTCCACAACCACCCAGCACTTCCGTTTCCGATGCGTTAATATCACTTATGGAGACCATTACGGTGTATTCGCAATAATCGATTAGTTGTTTGTGTGATTCGTTGCCATCTTCTATCGCATATTTTCCATATCGGCTAAAATTCTCGTTTCCGGTAAGCAGCACTTAGCGACTTCTCTCGCATATTATACTGGCAACGACAACTTCTTTTAACAAAAGTCGCAATTTATTTGGTATTAAATTTAGTTTGCAGCGTTGTTTTTGCCTCTTATTTAAAAATGTTTTCAGCATTGAATGCATAAAGTACATGGCGCATATGCTTCTATATATTTCGCCTAATTTGGGATGTATTTCCCGAATGTGCGGGTTTATAGCGCAGTTTTTGAGGGAACGTTTAGTATCCAACGACGAGAAAGTTCCTCACGTATCAAACAATGAACACTGTAAAACTCTGTCGTCTCATTACCATTACCTATTTCCCATTTATTTGTACTATTGCTGGACTATCGATAAGACAAAACTGAGCTAAAACTGAAAAATAAGTGCACAAATAGTGTTTGTTATACGGAGCGCGTTGATGTTACATTAGCGAGAGAGAAATGTGCTAGTAGTGACTCTATCTTGTTCCTCTACTTAATATAGTTCGTTTACAGATTTTCGCAGGCATTTTTCAACGATCATTAGGTTTGTGGGCATCGTTGAGCGCCAGTAAACAAGTAAGTTGCGCTGTGTAGTTACAAAACATCTCGAAGTTTTTTTCCATTCATCGTACAGAAAACTAGATGGATTTCGTTCCAACAGTTAATAACTGTCAAGTGCCTTAGATGAACCCAGTGATGAAGGAAGGTACCCGAGCATGTGGTTAGGTTTTAGAGGATCTTTCAAAGACGAGCTGTTGCCAGTGCTGCAGGCTTCGAGTGGGAAGGTCTGAAATTTGCTTATTTATGTGATTTTGCAAAGTCACCTGTGCAAACTGCATCGTTGCTCGGGTGAGACGGAAAATGCAACTCCTTAGGTGTTTTAAGAATATGCTTCCTGTCATCAACACCTCACCAGATGCGAAGGTTTCCTTTGTTCCAGGAGGATTCTCAGAATATGCTCAAGGTTGTGATCTGGTCGTAAGCAGACTTGATACTATAAACAGCAGTTCTCCCAACCCAAAATGTGTTCATCTTTCTCTCAGCATGCCAAAAAATCATCACAGCTACCAACATAAACGTAGCGAACTTGCGAATCTAAGGTATTCTCCAACGGTCGAAAAACGCATCTTGACGCATTCACTCTATGCTCTATATGCGCGTTTGCTTATAACTCCACGCTTTCAAAAGTGGGTCAATGAGTCAAAACTGCGAAATTTGGTGGGGGTGGTTCGCGCTTTAAGTTAAGTTGCTGTAGCAACTATCGAGTTGATTCACATTGTTTAAAATGAATTGAGGCTGCTATAAATGAAACAATTTCACCAACATTCCACAACCAATCGGGTTCCATCTTGCACTCCTGCAAAAAAGCGAATTGATTGTATATGATTTATGCGAGCAATCGGGACCGTTAAATAGGAATGCATTGTGCCTCCTATTTCGCAGTTATTGTTTAGTTATATAGCTAGTTGCCTTTCTTAGTGAAATAAGAAAATGCATGTAGCGGCGTCAGCTTCTTTTACATACTTTTTCGTTTGTTTACACTTTCACTCGTTTCAGTTTCTCGACGCCTGCGGAACTTGACGGAAATGAGTGACGAAAAAGAGGTTAGCCCACAACTTTGTGAACTTGGCATGTTTTTAGCGGCACTTGACAAAGTTCTCAATTTCCATAATTTTGCCAACATTTGATGATCTTAGAAAAACGCATCAAATATCACCTTGTTTTTCTGACCGATCAAGCGAATTCCCTATTGCTTGACTCCTATATGAGTGCTCAATTCTCTCTGCATCTGTTTATGAAATAATGAACGTAGAAGGCTTACCGTATCATGGACGGTTGGCAGGATACGGTAAGCCTTATATCGGCAATACAGCTGTTACTGAAGCTATGGAATTCACATCAATATTTTGTGAGATTCTAGAAACGACTGTGGTGAAGTTGATAACTAAAAAAATCAGCTTGAAAGTGTTATTCATGCAGGTATGTCCTTCCAAAACAATGATTCCAATGACTTTCCATTTCTTCTTCAGCAATATAGGATATACGAAGATTTATATCTCCAATTTAGGCACTGTGTCAACAGCTATCTAATTGTTCATGAATGTAACGAACACTTGAGCCATTTGGCTAAATCTTCTGAAGAATCCACTTTCCACTGCCAGCAGACTTGTGATACAACAGTTTGCTTCTCGAATTAAGAAAGCAAATCATGATAAATATGCGGTACTATTCAAAAATCATTTATGCCTGATTGAAATATGTGAATACTAAAAATAACGTTCTAACGGACCAATCTTTCATTACTATGCAATAACGAAATATAAATTGCTATGGGGGATCGCTTAAGAGTATCGGATATAATTATCGTACAAAGTCACACATATTGTTAAGGAAGCTTCACACATTCATTGGAAGTATGTTTGGTTCATATACCAAATTAAAATTTCAATTAGCGCTTTGTAGAGGTCGTAACGACTCCGCTTCATTCTAGTATTTATGCTGATGAACATTTGCGGATATACGAAACAAAAACATTTTATAATTTAGCTTACATTTTAGGGAAAGAAGCCGGTGGAGGACAACAACGATGAAATGTATCTTTTTGCTGAATTACTATTGTTTTCTTCGTGCTAAGATTTTAGATCACCGTGAATATCGTCAAGAAACTTTCACTGTGAAACGGCTTTCTCATTTCATGATCCTTCTTTATATTCGAGTGTAATCGCTTCAATGAAAGTTTACTGTGAATAATTTTGAGAGAATCTTTTCACAAATATGACTGCTCACTTGCATTAATGCTCATTTACAAAGTTGCTTTGCAAAAAACGAGAGTAGTGATATGCAGTGTTTCGGTGATTCGACGTCGATACCAACTCGGGCGTCTATATTTGCGTGTCGTGCTCAGAAATTTGGTGGGCAATTTTAATTTTGCACCAAATGAGACATGAAAAATAAACTTTCGTAGGAAATTTTTGGAAGCGGTCAGGCTAGCTAGGGATGAAAGCCTCTGTCAACATATTATCACTTGCTGATGACTTATAAAATTGTTATCGTATCAGCTCTCTTGACATGTTGCTTCAGTTACTTTTATTTGTATTTAAATTTGATGATTCCGATGTGCGTTCTAAGGGAATGCTTATATAAGAGTGACGAATTCGTTGAAGGCTGAAGAGGATAGACAGTCAACGCAGCCGAAAACTTAAAAGTCAGAATCAATCATCCAGTGCGTTCTTCTTGGACAAAGATGGCTTTGCGAATCGTCTCAGTCAAATTAAATCCACTGGTCAGTGGCTGACCTTCATATATGGAATGATATATGTGAGGAAAGTTGACGGCAGATAATTCTGACAGCAAATGAAATGAACAGACAATAAAGAAATTAGCTTGATTCTGCTAGGAAGTTTCCTTTTGTTTCACTCTCTTTCTTCTTCGCGACAACCGATTCTCAATTTCCATTATCATCTTTGTTGTGGGGTTTCCCGATGCTTGTTTTTCTACACTGCTGGAAATCAGAATGTAATAAATGAGAAACGATCCAAAATTTATTTGTTGTTTTTGGGAACTGAGTTTAGGCACATGTGGAAGCGAAGTACTACTTCCACTCGCTGTTGATATAATCAAACATTCAGGGCGTGAACAGACTTCAAAATTCCCAGTTTTGTATGACATTTGAAGATGAGGCGAGTATTGGGAAGATGAAGACAGGTCAAGAGATTCGTCATTCAGAATTCTGCTCCTTTATACACGAAAGAAGCGCCACCCATCTTCACGAACAGGATATCTCCCCTTTCCCTGAAACAATTTGGGAAGCTCTTGCGCCTTTCTCGAACACCCGCTCCCTTCAAAATATGATAGAGTTTTATCATAGTTTATAAGGTGTTATGAATTGTTTTATGAACGTGACAATTTCATTCGCTTTTAGGATCTGTTGAGGCCAGTAATTTTTCGGTGAAAAAGGAAAGCAACATTGAAAAACTCGATTTGTCACAACTGACCGACGATGATGCAAAGGTACTCTTTTGGAAAAACAGATTGAAAATCATACCCGAATATCATTTCAGATTTTACGCTTTCCTATCGAAGTGACTAAATTTTATGGGCGGCCCCCTTTAGAATATTTGGGAGGCCAATCCAGGTGATTACTAAAAGATGGCCGCAAACATATATATATATATATATATATATATATATATATATATATATATATATAAACGCGTTATACATCGGGTGCAAACTAATGACAACTACGACGACTGGGGCAGCGAGCAGCTTTGGAAAAGAAATCTGCCATGGCTTAAGAGATCTAGGAGCTTAGATTTTTTGTTACGAAACGCGAAAAGTTTGAAAAAGTCGAGTTTAATTTCGACCACCTCCTGAAATGTTTAAGTTGCTAGACTCCTCGAAAGAATGAAAAAGTCTAAAGCATTTGAGGCTTTGTACTCCTCTCCAATTTTTATTCTCTACATTTGAAGTTATAAGATTCATCGATTCTCTCCTTCTTTTTAAGATTTCATCGTCGAGCCCCTGAATAATGCGAGCGCATATTGGATCGAATGTTTAATGTAGTTGTATATACAAATAATGCACCAAGAACAAATAAACAACGGTGAGTTTTTCGCAAAGAATGCAAGACGAATGGAATCCACAGTCTTTGCCTTTGAACGATAGCTAAAACTTTCTTTCTTGGCTGCATATTTCAATCAGTAACAAGGAGAACGATAGATGTTGCAGTCACTGTGTTGCAGGAGAACATCATTAAAGAAAAGGGTGTCACTGAAGAGGATATTGTCAGCGGCAAGGAACCATGCATCGAGAATGTCGATGAAAGTCCAGCGAGGAAAGTCGTGGACACAAGCAGTACAGATGGTATCAAAGGGGTCGTTTAAAGATTAAAAATGGCTAATCAAGAAGTACTTTTATAGAATGAGAGACGAATTGAAACTTTTTATTGAATCGTGATATTACGGACCTTAACAGTGATTTTGCAGAATGCAATGATTTCTTGCATGAGAATAAAAATTTAAAAAGTGTAAATATTTCAGCCGCATCGGTGGTGATGTTTCCTGATGAAACAGTGGCGCCAAAACAGTGCACTGATCGAGAAGATGGGACAAACAAGATGGACGTCGCACGAAAGAGTAGTAGCATCGAAGGAACTGTAAAGGATGTTCCGGAGGCTATAGCTGATGAGTCCCGGCCACGCAATCCTTCTATTGCAGGCGTCAGCGACGCAGATAGTGTCATAATGGATTTGAAAGTTAGTCACATGTCTTACTGATTAAAATCCTGCCGTCTCTCCTTTTTTTGGTGATCATTAGGTGATACGACTCATCCACAGTCACAACAGCAGCACACGGTCAGAACGGTAGGTTCAACTTATGTTGCAAATTTTTCAAGTAGTTCTTTCATATTCATATGCCACTTCATGATAGATGACATAGGATAAGGAGAGCAAGATGGAATTTAGGTGGTGATGATAAGGTCTTGAACTAAACATAAACGTGGGATAGTGGAGCTACTCTTTTGGCAACAGACAGAGGGGTGGATTATTGAGGCGAGGTGTGGAAAAAGTAGTGGAAATAATGGAAGTGCCTATACGAAACGAGGTGCGAAAGATAAGGCAAGAAGAATGCTTACGCATCTACAGTTTACGCGAGTACCGCTGATGATATAAAAATTTGAAACTATCTAATTTTGTTGCCTCATCTCCATCTACACAATTTTCACTTGTTTTGTGGATTTTCAGGTTCGTTTATTCTGCAAGAAAGCATGTTTCTAGAGGCGAATCTTATTCCATCTTCGTCCAGGATAACCATCAAAAACGGCATAGCCAATTCTTGGCATTTCTCTTAGTGCATTTCTCTGACACCATCGTTATGGAAAAGTTAATGGTGTCAAATTCATCGGCACTTGTTTAGGCGAATATGCATACCGATGCAAGCGCTCTTATCATCGGCAATCGGAAGAAGGCAAAGAGGGACGCGAAGGAGATTATCGAAAAGCAGAAGGAAAAACGAAGCTACAGCTACAGTAAAAAGGTGATATGATGTGAAATGTTTTGTGCACTAAATAAAATAGGGAAGATGGGAGTGCTGGACAGGGCTAGTGCTTCTGAATTGATCTGCATTTTTTTTTTCATTTGCAACAAATCGTCCTATTCCCACTGGAAGTGCTTCATTTGTCTTCGCTTTTTATTCTAAATTTTTTTCTTCCTAAAAAATTCCCATTGGGCCAACGCTCATCCTCTATTTCAATAATTTTCATTCGCATTAAGTAACTCAATTTCGGCTACATACAAGTTCTTGCAACGATTGTGTGTTAGTTGTTATCGGTAACGTTGTTTCATTGATAGCCGTTGCATTTATGCATTCCACATATTGCACCTTCCTCGACTTTTCTAATGCAATTTTTGATCGGTCGCGGGTGCTTTTTATTTATTTGGAAGCGCTCACTTCACAGACTGTGTCTCCATTCAGTCAGTTTATCCATTCGGCCAGGTATTGCAGTCTGCAAATTTAAAATACAACTCGAATGAAATTGAAGGAATGTATAGTTAGCCTTATTTCGCGTTGGCATTTCCATTACCCGCCAAAGTTTCCGCTCTCAACCCGTTGTCTTCTACACTCACCAGCGGTACCAGAAGATCGGGTTCGTAACCATGAAAGTCATCTGATGATGCAGTATTTGTTCGGATGCTTGCCTTTGCAGCCCTTTCAGCCGACACTATTCTAGGTTCTGCATGCTTTGTTATGATGTAACAGCCGTAAAATTTTGTGTCGTAGATGGGTGAGGAGAGGCTGGGGAAGTCCAGTTGTTCAGGCATAAGACAGCATCTTCGTTCTTGGAATGGGCCTAAAATTTTCATCACTTTTTAATTTTTATTGCATTGTTGCAGTGGCCAAAAGCCATGATCCTGAGGGATAAATGGAACGAGAAATTTCCCGCATATATGGATGAGCCCGGCTTTATGGAACTTTTTCCAAAAAATCCAAATCTCTTAATACTTTCCGGCTGTGCTAGTTCCAATGTTATTTGTTATATTTTTCGATCAATCCTCCAAGAAGTCATTTTGTATACGCAAGGAAGTTCTTTTGCAAGAAAACGGAGGCACTGCCTAGGTATTTGTTACAGTGCCCGACTTCTTTTGTTTTATTTGATACCTTTCATGAGCAAAGTTCTTTGCATCGAAAGCTCTATGAACATAATTTCAGGTTATACCACCGATCGGTAGAGGCAGATATGCGTCAGATGCTGGCACGCAGCCATCAAAAACTAACCAAGATACCTCCCGGGCAAAACGTTTCTGGAGTCGGTGTCCTTGTGATGCAATTAAACGCGATCCCAAACTGAAAACAAAAGTGTGTACTATCACGTAGATTGATGGGCAGCAAAATTTTCTAATTCATAATGCATAAAGTGATAGTCGAATAAAGTTGGAATTTGAATACATGATAGCAAAGGCCAATCTGAAATATGTTACCGAAGTAGTGAAGATATGATTTTTTATTTGTGAAACCCTATCAAACTTTAGACCAATTTGTAGCGTGGATAGCAGTTTGATACTTTTTAATATGACTAGTCGATAGTATCGCTGCTAATATTCTCAATAAGAAATATTCCTTTCTCGAGACTACTAGTTAATTCTATTAGCATAATCGACAATATTTTATTGATCAACTTTTCGAAAATTTTTCATTTTGCATTGTGGCCGTTGATTTGCTTCTTTATGGCTTCTCTTCAAACCATTCTCTTCTACAACTAAATTCAACAACGTAATGAAATTTCGATGCATTCGGCTGGAAGGTATTCTTTCATTTGTTCATCAGTGCATTGAAAAATATTCGCTGTAGATGTTCAAGAAAAATTAAAATTCTGATGCCATTTTATTGCCCGAATTATTTCATCGAAATTGACAATATTTTCTATTTGGGGTGCGACATGACGATGATTCAACCTATTCAAAGAATGTGTCTAAATTTTGGAATGGGAGAAAGATTGGGCTAGGGCGAGCGTCGGTGTATGTAATGGACGAATACGAATACTACTTGTATTTAGTAGCGATAAACTACGCAGATCTATGCACTGAGAACTATTTTCTGTAGTACTCTTGCATTATGAATACGTTCATTGAAATGCAAATAAATAATGCCGCTTTTTTTCATACAACAAGTTTCACATCGATATTCCGTAAATTGTAATCAACTCTACCTCTCGAAACGCACTTTTACTTTATAATACGGAAAGAAAAAAATACGGCAAATAACGGAGAAATAAACGTCTCATACCGAACTTTATAAACAAGAAGAGTCCGATGATGAAGCAAGATAGTCATTGCAGTGAGAACCGAGCAAATCGAATAAATTACCAACTTTGCAATGCGAATAAAATTATTCCTCGGAAATTTGTGAGTTGCTCAACGTATCCAACGAAATTATTCGACGGAAACACATGGTTCATCAAATATTCCCTCGGAATCGTCGTTTTCTAGAGGGTATTCCAAATCAGTGCAAGTACCAATGGAGATGCTAGTGTTCCAATAAACCGACGGAAAAATCCTTTTGATATCATTTATTGTTTTATAAAAATATCTTCAAAAGTTTTTCATGTATCTTCGCAGTCATTTTATTGTAGTAGTAGTAATGATGGATGAGACTAATTCAGAATTCACTGATCATTTGAAGTCCATTCGATGCATTTCGGTTTGGTTTGCTTGTTTGTTTTTTTTAAATTAAGGGTTGAAAGAGTGCTGAAATTCTCAAAAAAAAAATTTTTTTTTTCTTTTTTGTATAGATGAAATGATGATGATAATAAAGTTTCAACAGAATTGGTCATCGATTAGCGATTAAGAATTATAGCTGTCTGTGAACTCATCTGCAGTACTGACTCATTCGTTTTGCAAATATTTGGAAAAAATAAAATACTCTAAGGAGGGAATTAAACATCCAATGATACTTCTAAAGGGATGCGTATTTGTTTGGAAGAATACAAAAGCTTTGCTAAAAAGATGACTTTGCAAAAGACATTGAAATTCGAGGATTAAACGTGCCATCAAAATGCAAAAATGTTTTTATAGGGTTTCTCATTCGATAATTCGGCGCTCGTTGTTGTGAATGTAAAAGCAGACAAGTGCTCTCTTCTCTATCATTCATGCAACTATTTTGAATGCCGCTTGCCACTTCAAAAAGTTTTTTCTCTTTTATTTCAACTTCATCGAAAGGTCTACTTTTATTTCTGGTTGTTCACAACGATTGCTTAGAAAGTCGGCTAAGAATGCATTCAGCTTCAATCTTACCGAACTTTAGCGATGATATTTTCGTTTGTACGCATCCTCTTTCGTTTCCACAACTTCCAAAAATTGTATTGTTCTATATTCGAACTTTGCAATCATTTCTCCTCATCTTTGAATCATGATGTCTAGCGAAAGATCACGACAATCATGACGATATCGTTCTCATAACCAGCAGTAGAAATCTTTAATAAAATAGTGAAGTACATGAAAGAAGTTAATATTTCGAAGGAATGATTATTTCTGCCTTGCATTGATAGGTACGTATGGTGGTCACTTCCCTACACTTTTAAGTTGTCGTTTGAATTCGCCAAGTGGCGACTATGCTTAATATTCATAAAGGCTGTTACAAAGCGTAAAGATATAGAACTGGAAAATACAAGAGCTGCATATATTTCGATATCATGTTATTGCAGAAAATGGACATCACAAAGCATGTTTCTAAATGTCACACGATTGTGACATGAGTAAGCATTCCACATTTTATGTAAGCTCTCAATTGTAGTGCAGTAATTTCTGAATAACATCCACCAACCACCACTTTCCCTCCTGCAGCATCCACGTCCACCTCCGCATATCGATGCTGGAAACTTGTTGTTATTAATCCAGTTAATGTGATAATTGGCTTGAGTACTGCTGCCGATTTCCTCCGCGCAAAAATGCATTTTTCAAATAGCTTAGAAGCACTAAGTGGGATTTGGAAACGGACCATTCTGGTGTCACGTGCCCCTCTATTTTAGCTTCTACGATATGTTGTCGCAAATCAATCGTAAATATTGTACATTTCAACTGCACTCTTTTTACGCGACAAAGAAAGATACGAACAAAAAAGATTGTTTGATATACTCGTTAGTATACCGATATATATATATATATATATATATATATATTTTTCACAACTTTTGTACAAATCACGAGAAGTTATTAAGTTGTGTTGCACGCGAAATATTCATGTAAAAACTATTCGCCACAGGTATCTTCCAACTCATTTACTACTTACACGAGTAAGCGTTACGCCTGTCTGCTTGAAAGTTTGGGATACACCTTATGATTTCGAACTGAATCTCCTCAAAATGAATGGCATTTCAATATATCCTCACAGTGAAGATAGTACAATCGAAAAGGATTAGGCTTTTATTAGAAATCACATGCTTCACTTGCTGTACTGATGAAAAACTGATTGAAATTCCAGGTTACATCATAATCGTAAAAATTTGACTAAGTAAAACTACCATAACGATTGAAACTTAATATCGAAGGGAAATATCCACAAATCACAGCCAGGAGAGATCTCTACTGTGAAAGCAGGCATGCCGATTGACGTAAAGTAAACTAAAGTAATGAAGTCGATTTGGACAAACAAACATTTGCACTCTTGAGACTTGTAGTTTCTTCAACACTTCATTCTTCTACATAATACTCAAATATAGATGGATGAGCCCTTTCTGTATAATAACAAAAAGTTCATAGATAAAAGAAAATGTGGGCTCATTTTTACAAGGCTCTGTCCCAGAGAATTCTTTGATTACCACCGAGAAGGCGATGGCAACGAATATGCAGCGGTGTTTTCTACTTAAATGCCTTATTAGAAAGTTGAATTCTTTCACGTTCTATCCTTATGTTGGTTGCATTTTTCTGTTTTTGAATTCAATGGAAACTATTGTCATTCATCGACACAACGAACCAACAATTAAGTGCTGAACAGTTGAGAGCACAAATTAATCTGCGACGTTCCTTGAATGCTCCCAACGGGTAACAGCGATGCTGTTGCTAATTAACGGGATGTTACTCGCAGTTGATCAATTCCTCATCAGGGCACAGTGTTCTTTGTCGGCTACAGGCCAAATCGTTAGCTGGACTTACTTTTCGAAGAAGAGCAACTGCATCAGTGAACAATAGCAATTATCAAGACATGACGTTATGGTCCCTTCAATAACGCCAAACTATTTTATGGCCTAATAAAAAGCAATGAAGCATTTGTAAAAAGAAAATTATATTTCAATCTAACCAATTGCTTGCGAAAGTCTCTCACGATAAATTCATTTTTGGCCCATAAAATACCTTTTTTGGCCATAAAATACAACCTGATTGTTGTAAAATGCATCGAAATTTTCAGAAACATATAGGGTCATAACAGTTTTCAATATCGATGAAAAAATTTGGAAATCGGCTGAAATGAGTCATCTATGACGTGCATTATAATAACAGAAAATAACTCTCAAAATCCTAGTTGCGGAAGTTTCGAAGCTGAAATCATCAGGTACACGGACATATACAGACACGAAGAGTTTTACGATTCTACATGTTACTTTGCAACACGTTTCTCAAATGCAAAGTGCCGAAGAATATAAGGAGACTTTGATGGCTAACGTGAAGGAAGCTTAAGGCAACTGCGCAGTTACCCCGACGGAAATACCTCCTCGTTTACAAGTTTGAAAGTACATCCACAGTAAAAGGTAAGTTCGAAACTGTGAGTAAATTTGATACTATGATTAACTTCCAGAGCATCCTAAAAAAGGAACGTCCGAAAAGTCGTCTACGTAGAATCAGCCGTCTACGTAGGTGATCAGTTCGTAGCTTCATCTTGTAGCATAAAGTCTTATAATCGCGATGCACTGCATGATGCGCTAGGACCTCATAGCATCGAACCGCAATCGGAGTTTTGCGGAGCATCGTAATAATATGCAATACATTTTCGTTGGCCTAGTAACGCCACTGGTGGTGATAGAGTGACGTCATAATAATGTTATTGCGCACTTGATTCTCACATCGTTCGGATGGAATCCATCAATTCAGCACGACACACCATTTGGCATCGACCATAGAAACAAGTGTGACTCATAGGAAATCGAATGGTTCGAAGAAATTCCGCTATAGTCCTCTTTCAAAAAAAAAAAAAAAAAGAAAAAAAAGTCGAAGAGATAAATACGAGTCTTACATCTGTCAGACGCCCTAAACGTCGTTTTCGAATACACATCGCACCAGCCAAGTAGTCACATAAATTTAAGAGAAGCGATAACAGACTTTAATTCGCATATCCTTTTATTATTGGAGGGACGCCAGTTCCCATTGGGAGAGGCAAGCTGCTCCATTGTATTTGGACGAACGTTTCTGCGAATGAATAAAGAAGTGAAGATTTATGATGATATTGCACTGTCAAATGAACAGCCAACAACGGAAGTAAAATCAACTTTCTTCAATAAGCGCATTTACAGGTCGTTAGATAGCACTAAAATATTATTGTGTGTAATAGTTTTCTAAGTGAAGTATTATCGAATAGAATTGGAAACCGTGAAATGTATGACGAGCTCTTTATTGAGTGATGGGCGCATTGCAAATTTAAATAGAGAAAGTTATGCGAATAGGTGAGGGAATAATCTCACTCAACATCTTCCACTGCGAAACATCTGAGGCATACTGATTATGAAAACGAGGCTCACTCGACGTCTACACCACTGAAATTATAGGAAAAACCTAGCGATTAGAAAATTTAGCGATCGCCGGTCAGCATAACCATTTCACGCAGTTTGGGGGGTGAATAACACTAGCAGGAGGGCAGTGCGTTTGTTAGACTCAGTGTTTTTCGTGATCGTTGATATTTAGGTAACGCATTCATCCATGAACGCATCTCTCGACCATTATAGTGCTCTGTGCTGCCATGTGTGTTCATGTTGATAGCAAAGCATTCATCGTTCATAGGATAATTATTGTGTCAATTTCACAGGAAACAATCATGGGTGTACTCAGGAAACGACAAACTCCACGATTGCAACATCCTTTCATAAACTTAGTTGCATAAGTGGCAAATACATCTAATTCAGCAAAGTTTCTGCCGTTTGAAAATTTACTTAAAAATGCATTTCGTTGGGATGGTTTTCTGTTTGTCTCTATAAACGCAGTCCACATGAAATTCACTGATGAAGCGAAAAAAACGTCCTATATGTGGAGACCATCAACCGTATCTTATAGAGTAGATTATGCACACTGATAAAGATTTTAACTAATTTCTCCACAAAGAACGAACATTTCGTTCATAGTGTGGTCATTCTTATCGGATTCTTAAGCCCTGTGGTTTTATTCTTTATTGAGCTTTATATTCCACTCGAATGGCATCTGTTTGTGCTCAACGTGCAAGTGCAGCGTGCATAAAAGTTTGCCTCGAAAGGCGGGATGTAAAAAGACTTGCAGAAGGGCGTGGCATCCAGAGTCAAATTGCGTTACGGGCAGCGATATCAGCACACAATGCGCACACACCCTCTATTCACGTATGATTCATTAGAACGATGTCGTGTCCGTTGCTTCGTTGGCTAGTCGCCTTTACAAGCATTTTTTAAAGATGTTTCCGATGTCGTCTTTGTTAAGTCTATCGCATATGTGGTCTGGTATAACTGGTGGAAGTTGTTTTCATTAATGTTTGCACATGATGTGGTCTAGGCTGAGAGACGAGGAATGTTGGACATGATAATGTGGCCAAATGGAACAGGACATAGGTGTAGCTATTTTGGTTGATATGGGCTAGCTCAGTAAGCATTTACCGCAGACATCACTTGCACCTCCAGCAACCGTAGTCCACTAATGACTGTACCACTTTGTGAACATTAGCAGTATATTTCATTCGTAACTGAGATCGGAAACTGCTAGACTCTCTTTGCTACCTCTTACGGAAGGGGAAGTGGTGTGATTGAAAGTCGTATCAGCCAGTCGTTTCTAATTTCTTACTTGTTAATGAGAGCGTAAGGAAATGAATTAAATCAAAGCCGTAAATTTCACTAAATACGAGCAGTGTCGATTATGGAAGCGGAATCAAGTGAAACACAATTGTGGATATGCATTCCTGCCAATAGTCGTTACCTTATTACTATGCCATTAGACATCATTCCACAGTGCAGGGTTAATTCTGAAATTCGCTTAATAAAATTTGCATTCCGACTTCCTCTTTCATTAGTCATCGTATCTGTTAATTGAAGGTATTCTAATGCGCGACTTTTTCACTGCATCTTTTTTCTATTGTCGTTTATGATGCACAAAATTATGGATGCCATTCATGGTTCACCTACCTCTTTCTCTAATTATTATTTACTATTAAATCCCCTTACCTCCTCCTCCAATCCCCCCAACCATCGAAGGGAAGCGATATATAAACTTGGGCGCCCACGACAATACATTCATGGTTAAAATCTTTCACGATATTTCATCATTTTAATTTGCAGTGCTTACGTAGGCAGTATCCGTGTTTGCCATTTGAGGACAGAGTGGTTGGAGTGGTTCTTTGCGTCCAAAAATTGATTCGAGCCCATAGCATTGCCTTATTTGTTGTAATAAAAACTCCGCGAATTTTTGTTTCTATCGATGATGTCTTGCAGTGTTTCTGATTTGAATCTATCCGTGGCTGTCTAGCTTGATTGGGCAATATTTTCAGTTCCTCGCACCGCTCGCTTAAAATGTTTCAGCTTGAATGAACGGGCAATTATCCAGAGAATTTGTCGTCCGATGCGCTAACCTATATCCTGTGCGATTTTCTTTTAACAAATTTCTTTCACTTATAAATATTCTGAATCGGCGCCATTCAAAGCCTCTATTAAATATGATTGTGTTCGATTATTGGATTGGAACGAAGCCTATCACATTGACTGTTGTTAATTGAGAAATATTTGTTGCAGTACCTTTCTTTTCTATGCGCTCGAGGCATTTAATAAGTAACGAAGAAGGATGATGTTCTTACAAGTTTACCTATTTAAGGTAACTTTGATATGGGCGTAGAACATTTATGCATCTAATGCGAACGCAATGATGCGGCCGTTTGCATGGATATTCGAAACCGTTGTTTTCTCATTACAAAAAATGTATTTCCTTGATGGGCATTTCATCGCGACACCCTAAAAAATTTTCCTGCAAATTGAGCTCTTAGTTATGAACTTTGCGTTGATATCGATCAACCGCGCCTATTTATCAATAAATTGACCATTCAAAAAATAATGATATTTTTTTTCACCTGTCACCTGTCTTTTTTTTTCAGCCCATGAATCTCTATCGGCTAAATGGAATGTTCGTTTCTCCTCAACACCAAAAAACTGGATGCATAAAAGTGCAAATCGCTGCACTGCATTAATTTTTTTCAGATGCAATATTTTTCAGATGGGATAGGAAGGTGAGGAGTAGGTTTGGCATGGAGAAATCGGTATGATTCGCCATTTTTGGCAATAGTGAACAGGTGGTTGAAAATTTCAAACTTCAAAATCTGCGAGTTCCTCAGGCTTGGCGCTACCATCTCACGATTCTAGTTTAGCGAATTCTGTTTGATTGACATGTAGAATCTTAGCCATCCATTTATTGAGGCACGAATTTCCCCTAAATTCATCCGATGACGTCACTTACATGTGAGGCTGAAATTTTTCTTCAAAATGAAAAACTTATTTGTACTTTTCCATGTGGTATGATAGCAGAATGACGTTTCGAATAATTTCGTGATTTTGAAACGGAAATGTGCATGCATCCGGTTCTTTTCTCACCTATTTAGGTGTCAACATTATCAGTTTTACTTTTGTAGTTTGCTTGACGTCATAGACGTTCCCTTTGGCTTGAATATCTAAATAAATCTCTCTGCTGAATTCGTCGTTTGCTAATCCTAATTCTTCCTTCAATAACGATTCAGCAATATTCTCCACTTTCTTATGTTTCACATACCGCTAGTGATGTTTGTTCGAATTTTTGAATGTAAAGAATCTTTTCGTGATATTTAGAGATTGGAATATTAATTATTGCCGTAAGTATTCAGTTCACTTGGATTTATGTTGTCCTCTTTTGTGAAAGTCAATGACTACTGTATCCCGCTTGTGATCAACGTTGAGATAAACGTTCATTGGGGCGAAGATCACAGGTATAAAGCGTAAAACGAACTGAGTATGCAATACAAATGCGCTTATTAACAGTAAAGAGTAATCGATGGAACTGTCCGTGCGCCTTGATATATAGGTGTCACTTTATAAGGAACCAGTGCCGTAAGGTTGGAAAGAATTTCAGTGGGTGGGAAAAACAATCGCTGGAGCGGATGTTGAGGTGATTATATAATTGCCCTTCATTTCAGCTTGAAAGCAATCCTCCATTTTCTGCACAGCCATCTCTTAGGCCCCGTCATTTTTTCTTAATGGAACAACCAAGACAAAAGGCGGAAACATAATAATGAATATCACAATACCATTGCCGATATCGTGGAAGCTCAAATATCATTTCGCCGGTGAATGCGCTAATTCATTAACGCGATAAATGTGTTGTGATTTTATAACGTAAATATTTCTCGCTTCTTTTCTCAATCACAATTCGCCATTATCAAGACGTGTTCTATTTAGCAAGTGAAAACTCTCACAAAGAAGTATCAAAGCATCTATCGCTAATCACTCATTTGCATGTTATCCTTCACGAAGCATATGGCCTATACGAATAGAATGCATTAAAACGATCCATTTCTTCGTAGGAATACTCTTCAATGTGAATGTT
Source organism: Baylisascaris procyonis (assembly GCA_037389465.1). Taxonomy (NCBI): domain Eukaryota; kingdom Metazoa; phylum Nematoda; class Chromadorea; order Rhabditida; family Ascarididae; genus Baylisascaris; species Baylisascaris procyonis. The sequence goes on from JAZARR010000153.1 coordinate 4,534,709, forward strand.
AGAGTTCGTTTCAACTTCATAGACCACAATGAAGTATGAGATCAGGGTACTTCAATATCGATGTATTTTTCCACAGTGGTAAAATATTTCAGCCCGTTTTTAATAAAATCGGAAAGAAATATTTCTCTTCACTTATAGCCCTTTGGATAACGATCGTAAATGTTTTTAAAATCTCGTCGGAAAGCGTAAGAAACGAACCGCATTTTCGGATTTTGTTGATCACGAAAATGAAATCTATTTTCAGCACTCTGCAACGAATTCTCGCCGAATCATTGAGGGTGAGGGAAATTGTATGAAGAGCGAACAGGAATGAATGAAGTGGTAGAATAATATCTATGAAATTCAGCACAAAATGTGCGTTCATCTGGGATTAACGACACGCTTGTGGCATTCAAATGAAGATTTGCCAAGCCGATAGCACTGTGCGGTGACACTGCGTCAATCAAGTCGTCGTTGTCGTCGTCATTGTGGTTTATTGGAGTGGTTGTTCGCATGGCTGCTGACACCAATTATAGTAAGCTTGCATTTCTCTGCTATCTTGCAATATCCACAAAGATATTTGCTCAAATATCGGATTAAAGATTGGATCATGCTGCACTGAGATAATGCAATCATTGATTGTTGAATTATAGTAAAAACTGTCGTAGTTTTGAGGATGTTCGAGCGGACGGCTCAAGAACCATGTCGAATTACTAAAATAGCTTTAGTTTGCTAGACACTTTTTTTCATTACCGCAAAAATAAAACTCTAAAACAACCACATGTGAAGAACGCAAAGGAAGTAAATTTTTCGCGGTGCTCGGAAAGCTGTGACAAGGAATGCAGCCTGAACTTCCAACGATCCACTTCGAGGCCCATTAAAGCGAAGATTAGCTCAGATTTCGGCTGCCCTGCAGCAGAGCTACCGTTCATTTCTGAGACTATGCTGCAGCCAAATTCCATTTAAACTCGTGACCAGAACTGAAATTTTCACTGCAGCAGAGGCCGAGAGTTTTATTTTCATAATTTCGACAGTACTGCCGTTGCAATGTATGAAAATGTGGGAACCCAAAATAAACGGTCTTACACATACTACAAATCCCTTCATAATTCTAATTTTCGGCGGGAAGAAACTTAATATGTATGACATAAAACTTAGTAAGAAACTTGACATGAAACTATCACAAAGATGAGGCAATAATTGTTTTTCTTTCGCCCAACGAACTCTACATAAGCAGGTTGTTCATATTCGATCTGTCTTAGAATTTAGCAGCAAATTTTAAGCATGCAACTAATTTGAAGTTTCTTCTGCTAGATGTAACATATAATCCACACATTTCTTATAAATGGACATGCCACAAATAGTTTGCGGTAGAATAATTGAAAAGCAGGTTGTACAGTTGCAAGGGAGACAAAGGTTTTCCGGCTCTTATAGGTCCACTTTCCCCGTATTTTCCGCTTTCTTTCTCTAGTCAAAAATTATGAGAGAAGGTGCAGTATGCGTCAGAGCCTGGTTTGTTATATTCCTAGATATGCTGCCGTCTAGATATGGAGAAATCCTAGTTCACTCAGAAGGAAATCCTATAAAATCTTAAAATTCGCCGCGTTTATATTTCACTAGAAAAAGAGCATCACCTGAAATGTGCTCACTTTCACCTTTGTACGTTAAATCGGGTTATTTTAATAGTTATTTGACTATTTACTGAAATGTATAGTCGTAATAATATAGAATCATTTGCACTCGATGGTTACCATACTATTAATTCAATAGATGCTAATAAAAAACTGAGTAATAGTAGTTGTGTCAGTGTTAAGCTCATTGCGATTAGCTGTTCCTATAGCTAAACAGCGTTCTCTTCGAGAATGCCGAATATTTGCATCTGCATCGATGGAGGCGTGTTAGTACGATTCATATCGAATAAAAACCGTAAACTCAGTGCGAAATTATGACGCGCTTCATATTGCATAATTCCATTGCCATATTGTTATAACCGAGAGCGTCGTATTACAGATTATCTACTCAAATTTCTGATAATCGGCAATGCGGGAACTGGTAAAAGTTGTATCATGCATCAATTCATCGAACGGAAATGTAAATTATTCAAGTTTTTTTCTTTATAATTCTTTGCTGTTGCCTTTTTTTTCGGTGGAAAATGACACATAGAGCACAATTATCAATTGAAGTCGTTACACAACTTCTTCTCCATCTTCAAAAATAAACTTAAACTTTATCTTTTAAAAATCAAAGAGTATTGGTCATTATATTCGCACTGAACAGAAGCCGTAAAACATTGAAGAATAGTGAGTGTGACATTTGTGCAGCTAACAGTTGAGGCTTCGTTGCCCCACTTCGATGACTGACATCAATCATTGCCACTGCCCACAGGGTGCAACATTTTTTCTCAGCATTAAAACTTCCACCTTCCTCAGTTTCTGTCACAGATCTTCATCATAATCTCTCACATATTTTCTTCAAAAAATTGAGCGAACAAGACTTTGCAGAGATCGGAGGAAATAAGCCATCTATGTTGACGTTTATTCAAATTGCTATGTGATTTAAATTCACGTTCCCATTAAGCATCAGAAATCGCAAAGTGTCTAGGAGTCCTCTCGACTTGTGGAATAATGCATTATTGCTAATATTATCTTAGTGGGGATAGACAAGAAAAATTTAGTGCAGATGAACCCAGCGTAATGAAGCATAAAACACATGAAATATCAGGGTGATTATAGATTGTATCTTCATGTAATTTCTCTGCAATCAATTTTTAAAATGAAAATGGTGTGTTCTTGTAGCGGAAAACAGGAAATGAATAGCGTAAATGAACTTTCGATATGTTATTAATTTTGAATCAATAAGTTTGCAAAAAATTTCTACACGCTGAAAACGTTACATATGCGATAGGGGGATATATGGTGAAAAAAGTTTCCACCGACGTAAGCCACGTTTCAGTCCCTGGAGTGCTGAATTCGAAAGTTTGAAAGGACACAAGATATGAGAAATGACAAGTGGAGAGGTATACCAAGGATGGTCGTATAATGTACTTTTTTGCCTGTCCTCTGTCTGAGCACCAAATTTTTTGGGGATTAGATATGTCGGAAATACCTTTCCAGTACTGTAATGTTAATCACAAATACCAGTAACACTAAAGAATTTCAGATTCCGAGTCACTAGCAAAATGCCGAAATAGTACCATCATACTTGGAAATTAACTTGTTTCAAATCTTAGTGGTCCTTTATGGAAGATCAGTTTCTTGTATCCTCAGCGATGAAATGAAAAACCAACGGTGCAAAATGGAACGATATTTTTCTTATATTTAAAGGCCTATAGGTTGATTAGAAGTTTATGGGTCAATGTAAAATATGACGTAGTGAATCTTCATATGGCATCAGTATTGTCCGTCAAATTTCAAAAGTGTGACCTTAATGAACCCCGAGTTGAAGCTACCGAGCGGCTTACATACATGCACGTAAGTTACACGCAGGCACATACATATTTATAGACACCATGCGACATAATTTGCTCATGGAAAACAAATGTGCAGAGGCAATAAGATGAAGTTCAAAACCTCCTATGGCATTCCTTCTCTATAAAGGAATGAACTCTTTGTGGAATATTCGGCTTGAAAAGGAGTGGAGGAAGCTTTTGTGTGGGGATGCATTTCCGAAGGAAGAGCTGTGTTTGAAGATGTGACGTACGAGGAGCGAAGCGGTTTTGTGATTTCCTGTTTCCAAAGTAGGCAATTGACTTTGGTAGGGTTATAGTGAAGGAATGGAAACCCAATCCTTGTTCACTGAATATGGTCTTTTCCCAATGCCGTCTCCATAATATATTTCTTTCTTATAACGACTTTTCTTTCCATTTACCTGCAGAGTGCAACTCTTCTGATGTTGTATTGGAATTGGCATCGATGTCGCCAACATTCACTCTAACCCCGAATTAAAACTTTATCTTATCAAAAAGAGCTAACGTGCAATGAAGCATTGGATAGATTGGACGCGATCAAAATAGAGAGAGAGAGGATGAAGTTGCAAAAGAGGGAAGGGGAGTATGCGAAACCAAAGAGTGCTACAGAGGAACAGCTATTCGAAAGAAATTCGAGCGAGAGGGACCATCCAACCCGGATGACCCATAGATAAGCCACGAAATAAAGGAATCTCTGAGTAGGCCATCGATTCCCTCACTTCGAGCTGATTTATTCATTCGGGACAGCGCAAAGCTATATTGTTCCATCTAGAACAACGAAACGTTATTTTATTTTATTTTAAAACCAAAAGCTTTTTTTTCACATTAAATTTTTTTTTCGAATTTTTTCGAATTTTAAAACCTTCGATCGCAGTAACTCGCTGGAATTAAAAAAAAAAAAGCAAATCTAACTACCTCACTTCCTCTCTCCTCATTAAACCCCTCCTTTTGCAAAAAAAAAAAAGAAAACTGCTTAAGTTTGGCTTACAACAGAAGCTTCAATATACGAAAGTAGGCACTTTCAGGCTTCCATTTTGAAAGTTAAGGAATAAAAAAACAAGTTGCTTGGAGGTTGCACGATGCTGTGCTCGATAAGATACATGAAACTTGTGGAAGTTGGCGTGGAACGAACGGGCTTTGCGTCAAAGTAAGGTACAGCATTTCGAGAGGCAACTGCTAACCACATCCATTGGTGACTCATAATCGCTTTTTATAGGCACTCATGTTTTTTCATCTTTCGTTGTTGTTTTTCCTCAGATGAAGGGGTGACGGGGTTTCCACGCCAAGGGAATATGATTGTGTTTGCTGTTATCTCGGCAAGATAACCATAACGGTGAATCTGTTGCAGTCAAAGCCAATTCGGCGCATACAATCGGTGTTGAGTTCGGATCAAGAATGGTTGCGCTTGGCGGTAAGAAAGTTAAGCTACAAATCTGGGATACGGCTGGCCAAGAAAGGTGATTTCTTTTTTCATTTATGTTTATGTCGTTTTTTTGCAAGACCTAACACCTTACGATGGTCCACAATATCTCGTTTCGTCCATTTTGGTTGTAATAAAATAAAAGCAATCTTAATGATGACAAGTAATGCAGAATCATAGTTGTGCAAGCGATCTTATGATAAGAGGCTCAGTTATCGCGAACGAAAAGTTATGTTTTAGTAATAAATTTTCAAGGAATGTTGATTCGTTGCGACTCCTGTATTCAGTGTACCTCTTTGTTCAATTTTAATAGTAACCCCGATGCATTCACAGTGATGTTGTCGTATATCTGGAAAACATTAATATCACTATCAGTACATGATCCTCCTTGTCGGTCTGTTTGTCGGTGTCTAGCACTTCGAAACAGCAATTCTCAGAGATTGTGGTCAGTAAACGAGTTTTTCAACGTCTCTACTGAAGCATCAACGTGTATGAGGAAGTCTGCCACACAATATACACTTCGTGCTGTTATATCGAATGAACCGTTCGCAGATACTATGGACAAAAATATATGAAAAGTTGAGTTAGTTGTTTTGGCAATTTCGCAATATTTTTGAGGCGTATTTTGGCACCATTGTCTTTTTGTGTGTGCAGTCCGTGGCTTGGAAACGCAAGATATATAAGGATTCAAGTTTGCATTTGTTATCCACAGAATGAGGTGCTGCTATCTGGATTTGCCGTCTTTCATTCTGAACGGTCATTACTTTGCGAGTAATTGCAATTCGAAGGCGACATTTTTTTTAGCCCAACTTTCTTTGCAAACGGTCGAATGCAGCTAAAAGCGGTTATTTTTTGAGAAGGGCGGGAGGTAATGGAAGGAGAGAGGGGGAGCCGACAGTGCGCAATGATGGTTGATTTCATATGAAAACGCATTCCTAGGCATCATCATGCCAGTTAGACCAATTGGCCGTAATTAACAAGCATATGTTCTTATTTCTTCCTCAACAAAAATTCGTTGTATTAGTTCTATGTATTTTGCAATTGTTCACTTTTGCAATTGGCGTAAGCCGCAAGAATAAGGTATTATGCGCAAATGTAGATCATATCTATCAACGAGAGTTGATCAGGCTTGAATGGATGCTAGCGAAATTCTGAGGCTGGTTAATTGCGTAGAATCGCAGAATTATGGCCGTCTTATATGTTCTTCTACTCATAAATAAGAGTGCCACCTAAAAATGTTGTGTTAATCAGGCATCCGGTATATCTGCTACATTATCTATTCAACTGGTGCATGAAAAATTTCCATATCGTTTTCCTATATAATGTCGGAGGGTTTATTGAAATCTATGGACCTCAGCAATCTCGTATGCTCATATTCCCACATATATTATTCCCACACTCCTTTTTGTTGTCTTCAAACTAAAGTTATTAAAAGCTTCATAAATTTGTCAATATTCAATAGGGTAAAGCAGTAGTGTTAGAAAATTGAAAATATTATATTATGCATGCAGCGTATTCGAATATAATTTTTAAACGGAATTCTGAGATATTGCACAATGACCTTTCTCGCCTAGGGAATCACAGAAATTTTTCTTAGAACAGATTGTTGAGACCAGTCTTTTCTTTATTTCAAGCGCAGTGATTTTTTTCAAATCTCCAGTGGAGTCGCCGTTGTTTTATGCACAAAACTCCTAAGCTGAGAGCAAATGAACAATGTGACACATGGCTGATTCGAAAGGGAAATGCACTGCGTTAGCCTGTTGCTTTTTGCTCCAGCATCCCTCTAGTGAAGCACTTCACCATTTGTGGAAGGCTTATCGAAACTTCAACATTTTGGAACGCTATTAGCTGTCAGGGAATTTTCAATACACTCGTTTAGTCCTCTTTCCACCACAGTCTAATAGAAAGCTAGTTTGGCAATTCATCCAATATCTGAATATGTATCTGGTTCTGAAGATTCCACGACCCATCCATCCTCTCGAGGATTCCATAATTCAGACCGCAGGCGATTTAGTGAAGCTACAATAACTGAGCTATAAAATCCACCCTCACCCCTGATGGATTAATGTCTGTTTTAATTCAATACAAATTTCCCAAGCGTCCATTTGAGGAACATCCAATTACAAATTAAGTTGATGACTGCAACTCTTTGCGAATGCTCTTCGGAAATTCTGTGCTATTGAACATAACCTTGAGAACTAAGCGTAATGCATTTCAATGATTATCAAATAAAAGGTTAAAATACTTGATTCATTGCGAGCTATAATGAGGTAATCAAGGCATAAAAGACAGGAAAATGAATCATGGAAAAGCATCTCTTGCTGGTTGAGTGACTACTAGTTAAAAAGGAGTTCTCACAAAGCAATATTACTAGGGATCCTTCACATCAGAAACGTCTTACCACCTTGCGAGCGAGACAAATCCGACATTGTTCATTCTTCTCTTCTAATTGTTGAAATGAAATTATTGAGTATATGTTGGTCTCAGTGGGCACGTAACATAATAACGAATAACTGAATAAAGACATGGAAGCTTGAATGATATTTGCAAATGATTATGGAATACCCATGAAAACAATGAAAATTTGCGATCACTAGACCAACAGAATCCAATGCAACGATGTAAGCATGATGGTACCATGATGCATTCTCGAATTTGCAGCAATCACATTGCTTCTACTCAATTTGAATTTCTGAATTTCAGCATTTGCGCATGCTCGTTACCTAGAAGACTAATTTTTCTAAGTAAACAAATATTCTAGCTGCCGAAAGATCTCCTTCAGCGATGATTTCTCCAAATTATTGCGACTATCTAAACCAGTAATCGGCTGAAATACTATCACAAGAACATTGGACTTACTGCACAAGAGATTATTTACATCAATTTATAAAAAATATATGCAAATAATTGTCACCGTACTTATCCCAATACACTCGATGTTTATTCCTCTGCGACCGTCTTCCTTCGTGAATCTTTTATTGCAATTATGAGTATTCTTTTCATAAAAATTTCCTTGATGAGTAATTTTTGCAACACGCCAACGCATCGCCACCAATAATCCCTAGAGAATGCCATTGACGATGAGCAACCGGCTGATGCATTCCATCGATAGCCCTTTCGAATGTTTTGGCCAAGAACACGCATTCACCAACGCACAATGCAATGCGTGTGGCAAATTGATCGATGTAAAAAATGAGAATATTACCACTCGAGAGATAAGGAAACAATAGTCTATGCAATTCTTCAGAATCTCTTTTTTCATTCACTTAATTGTCTTCAATCAATTGGCACATCTTACTGTAAAGAGAAGGGGATTATAAAATTTGAGCAACTATTGAAGATTCGGTCCGCAATCGTTTCTCGTTTAGCATGTCTACTAATTTCAGATTGCTTCCCAACTTTTCTGTATATTTATGCACATACCTACGCAAATTAGCTGAATTAGACTGCCAATTTTGCAGTTCAGCATAGAAAATTACACTCTTCAATGAGCGACAAATGAGGATTGTATAAATATTGCGTCACTCTGCATACACATTTTGGCTAAGATGAGAAAATAATGACTTTTATAATAGCTTTCGTATCGATCGCATTATCCTTTCATTTCGTTCTTCTGACAAACCTTTTTTTTCTGCTTTCCTTTCTTCTGCAAATTTAGCGCAAAAGAATATGGTCAAATGAGTGAGCCGAATGCATATATCATTCTACTTGCAGTTATGGCTTCCTTCTCCGCTTTTTTGCTTATCAGTGATTATTTTCTTGTATTTTGCTCTGAACGAATGTGCTTCGACGAATTTTACTACAAGAATTTTGTCGTTATTATTTAGCATTTCTATGTTGCTAAATTCTTGTTAAGATGTAAATAAATTGCAAATATGAGATGTTTAGGTTCCGTGCGGTTACGCGCAGCTATTACCGTGGTGCCGCAGGAGCGCTTCTGGTTTACGACATCACTAAGTAAGCCTTTGAAGCATAATTCGGAAATTTAAACGTCGTACATTCGGAAGAATTGCTCTTGAATATGAATTCATGGCTCCGTCATGCATATTTCATATTTAAATTGAACGAGTTCCTTTTGGAAGAATGGGAAGTAAGTGAGAATTGCCAATATACTGTCATAATAGCGCGATCAAGGAATCGCATAAACGACAAGCAGTTGTTACAATTAACTTTTTTTTTTCAAAAATTTGTAGAGTTCGAATGTTGTAGGATATAGTTATGGTGAGTGGGATGAAGTGTAGCAGGAGGCAAAAATCTTTATTTTATGTGGCCAGCATAATGTTAACAATGATGCTTGTTAGATTATAAATGATATAATGATAAATGTCACCAAACATAACACAACTAACATAATACACATCGGCAAAGGATAGTACACGCCGTTAAGGCCATGCGAAAGCTTACTAGACAATGACGTTTTAAGTGATTATTCGAAGGCCATAATTGGGAGAGGTGTATTGTAGAATATTCGCAAACCCATTTTTTGAGTTGCTCAGAAGAGGTCGACGAAATGATCTTATTACATTTTGTGATCAGGATGTTCCGAAATGAGCTTGCTTGCTTATAGTGACAAATTATCGACAACAAAAATTGAATATTTGTACATTGCTCTCATATGAATTCTCACTTTGCGTTTCTCAGCATCTTCCTAATAATGCATCTGTCGAAGGGTGATATATCGAAGCATTTGTGGTGTTCAAAAAGTTTTCATCTCGGCAGTAAAGTTTTTATTAGAAAACAATAACCAGCATTCTAAAAGGAAGCCTCAAATGTGAACTTTCTCCTATACTATTTAAATAGTTCTGGTAAATTACACTCGAAGAGCCTCTCTTTTTTTTGTTGGATCATATATGCAGAGGCAAATGCAAATGTCTAGCTTTTTTGGCCGAAGTATTTTTCTAGTGCACTATTGGTTGTTCGAAATGGGTTTGGTCGCTTGTGAGCACAAGGATTTCGCATGCGTTAATAAACGCCCTCTGTGGACTAGTGGCTCTCCGTTGAAAGCATTTCGAATTTGCATTCATTATTGTAGGATGTTTTAAAGCATTTCGAATTTCATCGAAACGGTTTCTTGCTAATTACTGGTCAATTTATTGCGCAGATTTCTGAAAAAAACAAAAGACAACAATTTAATAAGCGCATCAAACTTGCATAAAGCCAATCTTTATGAATTCTAGGAATATAGTTCAACACATTTCCTATCATCAGATATTTACCACAGAAATGGAACAGACTCAGGAAGATTAACTTAACAAATCTCATTTTTCGGAGTTTTCTTATAGGCATATTGTGGTTGATTTCACGTTTCATGTCATTTCGGCATTTCACGTTGATGTATCGCTCCCTTCCATCACCCTCTCAGGGATGCTCTATTGCTTCTTTGTCTATTGAAGAAGTTAACTGATGTTTTCCAGGGATCAGCAGGTTTAGTGACACTGTTTAACGTTGATTAATTCCACAAGTATTTTCCGCCTATTTAAGTTGACGTTCACGAATGATGTGACCTGGAACGAAAATTTATTTCGATTCAGAATTGGGCACATTTTTCAGTCGCGAATCTTATAATGCCCTACAGCAGTGGTTGATTGAGGCAAGGAACTTGGCCAGTGCACATATTGTTGTCGTACTTGTGGGAAATAAAAAAGATTTACACGAGGAGAGGCAGGTGATGTTCCTCGAAGCAAGTCAATTCGCTCAAGAAAATGGTATCACTTCTTATTATTCGATTTGTTTCTCTAAGAAATGAGGAAATAGATTTAGTTATTAGAGTGGTATAAGTGAAACATCTGGAGGCATCACCTGATTGCGGCCGTAGTTAACGAATGTGCCACTTTGATCCAATAACATTTAATTTCGATGTTGAATATTCGAGTGTTATCCTACCAGAAAAAGTATTCTGTATGAGGTCGCTTTCATTACTGCTCAAGTTTTCGGTTACTTTCTTGAACTAAGCGGGGAAGTATCTGTTTTCATCTTAGAATACCAAAGTGATTAATATATATTCCACGTCTCAATTTTGAAGCGCTTTTTGAAGCATGAGTGAAATTTCTCTGGAAGGAAAACCTAACACATATATTGAGGCATTGCTGAATGTGAAGTTATGAAATTTTTTGAATTGTTTCTGCTCTTTATAACAGTGAAGAGAAGTGTGGTATCACTGAGCCTTTTTCTATTCCTCTTCCTTTTTTTTTTTCTAATTTGATATCGAATGGAATATTCGGCAACGACATCGTCACCAAGAAGCAGCATTTCTTGAAAAGCAAGGCATCCCTTGCCAACCTAGCTGAATTTGTGCTCATAGGGTGTTGAATCATTTCATAAAACGCTCAGATTCATAGGAATCCAAACGAATGCTCATTATTAATGGCTCATTCTCTTAGAGAACCTCATTTCCTTCTGAAGGCTCCAGAAGGAGCGATAAGGATTCAGATGCATTATCCGAAATAATGGGTGATTTTCCTTCAGATCTGACGTTCATGGAAACAAGTGCACTTAACGGAGAGAATGTTGAAGAGACGTTTTTGAAGTGTGCGAAAACAATTCTTTCAAAAATTGAATCAGGTACCTGTTATCCGTACACTGTGGCCGAACCTGAGAGGTGTTTTGTTGCAATAATTTGCTGCTGCCGCATTGTAATAAGTGAATTATTCGACATTCCCACCCACTTTCATTGGATAACAAGCTATTAGAATATAAAGGGTAATTTAAGTGAAATTTTGTATCAAACTTATGCGTTCACTTTGCATCAATAGTTTGTTGATGCGTCAAACATTCAGTATCTTCCAATATGTGGTAGAACTTGATTGAATGGCTCAAACAACGTGTTGTGATTTGTAGTTTCGATCACAAGAGTAAATGGTTTCATATGTACCGAATAAATGTTAAAGCGAGAGGCTTAAGGACAACGTATTTTGTCAGACCCTACTACTAGTAGAAATTGTTTCTAAAATTTCTTGTTTTGTGGCGTCGACGATGGAGGTAATACATTAACCGACAAGTTGCGAACAAATTCGAATTTTGAACATATTTGGTTGCAAATAACTTACACAGAGCTTGTTCGACTAACATGGAAGTTGCCACACCAATATGCCCATCATAACGGCCAAATTTCCAACTTGTGGCTTCAGTGGTTACCGCGATCTAATAATGGCCATTCAAAGATATATATATATATATATATCATTAAACACCTTTTAAGTGCGCCTCTCCGTCCGATCCATTGCTATCACAGCCAAGCTAACAGCATCAAAAGCAACCTTGACATCATAGAATGAGAACTTTTTTTAAATATTTGGATGGCGTAGGGGTTTTGGTGTTTGATTCATTTAATGATGTACTGGCATCAGAATGACCGGTGAGATATTTTTGTGTGCTCTGTGGGCATCATTTTAGTACAATGAACAGCTCGATAGGCACAATAGAATTTACTTTCTTTTGTGGTTGCTTGCTATCGTGAAAATTTTTCTTATTATCATCTCAACTTCCCGTTGAGGAGCTCTTCAGAAGAAACATTTTCCATTTGCAACACTTGCAACAACATTTAGTTGGAGAGTATTAAAGATTTTTGCATCAATCAAACATTGAAAAATTTGAATTTCGAAGTTACAATATGGCAAGCATGCATAAGCACACCTTTCACAACTATGTACTCACCACTGCTTCGTCATCACTCTCAAGCAGAAAACTTTATATTGTTTTTGCAGGTGAAATTGACCTCGAATGTGTCGGTCCGGGCATTGAAATCGGCAGCAGTCAGTTGAAGAAATGTCGTGACGAGGAATCAAAGCGTATCAATCGGCGTCGCTATCAAGAATGTTCGGCAAGCTGTCGTAACTTGTGATTTAAAAGAAAGTGAAACGACGCCAAAGTTCATTGCTGGTCATTGCGTCCCTATCATGTGCCGAACAATCGGGTCAAGCTCATATGCTATCCTCGCCTATGAGCACAAACCCGTTTATTTAATAATTTGATCATATATTAGTGAGGATATATTTGCATATGTGAATATAATGGCATAGATTTTTGCGAGCTGTATAAATAGTAAATCTTCATGTCGAGAAAGAAGTTTATCGCACACTGTGTCCATTGCACATATCCGCATAACCGCAAATCAATATGGAATTTGACGAGTTCAATTTGGCTAGAAAGGGAAAATTTTGCAGTGGAAGTTACAAAGCATTAGAAACGTTCGAAGCATGAAGCAAAATATAAGCATCCCTCATTCAAACGAACTTTCCAAACAAGGTCCATTGAAGCATAATACTGCTTCGACAGTGAGCGCATCATTTTACCACCCAAATGTTCCCGCCTATAACGTTTATTTGCTCGTCAACAAGAACAGCAACATGGACATATCGTTTTCGCATACATTGTTTTGTCATGATACATCAACGCATCATGATTCGCGGCGCTCATTCAGCATGAGCCAATTTTTTGCTGCGCAGACTTCTCGAACAGTTTCAGCATTACGCGGATGTCATAATCCAATTCCAGGGTTGATTTATTTGCAATCTGATGCTACGTAGTAGGAGACGGGCATGTAAGCAAATAAAAGCTGAATTGCCTGTAATCGGTCTTCTGCAAAACATTTCTCGAGAAAATCCTTAATAATAAGCGGATACCACTCAAGTGACTTTGCCAATTAGGACAAGAGAGAGCGGCTTAAAAATACCTCTGTAAAATTAGTTGGACCTGTTTTTTCACGAACCGGTCATTTTATAGATATTACATTCTTGTTGGTCGAGAAAATGCATTCAGAGAGCAGAAGCATTACCAACAAATCCAATTTTTCATTGCATTTTAATTAGCTATTTCAAATAGTTGAGTGGAACATTTGCTTGGTAGCAATGTCCAATCATAACACACTTTCATTAAAAGATGAAGGAAAGGAAATACACGTCATCTCTTCGTTTTCCAGTCATCGATTCCATTGGAGACTGCTGCAGGGAAGGGAGTTTTTCTCACCATACACGGCTCCGTTCGAAATGAGGACAGCAGAGTGAATAAATGAGCCTCGAACAATGCGCAGTTAGACCATCCAGACTTTCTTAGGAATTTGTCTCGTTTTTTTTTCTTTCTGGCTTGTGGCTAAATCTTCATAGCATTTCAATGACCTAATTTTTCTAAAGCTTATCGGTTTGTTCATAAACACTCATATTGTCATGTTTTGGGATATTTTGATTTAATTATGAAATATCACACACGATAAAGCAAAAATGCAAAAGAACGGAAAAAAACTCTTTATTGTAATATTACGTTTAGTGATACATAATAAATGATGAAATGAATAGTTGTATTGCGATATTAAAGGTCAGTTGAAATTTGTGTTACAATATTTTCACAACATTTCTTCACACCTTCATCGCAACGTTTCTTTTCGCTTATAGCGTCACGACAAAATTCCTCCATAACAACGCAAATCTTTGTCCTATCGAAGCATCTGCAATTAATTTCATCAAATATTGTTTGCCATGGAATATTGATGTAGGATCAATGCGCACACCTTGCTAAGATTGTGCATATATTCCTCACTAAGTGATAGGAAGAATGGATGCTTAAGCTAGGGATATTATCACTCAGATAGCGTATTTCCATCGGATTAGAACTTCTCCGCTCACTCTGCACTCTAAAGCATAGCTGGATAATATTAATCTCTGACTTAACTAAAATAACAGAATATAACGAAACACTTCAACGAATAAGGACAAAAAATTATTGTAAATACGATTATATTCCTTTTGAAAGACCACTATTGATATACATTGCTGAACGCTGATTTTTTTCACTTTTTGAGCATAATTCGTTTATATTTTTCCGCGTTGAATAAATTGTTTAATTTCAGTACTTTTCACTCGCATTGTTTCAATGCAGCATTCTCTAAGAGGTATAGCAGTCTCTACGCACATTAATAAGGCTATAAATTTGATCACATCCCAACGTCATCAAGTCTTTTCATTCCACTATCACAAATAAGATAAGCTGTTGGGATCTTAATCGCACTAAAACAGTCTTCATGGATATAATTCAGTCAATCAGGAATAATAAGGTGAAATTAAGTTGTGTTCGGTTTCCTTGCTATCAAGACACAGAGATGGTGTAAATGAAAGGTTTCTTTCATTCTAGAGGCAGAAAACGCAATCTGTCTTTTAATACGCTGCATCTTGCATGCATATTAACTTCTGTCTTCTATTCTATATTTAGCATGGGCATGCAAACCAGCGCAGCATTGGTGGCAAAATTTATTGGGTAAGATTAAAACTATTAGTATATCCTCGGCAAACCCAATACCCTTAACCCTCACCTTGTTGCACACTTTTTATTTGGACTTGAATGTGCTAAAGAAATTGTCATTTGACTCTTTTTAGATATCGGGGATATCGGGTGGTATTATCTGGACGTTAACTTTAGTTTGGTAATCGCAAAGCGATTAGTTCTGCACCCCGTGAAGTATAGTTGTTCTGACGGATCGATCTTCTTTCAGTCAATATATTTTCTCGTGGATCATGGAACATGGATGACAGAAGTTGCGTAGGCGGGCACGCGCGACGTCACAGCTGAGCCTAAGTGACAATTGACTGCCACGAATGGAGTGGAAGCGGTGATCGTTTTTTTACACTGCTTTAGTATAAGTTGCGACAAGGTGTTTTGTTGTTGCTTTCATATGTTTATGCAATCGCTTGCTGTAATCCATTGTCAACGCCGCAGCCGAATATAACTTACAATGAGCCAAGCTCGTCGCATTTGGTTGCATTGAGAGTGCCGCTTAAATTGCATTTGTCAATCAGACGCCAGCAAACAACCTTTCGTTGATGAGGCCCTGAAAATTGAAATAAATTGCTCTTTGCTTTCCTATAAAAAATCACTTTGCTATTTACACACTGCTTTATTTGCAGTTCTTCAAAATACCATTGAGATCGACGGCGTCAAGAATCCGAGAGAAAAATATGCTACACATTTTAATAGAAAGTGCGGCTACATGAACGAAGGGCTCTTCTGAACGTTTTTAAATTGGAAAATAAGTTTTGAAAAGTTTCGATGAGAAAGTAATCGTGAAAGTCCGCGAGTGTGGAATTCACCAGTTTCAAGGGTAAACTAAGAAAGTCTCCTCTTAGTAGTATACGCAATTAAATTTCATAGGAACATAGCAAAATCAACAAGGAGGAAACTGGAACTGGATATCTGCGACTGATTTTGGCACGGAAGTACCGAACCTTCGAAGAATCCTAGATTCCCAGCTTCTGAACATTTTGAGAGTTCAGCAATGCACATAAGTGTAAATTTCCCTGGTGCCAGTATCCGTGTGCGTGGAGAAATTGCCAGTTGAAATTTCTTTTTCAATTACCGAGCAATAAGTCTTAAAGAACATTTTATTTCTGTCGTCGAACCGATAATGAGAAACTGGAAAACGTCAATATCTTCGAGCGAAACGAAAAGTTTTTGGAGAAAATTTCGGAGTGATTGTTCAGTGAAAAATTTTCTGAATTTATATTGTTTCATCACAGGTAATTGGAAATTTCATTTGCATTGTCATGTTGAGAAATAACCTCGTCGATAGAAACAGCTTCAGAAGAAGAATTTCTCAATTTATTTGTTTCAAAATTATCCAGCAACTTCTTCGCAAAACATAGAAAGAGTTAATGTACCTGAGAGAATCGCATTATTTGCAGCCACTTGTGATGGCTTCAGACGTGTGACGAGTGCGAAAATTGTTATAATAAACTCGACGAGAATCTCTTTCTTCATGTTTTCTAAAGAAGAGAGAAATGTACAATCTATATGCCTATATCGCCAATAACATTTGAGAAATGTTTCAGCTGTTGTTGCATATTTGTGGAGAATGTTCTGTGATGCTAGCCACTGCGATGTTTACAAATGGTTACTAGTTTAAAAGGAGCAATAGAGGAGGAAAAGATGTTGTGATGCCAAAAATGGAAAGGTACAATCGAATTTCTAATGCACTCTTCCAGTTCGCTGCTTGTGATCCACTCCTCTATTTTGCAAGCCAAAACTTATGCATTTTCCTATCTTGGTTTGGAGGCAAAAAGTAGAGATTTATTTCTTTTGCCGCTTCTTCTAATCATCATATTTTAAGCACTTTTGCAGGCTTATTTCGCAAACCTATCTCTCTTCGACTGTTTCAATTCGAGAAGCATTCTTAACTTTGAGCTAAGAAATTAGAGTATAAAGCACACCATATAATCACCTCCCATTCATGCACCGTGCTGAAATATCAATCTTCAAAAGGACCTACAAACACTAGAATGTGCGAAGAAATTTGCATGCATTTTACATGAGCCATACCAATACAAAGGAATTTCATGAATAGTAGTGTAAGTTAAAAACAGAGTGATTGTTTTGCATATTTTATTTTTCACTGATAACTTGGGAAGGTGGCTGATGAAAGCCGAATATGGAGGTGATATCCTTACAACTCCATTTGCACAGCTCTCATCTGCTTCGAGCGGCCTAAGACTTGTGGAGAATATGATGTAGAAAAGATGAGCGGAAATAATATTTTTGAAAATGCACTTTAAAAAATGTCGAGTTATCAGTTATGTAGAGCCAAAACGTTATGAACATGTCGAGAGATCACGTAATAAAAAGCAAAATTTGAGCAACGACTGTACTTAGAAGGGACGACTGCTTTTGCGTTTCTGCTAGAACCATTTTTGATTTTAGTTGAGAGTTGTTACATACCATGAGCACTGAGGCTAAGTAGAACTTCCGAAGCATGGAACATAAGTCCGCTTATCTTGCGATATGGTTTTCGTTGATGTGGCTAAGTCACGGACTAATACAACCGGCAGCAATGATACGAAATCAAAAAGAGACATAAAAGGGTGATTAGGACGCCAAATGAGAGCAGAGAAGGAGGGGAAGAGGTAATTCCACTCCTTGAAAATCGCAAAAGATAACTACTTAGAACACAGATATTATGAAAGGCAACTTTTGTTGCGTACTGAAGTATTGCCACAATGAACCTACGCAGCGCTTCAAAGAAAATGATAAAATTCTTATTAGGAACGGAGCTATGACTGGCTTACCTATGAGGAGAATAACAGCTCTCTGAAGGGATAAAGTGGAACTGAACGGGAAACCTCAGCGAAAGAAACTAGCGGAAAACGAAATGTATGCAACATCCAGACTTGCTGCCAACCTTCACAAGTTGCCGGTGAGGAATTTCTGATGAGAATGGCAGCTCTATTGAAAAAGTGGCCATGAATGCATTGGATCTCACGAATTCCAAGAACAATGTTGTCATAACGACAACACAGCAATAATCACATTCGCAAGCAAGCAACAGCTTTGGCATTCAAAAATCCAAAAATTGAAGACCTCCGTCCAAAAGTTGAGGGCCCCAAATTTCGAAACTGCCTTCAACGGGATTCGGGTGTTCGGAAATAACATAATCACAGAACTTTGACTAATATGTAATTCTACGGCCCCTGGAGCTCTGAATCGCAAGTTGGATGAGAGTGATCACGAGAAGGCTGGTTCCAAAAATCCAAAACTTCAAAAAACAATGACTCTAGAATTTCAGAGGCCCGAAACAAAATTTTCTAGGACTTAGTACTAATGAGCATTCATGCGTTCTAGATGAATATTTACAGCCAGGGTTAACGAAGAGAACCCACCCACCACTTCTACTACCTTCCTCTTATGGATCAAACCGGTCTCCCGTTACAAGCTCTATGTCTGACACCACCTCATCATCACAGTCACCATCAATAAGTCTGAAGTCCTTGAATAAATCGATTAAGAACTCGATACCGACATCGAAGCGATCAAATGGCTTTTATAAAGCTTTCGAGCATAATAGCTTATATCCGTGTGCCAACGTAGTCAATTCGCTAATGGTTCAAAAAGTGCAACTTTACTAGTCTTGTTTCGTCACAATTACAGCGCTAATGGCGATGATTATAATGCGCTTAAAAATTCAATGAAGACGGTTGAAAGGTGAAAATGCATGTTCCGCAATCATTTATCACGAATCGCATAGTGATTAATATCTGTATTTCGATGCTGCAATTTATGGGCCTATATCGCAACTGATTTGCATGTCGAAATTCTTTCAACTTCATATTTCTGCACAACGTTATATCGCAGGGGAGTGGAAAATGTCATGTTTTCAATATGCTTTACGCAAAAAACCATCTAACAGAGAAAAAAGATCGTTTAATATCTTATCGAGGAAATTTACAACACATCGGGGCACATATACGCCTTCAGCCAACGAAAAAAGCAGGTTCCGAACGAAGCAAAACACCTCGAGCTTGTAACGAAGTAACCAGACGAGGAAAAATAGAGACCTAGAGAAACGAAAAGTAGAATCCTGCTCAAATAAAAGCCATCGCTTTCGGGAGCCCAATAAGAGGCTATCTTCTCCTGTCCTTCCTTTCTGTTCTTTTTCATCTCTGTGGCTTCGGTAAAGGAAACTTGCTAGGACAGTACTCGTCTGCATTTCACCCGCAGCCTTGGCTTCGTTGTTACTGTCATTTTTACCGCAAACAGTGAAGCTCCTCGAGTACTCCGCGCCCTTCGCACCTCTGTCCCGCATCACTGCCGCAAGGCTCTCCCTACTTGTAATGGATGTCATTGGCCATATCGCATAATGGGGCCCATGTTCACGAGGCTCCTTTCCTGAGCAAATTCTTAATTCATCGCATAAGGACTGCGTTGTGATGGTATGTGTGTGTTTCAGGTGCTCGATTGCCAACAGAGAAAACTAGCATTGAGCCTGCCAAGTTGTTTAATCTATCTTATGCAGTGATTTCGCATATTCTTTAAGACTTCATTCATTAAAAACCTTGCCCAATTCTTTATTCAAAGAACAAATTTGCATATTCAGCAAAGTGCCAATTCGGCAGTCGTTCACTTAGCCATCGGTCATATTGGTTTAGTTCCCTTCGCTTTGTTCATGTTCGGCCTTAATTTCTCAGCTAATCAAGCAACGAGATTTTTTGCAAGACTCGCACTTTGCAAGACTCGCACTCATTAGTGCGCATATTTGATGTATACATGCTTTGTGAAACGCCCGCATTTAGCAGCCTTATGAACAACAATCGCACTTCCTCCACAGCAACGTCATGCAGTAGCAATTTTGGCAACTTAGCTCCTTTTTATTTCCATATCCCTAGCGATCCTCTCCTTTCGCTTCCTTCATTGCGGTACAAGTGAAGACTGTTAGTTCACGTAGTGTTTCCTAAATGTTTAAATGATAGGTAATGGAAACGATGAAAACAACGCATAAGTTCGCAATATTGAACCCAATGCGCAGCGTTTAACATACATTTCAAACAACCAAAAACTGAGCAAGTCGTACGAACGCATCTGAGGAATTCCAACTATATAAACGAGCGCCTCGAAGGCATGAAGATCATCCGCACAGCAGCAAAGCTTTCAGCACAAAGCCTTCGCTCTTAGCTTTTTGCACTCTTAGTTGGAAAGCTTACGATCAATCGTCTTTATAGCGGATAGAATTGATTGCTTTCGTTTGAAAAATTAGTTTGTTTGAAATGTAAATGAAATCGTAATCTTCCATGAACAAACTTTTCAAAAGAATATTGCAAAAGGTTACCACTAATCGAATTACGTGATGGGGAATACAATATTCACTTTATTAACTCATTGCAAAATATTTCCTCATTGATTTAAAGTTCATAAATTTTCTGAAATACCAATGAATTAGTGCATAATTCGTTTGTACAAATGAAGTGTTCGCACTATGAAATCCTTTTAGTTTTCCTCAAATTTGGAAACTTCGAGAATCTGCAGAAAGAGTTCCAACATTGCAACTAATTGAACTGTGTTATCGCATGAATTGCGTTTCTTCACAATTCGCGACTTCTTTATCACGCACTTCTCTTGCAAAATTTATAATTGCAACGGGTTCTTGAGAATGTTGTAAGTGATGCATGTATGTCTATGTGCCTGTCCAACTCTTGCAATAGAGTGATCGCCGTGGCTAAAATCGCCTTCTTGAATATATTAGAGACAACGATATTGCCTCTACCATCTTAGATGGTGGTCCATGACCTTCGAAAGCACTTGTGGGCATCTAAATGCAAGAAATAATTGACATGCATATCATAGCGATTGGATTTTCATTTTAACTCAATGAGACAAAGATAAATAAAAAAGGTTTTCCATGGAAGGATTATGTAAGCGGTGGGATCAATTAAAATATGAAGACATGTGTCGTTTTTAATCGATAATCCTGGAAACCCACTGACAAGGTGAATGGAATGTGAAAGCGCATATTATACCACTTATTTTGCGCACTTTTTTCTTTTACATAGTAAATGAAGAGCTATTCATGCGTTCATCTAATGCATGGATGCAAAAGACGACATGTAATAATATATCGCTTAGCATATACTTTCTTATTCAACCTTTTGGCACCATTAGAAATAAAGGCAAGTATATAAGCACTATACCAGATGTCTTATTTCGCGATATTTGGCATTCTACGACGTTCGCTCAGCCAAGTAGACAATGCCTGTTTCTTTGCATCGCTCCGTGATGCTGTAGCAACTTTTCTCAAATTTTATTAGAATATTATGTCGGCCGTTTGCTCCTGCATCTATTTCGCACTTTCTGTTCAAGTTATATTTGACAGATTCTAAGATAAAAGAATTAAGCAGCTTGATAGATTCACTTCTTGAAGCAATAAAACTGGAGAGGCCAAAACTCGAAATTTGAGGGAGCAAAGTTTTTCAAAATGCTCCAATTTTTTTTACGGTGAGCGCAAGAATGAGCTAATCAGAGAAGGTATCGTGAGGACAATGGCATTTTTTGCAGTGTATTCGGATGCATTAAGAAAATTTCATTCATCGCTCTTTATTGGTTATTACGCGATCGGGTTTCAGATGGCTGAGGCCAGATCCTTTAGCCCAGTTCTACCGAGCTACCCCGACTAACACGAGCACAGGAATTGCTGCAGCAGAGCAAGTCCGGACCCACCTCCTAAGTGGAACAAGGATGGGTCGACTCGTTAGCACCAGAGGGGGAAAAAACGAGCCAATGTCCTAACGTTCGGGTTACCCAACCACTTCATCTAAGCGGAAGCGGAATCGATATGAAAGGACATTTATTGGCAATGAATACACCGCTGATTAAAGTGAATAATTAAGTGAACGGGAAAATCTGACACCAGCACCTTCAATGAGGTGAATTACTTCCTCAATTCAAGGATCAAGAAAATTTTTTCAGAGGCACATTTGTTACAAATTCAGGCATATTATTTATTACATATGCATTAAATATATATATATATATATATATATATATATATATATATATATATATATATATATATATATTTTTTCCACTAGTATCATCATCACATTTGAAATTTCACAGCTTTTCCTGTAAAAACTGACGACTTGTCGCGAAACGGTGCTAATCGGCACTTTGCACTAGTATTTCGATAAATTCGTTATGGGCCTCTTTCCAATAGCTACATGAAATAACGTCTTATCGAGTTCCAACACTAAATATACCACCACCTCATTTCAAGGTTGCCCTTTTCTGCGCTTCTTTCGAATCTCAAAGGCGCATTATGACACGTCTCAGTTTGTCCTTTTAAAATGCTGTGGCCCAAAAAGAGTCTAGTCATCGAAGAACCTTAAAAGGTTGTAGGCATGATTTTTATCTTCGGCTTATAATTGCTTAGCTCATTGTTTAGAGAGCATTTGTTGTAAGGGTTCCACCTATCGTACCACGAATGACGATAGCGTCCTTATCAGCATGTTATTACAAATTGTTATCGTTGTTGTGGTCAATATGCCTTCGTTGCATCGATTTTTGTCACAGTTGTTATTTCATCGTTGAAATACTTCCTGCTGGTCAGGATTTTACTGCATTCGGTGAAGTTCCTCTCATTTTCTGCTACTTTTTTTGCAATAACTTCTTTGCCTTTGTTTATCTTGCGTGGCTCCCAAGTCAGCTGCACACTATGTAGCTTTGAATGATTGCTGTAATTTCCTCCAATAATCACACTCTTTTTTCAAGAACAATTTCAAGAGAGTGTCATTGAACTACTTCTTTTGCATCCTTCTTTCCTCTCTCTGTACACTGTTGAAAGCTCCTCCAGCGAATTGGTAAAGGACGGTTTTTGGAAGTTTAGGTCGTCTGGTTTCGTAGAAACAATACTCCTAGCTTCTTTTGGCCATCAGAATGCATCCATAATATTATTTTTCTTCCAGTGAAATACCATCTCCTCTCACCAGCAACTTTAAAGATTTTAAACAATCATCATTTGAGAGGTTATTTTTGCTCCGAAGGGAACTCGAATTCATACCACATCAATGATCGTCGATAATGCATTGGAAAGCACTTTCTGAAAATATTAAAAATAGCCGTATGCTACTTTCTAAAAATAGTCGTGCCAAAGCAGCAGGTTAGCACGTTTATAGTACGATCAATTCATGATAACAGAGCGGTGATAACAAAATGAATAGACTGAAATTAAAAAAAGGAAAAAGAATATCAACTATCACAACGAGATAACAGTGGAGCGAGGAAACAGGAAAATAAGTAAAAACAAATAATGCCAGTATTTACAAGACGTAGAAAGAAACCCATTGCGAAATGAACAAATTTATCCACACACTTCCTTAGTTGAATAGGTCACATAGACAAAGCCATCCTCGTTGCTGTGTTTGTGAGCTAATTCAGCCATCGTCATACTGTTCGATGGAAGAAAATTTCCATTGACGAGAAGGTATATAGGCATATAGTGGAGATCTTTTTTTAGTTCTTTCCTAAAATCACATTTACGAATACAGTTTAAGTCATATGTACTGATATCCTTGTTTAAACTGTTGCTGAGAATGCATGTAGATTTTGTTAACCAAATTTAAAGAGCCATTGAGTAACCATCTTATTCTCTGCCTCTGCTCACTTCACCCCTCCTTTCAGTTGTGATGAGAGGAGACAACTAGTAAAATGCAGTCTAATTTCGGGACCGATATAGAAGCCGCCAAAAGATTTAAGGAGTGATGAGAGCAAAGGTACAGCTTTCACAAGTTAACGCGTGCTGAAAAGTCAGCAAGCATCGTTTCTTGATTGTGAGTGTTCACATGAGTTCAGACGCAAATTAAACAAGAACGACAGGAATTTTCTGCGTTCCGGGACTTAAGTTGTCGAATCGACTCCCAACCTTGCAGCGGAAACTATGTTGTTTTTCACTGTAGGATCCTTCGCTGAGGAGGAATGACCGTTTAGGAGTTTGGCCTCATGCCCTCCAAAACCAAAGCACACAACCCCGAATGTTGTTGTGGACGACGGGAAGGAGAGAGGAGGACTGGTACATGGAGTGCTCATATCAAACTTTATAATTTCCATAATCATTGCCAACGCTCGTGCTATAGACGTACGCTCATCTCTGTGGATAATTGCAGTTTACTTTATCGCGCCATCATAATAACAAGCTCAGTTTAAAAACAATCCGTTGTAAGATTCTTTTCATAAATTTCCGTAATGGATGGTTCTTCAGAAATCCTGGTTCCGAGCATCTTATTCACTACCGTTGCATTGCAGTGTTAAGACGCTTTCAGCAGTCTTCGTTTTCGTTTACGTCTCCATTTAACCTCGACGATATGAACGAGCATATGAACAGGAATTCAACTCTCTCTGAATTCAAATGTTTCTTCATTTACCTTCTGCCACTTTCAATGTTAAACATAACAGTAATGGGCCAACACACTTTTCCCTTACATTTTACTGCTGCGAACTAATAAAAGTAATAGAGAGCACTTGCCTGATGACATTCTGCAATTGACCAGCGGTCATTTCACCAGGAACGATAAAAAGTTCGCGCCCCAGTTCCTCCAAAAATTTTTCGTTCTTGAAGCGTTCAACGATCAACTGCAATTAATGAAACAATTGATTTGTTAAATCCGCGTAATAACAGCACATCACTCATCAATATTTTATGACATTATGACTCTGAATTTATCAAAGCAAAGTGATGAGCGAAAAGAAGTCAAATACTCCTCTCGATTGGCTTATTGAACACTCTTGATAAGTTCTTAGTAGACGGGGGCAACTGAACGTGCGAAACCTTCAAAAGTGCTACCGTTTAGAGGAAGACTCCGATACCGGGTTACTATCTTGCTTAATTGGTGGCATCGCCCAAACGGTAAGCACATTGAGATGATGATCTAGCAGTAATCTGTTTAACTAATCTAGATGGAGCAATAACATAAGCATACTTATCGGTCTTTATGAAACAAATAATAAATATAGAATAAAAGAAATGAAAAATAAGATCCCCTATCACGACCACGAATGCAGTCAAATTACTCGCCGCTTAAAAAGATAATCACTTAGCTATAGCTTAAGAATACCTTTTGAAATGTCCTGTTATGCTCAAATGCACTCTGACAACTTTTCGGTCTTTGGATAGTAAAGAAACCGAATTATTCAAACTGTTTAGCATGATCGCATGATTAATAAGCTTGATGAGTTATGAGTGGTGAACGTTTTCAACGTTGAATAAAGTCGGCTGCACGGTAAAACAGGACAGTATTTTTTTATCGATGCGAATCTTTATGAAGAAATATTTACTGTGAAGGGGGGGGGGGGTTGGTTAGCGCTAGGTGTGGAGAGCAGGAACTTGAATGGGGTGACATGCAAATACATTTTTCTGAACTTTCATTGCATAACACCACATGACCTCGATCTATTTGCATTCTATCAACCAATCATGGACAGCAATCGAGTTGAGTTGGCCTTTAAATTTGCTTGAAATGCTTAGCCGGTTGGACGCTTCCTGTTTGTTAATTAATCAAACGTAACTTACGAGTGGATAAATCTTAGTTAAATGCGCCGATGAATTTTTGTTGAAATATGAGCCAGGAATCGTTCATTTCTTCTCTCATTGAAAACTTCACTTGCAGATACCCTGTCTTCATGAAATAAATTATCTACAGCTGGGCTACTTGAGTCGCTAGCATTTCGCAAAGTGTGAAATGCAGCTAATAAAATGCGCTATAAAAATGTTACAGTAACATTATTATGAACAACATTAACATTATGTGCGCCATTACATAATATTATACCATTACAGTGATTCGTTATTACAGTATCTCGTGCAAATTTTCTATTCTATTGCGTTGCCGTAGCGACTGATTATTAACACAAATAATATCGGTGAAATAGGTCAACAAACAATAAAAATGCGAAAGTTACATTAATGAAATAGATGAATGTCATTAACTTACTGCAATTTTATTGGGGCATCTCTTTGCATAGTATTGCCGTTCGGATTGTCGACAACAGAAATCATAACGATCTTTGAATGAAATCCTTTCTGATTGCATTTTCATAGTCTCTTTACTTGATGATGCTCGACATTCGCTATCGCAATATGCAAAGCATCGTTTTGAATGCGATTTTGGTTGTGGCAGCTAAACGAAATATGTTTTAAAGAAACCATAGCAATGATGATTTACTTTTGTATGAAAATGGTAAAACATACATAAGAACTTTTACAGTTGCTACCTTATTATCACACGGCTTCTCAGCTTATCACACACCTCCTTAAAGCACCAGCACGTAGCCAGCAAATCTCTACATGACATTTTCGTTTTCAATGGATCTCTTTGTAACTTATGTCATTGACTAAAACAAAATGACCGAAATTATGCCCTCAAACTTGGTGCGATCCAACAACCACAAAATTTCTAATGAAAGATTTGTTTTCTTCAATCGGACCAGTATGAAATGAAGGTTCGACCAATCTAACGCGCACACAGCTCCTTTCGCGCCATTAAACTTCTAAAGCCGCTTGCCAAGTTCTTGGATCAGTGTGAATATCATAAATGATGTTACAACTGTAGCATCGGACGGACTCATGAGGACATAGATTCAGCCAGAAATTACATTTCCAAAATGCGCTTACCGAAACAAATTTGCTAAAGCGTATTAAAAACTTCGAAGCGAAGTGCTTTCCGATGAAGTGCATTTAACAAAATGCAAGACATAAAGTCTGCACAAATCACATCTTGCGGCATGCGAGAAAACAAAATGAACAATAGAATGACATGAGAAGTTAAGCATTTACTTGGCTGTATAACCACAATCGGAATCATCGCATAAAGTGATCGAATTCCAATCAACGGCAAACAATTTCTAGATTGCCTAACTTTCGCCATAGCAGATATCAAGAACTCTGGCCCACTTATGCTCAACACATGGCGTTTCTTCAGCGAACGAAACACCGCATGCAATTCAAAATTCACAACAAACACCCGGTTGCACCGAACAAGCCACATCTCGATAAATCACTAAAATCGCTCTTTTCGGGACTGCTAATATCACAAGGATTATTGAAAGATTTACCTTCACTAATTTCAGACACTCGTCGAATGATCTAATCACTGCATTCGGGCATTTATCAAAGATTCCCATCTTCTATCGATAGGCTGCAACATTGACGATAAAGAACTCTTCACTATTAAGACAATTCAATAGCATTATATCATCAAGCTTTGACAGACACAGTCATCACAGTGAAATGAAATAAAAATTTACTGCTATTCGCATGAGAAAATACTGCTTTATCTAGATATTTTAAACTCCGAACAATGAGTCTATAATGTAAGAGAGCATCGATTATTTGATATTAGAGACATTATCAGTTCTCGTTATTACTCTAAACAAAGACTTGACAAAACTCTGAAAAGGACGTAACAAACACGACAGAAAGACTATACAGCTTGTATGATCGGGTTGCTGCATTTAAACGCGGCAACAATTTCGCATCTGATTGTAGCGTTCTCAGTTAGGTTATATGGAATTATCTCTAAAAATGGATGACTTCTTCTGAAATAAACGTCGAAATAGACATATAGGTTCATGTTTGGAGGTTGATATGTGAAGAAGGTGAGCATGCCATAAGTTCAAATTGTATTCAGCATGCGCACAAGTTTAAGCTCCTGGAATTGATATAATGCGGTGTAAGGAAAGATTTCAAGACGCCGCCACATCCTGAAGGGAGACAGTGCGCATTGGATGCTCATTGCTCTCGACGTCTAGATGTCAATGCATATAGGTCCGTGCGCAGTTTTTGACCGAAGAGGAATATTTTCCAGGGACTTTCTAATTCTTTTTTTGCTTTAAAGGCAACTAGGGAATTAGAGTAGTGGGCTCACAGTTGGGTTCTGCATTACACCTTTGGTCGATTGCCGATTATGTGATAAGAAGATAACGCTGTAAGGTAGATGAGCATTTAGCAAACGCTGAAGGCATATATTGCACTCAGCCGTTTTTTCTTTTCTTTCCCCCTTCCTCTCTTCCTTCCTCTCTCGCTTTTCTAAAAGGGTCTGTCAGTAAAGAAAGCGAAAGAGGCGCACCCCTCATAAATTATGGGTGCATACTAATACCGAATAATCAGACTGCAAAGAGAAGAATACTACGAAGATGGGTGGGTGCTCCCTGAGCCCGATCAGGTACTCGAACGAACACCGGCAGAAAGGGGACAGGCGCAGTGTTACGACCGCACACAAACATATTCGGAGATCGGACCTTCAGTAATGCCCCTACAAAGCTGCAAGGGGGATGCAACTTTCCAACTGATGCACATAATCGTCAATAATTGCACAAAAAGTTATTGCTTTTAGCAATGCAAAAACCGCATTAAAGCACCCGCAACAAGTGCGAATGCAAATTTGCAGAAAGGCATCAGAAATTCGCTCTCCGATAGTATTTGATCGGTGGCAAATCGAACTTAATATGCAAATTTTGTGGCGCATTTGAGAGGCATAAATTCACATAGGATGTGATAAATCAACATGAAGATGAGAACACCCGCTACCCTTGTCGAAACCACCTATAAGTGCCTAATTTCATTTTTTGCTGTTCATTGATTAAAGCTGTTAAATAGACAGACACGCAGGCGTGCATGTGTACAGGGAGGCACATACGCACGGGCTTGACATCACTGTGAGAATTGCTGCATGCATATCGAATTAGAGTGTGAATATGCTTGTGAGTTTAAAACGCTTTCATATTTCCGTTATTCCGTTGCCTTCACTGTTAATTCATCGGCAGGAAATTTCCTTAGTGAGAAAACGTTGATATGAGTTGACATTGCATTAGGATTGAGGGAGAAATTGGCTTACAAAAAATATGGGAAAGAGCATTAGCATACTTCTTAATGAAATGATAAAAATTCTGGCTGCAAAATCATTCTCAATGTAATCCTTACATTATTACAATGCAGAAATGTATTGCTTTTTATTTAGGGCCTCCATAAAAAATTTCACACGATAACCAACACCTTCGATTGTTCCAGCGTAGAATACCTCATCATTTTAAGATAAGCGGGTTGAGACGGGGAAGGACGGAAAAGGGAAAAGAAAAGTAAGGGCAGGGAGCGAAAGCAGGAGACGGCAAACGCCTTCTGGTAAGTTTCAGATAGGTGAGGCAGATGAAAGGGACTATGTGGTTGGAAGTGAATGCAGAAATGACAGAGAAGAAGACAAAAACTGGGGAAAATGCTGTGGGAATGCTATTACCGACGACATTCCAGTCCCGTCAGAAAAATTACTAGACACACCTGTACGCGGATGTTCAGACGCTAAAAATTGCAGATGAATGTATTAGATGCAAGCCGTAACCTTCGTCACGCAATAGGCCAAAAAGCTCTTGTCTTCCACACAAAAGTTTTCCAAGACTCCTAAAGACAGCTCTGATCTCTGAAAGGCATACTTGGTGCCATAGAAAACTTCTGTCTCCAGTTTTTTTGAATTCTACGTCATTGATGACAATAGGCACACACTACCTCTGCACTTGCCATTAACAAGTTAAAAAGATTGGCACTAGAGTATTATCACAGTCTACTGGATGATTTTGCAGGTTAAGTAAGTGAGAGTGTGCCACTGAAGCGACAACCGACCTATAGCAGTTTTGTAGATTTTGTATCCATATGTCATTTTCATGCGGAAAATAATATGAATGAAGAACATTGATTGTTCCTCGTCACCCGCCTTTGACAAAAACTTACGAGACGAAAGCGAAAAGAGACTTAATGAGTGCAAAATTTGGGGCAAGAACAGTCGCGATGCTTATTTTATTAACATTTAAACCCAAAAGTTTTTCTTGAGTAAACATTAGAACGAGCTCATGATGAGATCGAAGAAACGTACTGAGGTAGCAGTTGCCTCAATAATGAATGCTCACATTTCAACAACATGGGAAAAGACGCCATCACACAATCACTTCAATAAATATTTAGAAATTTTCGAAAATACATTCGTTCTCCTAATTTTCTCACTCATTGGATGTTTAATTGGCCAAAAATTCCCTTCAAACAGTTTTGACCAGTTGATGAAAATAGCTCGATGAGAAACTTACATGGCATTTCAGTTATCCATCCCTCACCTCATCATATTTCACTCAGATAATCAATGAAAAGAAGAGAAAACTCTGGTTTCTTGTGCTGCGTATCGTTATGAAAATTTAAGAAAAACTTCACTGCTTCCAGCTGTTCCTATCTACTGACGGGGGTTAGCGGAAAATTTTGCACAAAATCGTCTATCAATGTGACAATAATACGTGAGTGGAAATTCGTTTCTTTTCAGTATCCTACCGCAGTGGTTTTTTTTGTATCTACAAAGTACAAAATATCATACTGTTCCGCCCAATGTCATAGTGTGGTACAGAATAGGTAGAATTTTCTGTTGGGAATATCGACTAGGATGAACTAGTACAGAGAATTTTTCGACATGCAGAATAGCACAGAATCATTTGGGGGCTCAGAGCAAAAACATCAACATTATGATAGGCTTAAAAAAATTCGAAACTTATATTTTAAAAAATATCTTTGAACCTAGGGAAATTCGCTTTCGACTATCCTGTTATTTCCAGATATTCTTTAAATTCTTATGGTGGTCAATGATTAGTGCATTCGATGCTTCAATCGCATCAATTATACCGAACTAACGATGACTAAATCTAGAGGTTTCGCCCTTTAAGCCGTTTGTAGCGAAGCTGCATTACAGCGAACCATCATAAATAGTCATTGCTGTAGGCCTGACTAAAATGCTTCGATTATATTGAACGGAGAATGAGACATGCGAGGTGTTTATAGCGATGCTTTGATGGTTAACTATTGAATACCATTGTCAGGGAAGTCTTATAATAACGGTTACACCTGCACCTATCTTCCGAGTATGTTCACACTGTTTCAGTTATCAACCGCTATAGTCATTCAAATGTTTCCGCTATAATTGCGCTTTCCCCATCCATTCACAGTGGGCATCCAGACTAATCCAAATACCTTTGAACAGAAGTTCCCACGGTTTGAAACTGTTACCAAACTGACTACCACAGAATAATATAGTTCATCAGAAAGACAGAATGATGGAAAATACTCGAGCAAAATTTCACTTTTTTGCCTTTAGAAAAAATACGGTATATTATAAGCAAAGATACACTGAAAACCGAAATGTTATAACGTGATTCAGTTTTGTTGGCGAGAAATATAGCAAAAAATAGTAGAGCTTATGGAAGGTGCTATAGGAATATCACTACATATAAGTACAGAGAAATACTATGCTGAGCAGTGCCTATATTGACAAAAGAGAGATGCCACATACGATTATGACACGTGAGGGTGTGCATTTATTACCAACTTGTTTGTCCTTTGGGTGCATGCACTTTTGTCATTCATGCTTGCGTGCAACAGGACGGTTTACTCACGAAACACAACGAAAATTATTCCGATTGGCAAATAACAAATAACTGTTCAGTAGTTGCGGTGACATTAGAATATTATCCTTCCAAATCAGCGCTTGGATTTCGCTTTCGAGAGAGAATTGAAAGCTGAAGGAATGAAACTCGTAAAAATTAGAAACAAAGTCGTCCACTATCAACACTTCATTGGCTTTTTTTCAAACCAGCATAATCTAAGAATACAAATTTCTTATTGGGATCACAAAGTACTTAACATACTTGGCCAACACTGAAGTCTATCACAATCAAGTGCGGACGAATATGTTCGGCTTGGTGGTCATAATCAGTCTTCTCGGTGACTTAAATAAGCTCAGCAATAACCTGTAACCCCAGAATAGTGCTCTTAACGTTCAATGACGGTGAATGAAGCAATGCCCTCTTCGATGTGAAGATGATCCAATAACAATTATGTGAGTGCCTCAGGATAGGTTTATATGTGGTGAATGAGTGCAACGTTGAGAAATGCATTTGAATAAACTCTTGCAAAAATCTGAATTGCTAAGTAGGACGTACCTAAATATTACCCTTCTGAAAAGAAATACGTAAGGTGACGTCGTATGAACTCGAAAGATCGCTGCAAACTGTGGAGTAATCTCCATAAGGAAAGGAAATCCATTTATAAATGTACCTAGGATGAAAAAAAAAATTTTTTTTTTTGATTAGTTATCAGCGCAACAAAAATTCCCATCTGGCACGAGACAATCCGCCAATTCCCTTTCAAAAAGCACATCTTTGTGATAGCACTTAATCAATGATCACTAATTTGTGCGGATGGTTTTCATGCAAACTCAGTGGCGAGAAATCCGCAGTGTACTGCTTCCTTAAAGCTGTTGTACTCGTTTTTAGAATAACACGGAAAACTTGCGTTCAATCAGATAGCCTCTCGAAATTCCCATTGCATGTCGTACTAAGTGGTACAACGCTCATAATTTGGAATGCTGCCAAAGCTCCTCTCAGGGGGCTTCGTACAAAATGTAATCTCTTAGTTCATTATTCCAATAACTATGGTAAGGATTTCAGTGCATCTATGTTCTAGGATGCTCAGAAAAACATCCATATGCAGGAAGCAACATACAGTAGGCAAAAAATACCTTCAAAAATTTCCCCATGCATACAAATCTAAACGTTATCGCTTGAACACAGTGATTTCACCTGGAATCCTTCCACGCATGTACAGCACACATTTCATAGACGAGTTTAGAAGCCATTATTGCTACAGCTTTTCAAGAATCTTCAGGCAGTCGCCGATAATTCACTGCTCACGTCCCCTATGGTCGCTGCATGGCGAACACCGAGCATGATGATACCATCACTGGTATCAAAATTTTCATTCTGTGAGCATTTGTAACGATACGAAAGGAAGTTTTGAGAAGTCAGACAAGAGGCAAAATGGATGCACCATATCTGTGAGTCTATAGGTAAGTTAGCCTACTTTTCGTGCTTGCTTTGATGGTGCCCGCAATAGAGACGTTAAGAGTTATCATCTGCTAATTTCTAGATTTCTTCAATTTGCAAATTTTTTGCTTTGTGGCGATAAGCATAAAGCATCCTTCTTTTCAACCTCCCTTCTTGCGCTGAGGTCTTATCCTCTTCATGTGCTCATTATTTTACTCGAGTTTAATCATCGCTCTGATTCATCAGAACTTCAAACTGTCATGTAATTTTTTCTGCTCATATTCGTATATGGCATAGAAACGAATGTGATTGCGAATTTGCACGAAATAGTAGTTAAGCTGTCGAAAAGAAAAGCAAAAATAGCATACTATTTCGTTGATGTTCGAACGTTCACGTTGCGGACTGCTTCGGTGAAATGAGCCATAGAAAATGCACCTCATGCTTCTCTTTTCGGTGTGCTTTCCCACTACGCCTTGCTTCTGACCCCACATCTCACAAGATTCCATGCCTTGTCAGGTTTGATTTAACCTCTTTAGATTCTATTGTTGAGTTCTTCATTGCCAGGTCAGTTCTAAGCTGTTC
This sequence comes from Baylisascaris procyonis, assembly GCA_037389465.1. Lineage (NCBI taxonomy): Eukaryota > Metazoa > Nematoda > Chromadorea > Rhabditida > Ascarididae > Baylisascaris > Baylisascaris procyonis. The sequence goes on from JAZARR010000153.1 coordinate 4,568,293, forward strand.
ACAATCCACTAGAAGTTCCACTTTTATTTCTGTTCATACTGTTTTCTGTGGCACATCCTCATCCCTTTCTCGCAGATTGTCTGAAGTTCAAGTTCCCGAGAATCGCTCGCCCTCGGATTTTGGAAGGCGCGAACTACTTTTGGACGACAAACTAGAAAGAGTAGGTAGAATCGATAATCTTCATCAGAACGGTGTGTTGTTCTAATCGTTTACATTAAGCAGGTCTCAATGTAAACATGTTGACTGTTATTTTAAGTTAACTTCTTACACTTTTAGCATCGAATTGACGTCAGGTGATGTCCCCTGCATCACATTTTTCCCCATTTTCTTGACTCTCAGTCGTATTTCCATTTGCTGTTAACCCACTTTTAAAACATCGGAAAACACACCAACACTTAATATTCAATTACATCGCATCACCTTCTTGACCGGTACAGAAAAGGACTAACCCGAAACTTCATACTACACATTTCACGGCACTAAATAAACGAAGTGCTGTGCAAGTTCTTTCCTTTTCATTTCAGCTGAAACGGATGAAAACTTTCCATGAACTCGAACAAGCATAGAAACTTCAAATAACAGGCTCCACGAAACCAGGAACACAAACGAAATCTGCGCTATCTCGTTATTTGAAAGCCTCAAATTCGGGTAATGGAAAGAAACGAGCATATGCAGAAGATCTATATTTCGAATTCCCAAGGTTCCAACTCCAGTTGGGAACTCTGAATTTCAAACGCAGTCAAATTTCCAGGTTTTGCATCCTGGAACTCATTTCAAGCGGTCCCAAACCTTGTGACGCTGATACTAGGCTGAAACTATTTTTCGAGGACAACACTAGGATGCGCTGCTGACGGCTCGCTGAATGGGAATTTTGTGTATGCGAGAACAAACTAGAAAGTCTGCACACAAAATTTAGATGCAACTTGTGCAACTCGCGAGCGATCTCCTTTCGACTAATGTGCTATCGCGTTGTTTGATAACGAAGAGTGATGCAACGCACATGCATCACAATGATGCAATGGGCTGAAACGACAGTGATTCAATGACTGACCGATACCCGGTACTGATCACAGATTTTTGGCATTGAAATATTTTCGCGAGACATTCTGCACTACTCTGCTTCCGGTTGGGGGACTCCGACTTTCTGGTTAGAGAACAGTGGAGTGCGGGGGCGATGTTCATACCGCTTCCGTAATACCTAACAGAGGGTGATGAAGCAACTAAGAATTCTCACGAGTGCAGGTGTAGGTTTGAGCTGCATAACAAATTATTGGCCGAAAAAAAAGACAGCGGAATGATTCAGCATAAGCCTTCGCGTAGCAACCTATACAGTTCATATACTACATTCATAATCAACACTGCAGCCAATAATATGGAAAGCATTGCATGAGCTTATTGAAGCAATGTCTATCACTCTCCATATTCTGATTCAAGGTGCAAACAACGATTCTGCAGAGGAGATTTTCATATAAACAGAGAAAAGGGATTAAATGAACGAGCTGCTGAGGGTGGAAAATGTTTTACTATTGCTAAACAGCATTATCCAATAGCCATAAGCGTCGAAAGTTTTATTCATTGGTCGCATGATAATATTTGCTCATTACATTGCTAAAGTACCGCATCAAAGCACATCCGCTAAATGTAAGAGAATTTGACTGCGTAAGCTGCAGTTACTGTCAGTTCGAATCATGGAGAGAAACGAAGAAACACTACGAAAGCTCGATACAACTATTTGGCTGCAATTTTTAACGAATGCGAAGCCCATCAGGAGAGATGGTACAAAATGTGTTTTCTCAATTGCGCTTTAGGTACTAACAGGGTTTTTTTTTCAGTTACAAACAAATAGTAGGCCATACACAATGGCACATTCGTACTACTAGTGATAATGCGTTTTCAACATGTCAACTCATCTGATAAAACTCATATTTTACAACAGCGCCAAATGGCCTTGCCACGGACTAAAAAATGAACTCGCAGTCTTGGACTCTTTTCCTTAAATGGAATGCTTTATGAATTTTATCTATTGCCCATCGATTAAATGAGAGCAAAAATATATATTCATTTCAAGCATATTTCAGGCGAAAGCTACACTCGACTTTGAGTGGTGCATCTCTCAAACGTTATGAAGCTACAATTTATCATTAGAGTGAGAAGAAATGTAGAATGTTGAAAAAAACCATTTAATAAAGCCTTCGCTTTGGATGCCGAAAGTTCAAAGCTAGCCATATGCAAAGAAACTGCAACAGCTAAACCCCGAGTATTTTCAAACTTACATCGTCCACAAACTTTCCTATCGCTGCTCGGCAAGGTTTGCTCCTTCAGAATAGCCTCCCTCCGCTATATCCTTAAAAACATTACTGCTGCCATTGCCAGCCATTGTTTATCCTTTATTTTTCCGAAGTCATTTCTTTCAGCTAAAATATCGTATATTTTGAAGAAGTCTCCATCGTCGTTTGTCTGTATTAAACAGTTCCTGTGGAACTGCTGCAAACTATATGCTTCTACTGCTCTGCAGAAATATATGCAAAGTATTGGCGTCATTTGCGATTGGACGAATTGTATCGCATGCTGAAGAGTACTCACTGATGTTTGATGCGCACGGATTTTGTGCAAAATGGATCCACCTGTTCGCAATACGAGATTGTGTGACTTCATAGAATCGTTTTGCGATATCATCATGCAGTGGATTAGTGCATTCATGACACTGCAATGAGCAGTTGCGAAAAAGGTAGATCCATTCAGCACAGAGCTCCGTGCGCATCAAACATCAGTGAGTATTCTTCAGCATGAGAGTAGAGAGGGCGCTGGAGAAACTTTATATATATAATCTATTTGTATATCTATATATTTATATAGTCATTCATTTGTATATTTGCATATTTGCATGGTTATCTCAGGTTTTCGAATTTCCTATGTCGTGCTCACCAATGATGTGCTGCACTTCGTTCCCGTCTCGTCAAAACGTGGAATGCGTATCAGTATATCAGTACTTCCCCAGCCGAAACTGCCTCATGCACAGACAAGACGTTGTCATTATGCGCTTTGCAAATGTAAGTTAAGTTTGCAAGGGTGCATGCAAGCATATGAATATTGTACTACAGTGAATCAAACAGTTTATATTGAGTGCCCGCGCAAAAAGGCCGTTGAACCCACTGATGTGAAAGCGGTTGGATAAACGTCAGCTAAAAAGAAGGGAGTTAGCAGTGATGAGGTCGACGGATTAAAAAAAATATTTGCTGGGGGAAAATATCGCCCCAAAAACTTACTAACAACGAGTGCTATGAATAATTACATCTTTACACTATAGTGATTATATTTCACAATCGTTACGCACAAACAAAAGTCAATTACATTTTTTTTTTAAAAACTTAAGCCGGATGTGCGCTCGTGCTGACTGTTTTCCTCAAAAATACACAAAGGAATGCGAATTTATCCCTAGAGCCATGAATAAAGCCCCAGTGGGTTAATGGGCGTCGAAATTTTCTTCAAGAGTGTATGCTGCAATCTGATAGGTCAAGCTTTGCAGGTAGATGCATCTAATGCGATATTTGTGGCTAACATTGTTTCGATAATTAATTTATTAAAAACTTTTATTTCTTTCGCAGTTAGCACACTAAATACAAATCCTATATTTTAACAGGCACAACACAGGGAACCAGCATAACAAATTGGAGCCATTAAAGATCAACCATTAGCAGTTTTCCATTTCAGAAGAAGTTTGGTGACATAGGGGAAAATGTGGGAATATGAAGAAATCCAACGGTGCTAGATTTCCTTCAAGGTATAGAGATTAAATGAAGTGAATGAAGAACAACAACCCTAAGAGGAAGAATTTTTAAAGCAGTAAATCAGAAAGCCCTCGTAATCAGGACGAAAGTACGATAGTATGGGAAGAAAATGCCACTTCCCCACCAAAAAAACCACTCTGATACTTAATGTGCGACCGTTTCGAGGATAGTACCTTCCAAACGTTTCTAGCTGTTCGCTTAGCCCATTCCAATCAAAAAGTGCTCACTGAGTGAGAAGAAGTTTGTTCTCCTCAAGCCCATACGGTGGGACAAAACAAAATAAACAAAAATAAATCTTATAACGTTGAGCCGGTATGCATTAAAGAGAAGATCGGAATTCCGTTTTTGGGCCTGCAGTTGAGGAATCTACGCGCTCTTTTCGCAGTTTCCGTTGTGGATTTTGATGCAAAAGCTGTCGGGAAAGGCAAAGACATTTTTCCTATATAGATGTCTTTCATCACGTTCGCGATTTCCGGTCGTCGGTCCTTCCTCTATTCAATGAGAACACTACTGTTTCATCCGTCTCACCTTTATTCCATACATTTCGTGTGCTATCTAGGGCATCTGATCTGCCTGATATATGGGGAACGTTCTTACTGTTCAAAAAAGAGGTAGGTGTGAATCTGTTAACTTTCGTGCGCTCAATGTGACCAGCAGCGTCTGTTGAGTTATGCAGCGATTTGGAACGACAATGTTGCCTTCCACCTTTCCTTGAGCAACGTGTTCGGTGCATGTCAGTTCTTTGAGGTTTTCATTCATAGGTCAGCGTGTGGTATTAGAAATGCCGCAGAGTATCACCTTTATCCTAATATTGCTTTCACCTGCGTACATAAATGATGTAGCTGAAGTTGTTAATGCAAAATGTTCGTGGATAATGCAAAATTGTATGAGCGCATGAACCATTAGAAACATTTACACTTTCAGCTTCTATAAATTTACCTAACACACGATAGGACGTCGGCTGATGTTTCCTCCAGCTAGAAGGCACTGCATCGTACCTTTGTTCCACAGTAATTTCCGATATTTGTGCATCTTGTTCGATGCTAACTTACTTCATCTGCCTTAATCAAAGAATTTTTGTGTTCACATCTTCGGATTTACCTTTCTTTTACCATTTATAGGCAGATATTAATACTTTTGCAAGAGGCATCGAATGTCGTAAATATCCAGTTCCTGTTTTCACATCAGTGGTTTTAATGCCTCGCAAACAACGACTCCATGGTGTGTAGGGAAATTAGCTGTTAAGGTGTGCTTATCAAGTCGAAGGCATCATTCAAATTGAAAGCGTTCAGCGAAACCGCACAGGTTATGTATTGCTGCGCTATTACTTGCCAGATTTCACTCGTGAGGAAAGGTGAGCCTTCTTCCACAATGAAATGTTTCAGCTCGTATATATGGAAAGTACTCTTATTTTGTATAAATGATGTATAAAAAAGGTGATAAAATGATGCATGAATTCTTATTATACCTCCGGAATTACAGTCCCCTCCCCTCATTAGTGTTGCGCTTTTTAAGATTCCTCACGTCCATTCTAAATTAATTCCTCAACTTAATCAATGTCACACTTCATTATTTCAAGTATTCCCCAAATGGAACTCCTTGTCATTAGATTGTATTGAAATGTCATTCCCTCATCCTTTCATTACGCCTTCTCCTATATACCTTCTTCCGTATCGATTCCTTCCTCAAAGGGATGTAAATAAGCCATGTTATTTTCAAATTTATAAAATTCTTTGTGGACAACAATAGTTAACCGACCAACCAATTTGATATTCCTTCGTCCTAAAACACTTCGATATCTAATTCAAATGCTCTTTTGTTTTGCATGAGGTTTTTCGTTGTTTTTTTTTTTTAAGTAGAGTATGGACATGGAAATTTGTTTTTCTAATATATTTCAATAACTCTATTTCTCCTTCAGAATCAATAAATGAATAAGTCATTGAGGCTCTCTGTTTAATTCGCATAATTTATGTGACTCTCTATGCAAGGATACTTTTAATGGAAGATCAATCCGACAGTCACAAGTACTAATTGTGGTATAACCTCAGCAAATCTAATTTTGATGATGCAGAGGAAGAATCGAAATTTTACTCTATCCCCTCTAAATCTGCTTTTGTTTTATTGACCGAAGAACGAGCATAAGAAATGCCTCTGTTTGTTAGATGGCGTCGATAAAAACTGTCGCTCACCGCAACATTTCTTCGAAAAAATTCCCTAAACTTCTTCCCAATCTTCTCGCTCCCTAAAAAATTGGGATATTTCTTGTTGAAGGGAAATTTATGACCGTCGCATCCTTAGAAATGTCCTAGGAAAGAGCACTGCGCTTCAATAAATATCCTCTGACATCGAACGAAAATGTCCTTTCTTTTTTTTTCTTTGTTTGCATGTCACGTCTAAAAGCACAAACCATCTGAGCTGAGCTTCCCCACTCCTTGCTCCTCTCGCTCTTCCCTCTTTAGCAATTATGTCATGCGATATTTGCAGTATTATTCAATATCGATGACGAATAACATCGGGCAACAATTTAGTGAGAATAATAGAAAACAATTCAAAAATTGCAATGCGTCATAATTCATTTCCTTTAGTAACGACACTCCTTTCCGGCCAATTACGTCTGTCAACAATTGTAAAATTTTCCACCCACATGAATCCTTTCGATTTTTTGTTACGTCATAACTTTCACCATTATAATTGCGCAAACTTATTTGATTAATCATTGATTGCTTTGAATTACGTCACATACTCGTTTCCCTTAAAATAAAATCAATATTGTTTAGTAGAAACATTACGTCTTCATTGATTAAAAAGGCTGAGTTGGAAAATATGGTCTTTCGTGAACGAAATAACATTATCAAATTCTCTTATTCAAGCAAAAATCATGCTATCCGTAGTCATCTATTAGCGTCGCTTGCACCATGGAGTATATATACCCATCTCTCAATAGCATCTAGAAGCTGAAGTGAAAGCGAAATGCCAGAAAATCATCAACGATTGGTATGTAGGAACTTTGCAGGTTGATGAATTAGTCGGCTGCAATACACGACAAATCATAGACCTTCAGTTTGACAGTTTCCTCTAAAAAATGTCGTAAATCTGGCTATTGAAGTTGCATGAGTCACAGTTCGAATTCAAGAATAGAAATATCTTGTAGGAAAAAATATATGATAAACTGCGATCCCCTATCAAATAATTGCAGATTATCGACCATCGAGACGGCGATCTGAAGATGAGAAGACCAGCATGGCGAAATATTTTTCAGAGTTTCAGAGGAATAATTGAAGCTTCTTTTTTTTCCAATATATCGTACGCGCAGCTATCATCTCTGAAGACCACATTGAACAGCAGCGGTTGCAGCTTGCAGGGATGCTGCAATAACGGCTATAAGAATTATGGAGCTGTGCTGTTCACATTCCCGCTATATTACACCTCCACCCAAGAGGCGACGAACAAGCTAAACGTAGGAAGCTAAAATTTTATAAACGAGCCCCATTCACTGCTTGGTGGACCAGCGCTGACTCGGTCCTTGGCTATCACTCATTTGGTCAGTTAAAAAGGAGACCTTTAAGTTGCCTAAGAACCAATAAATCCCAGCCTTACTAAGGCAATTTCTGGTCCTCTAAGGAATGTCGTAATGAATAGAGGTACTCTCAGAGGAGCTGCCACGTTACGCGCTTCTCCATTCCGTTCATCTAAGTAATGAGTTTCAAATATCACCAAAAAATAACGAGATGTATACAACACGTGATGAAGTTTCAATTCACCCAACTGCTCGAACATACATGTCATCCTAAAATAAATCAATCTTTTCTAAAGCATGTGATATTAATTCAAAAATGAGCGCAAAATGCATGTGAATTTTTCATCATTTTTATATGCCTGCAACTTCTTTCAAGTTGCTTGATCAATGAAAGAAACAGTAAAATACATCATCTTCCAGTGTACAAATGAGTCCAATTTGGCTCCGGTTACCTATTTATTTATAGCGTTATTTCATATGTGCATTTTCACATTTGTTTATTTCGATTGTACATCAATTTAGAAATCGACAACCTAATTGATTCGATGGAAATCGATATGAAGAGTAACTCTAAGAATACTGAATGATTGATCCAACACCTGAATCACTCTAAGAATCTTGCTATTATGCCTTCTCGATCGTTTTTTTTTCTTTGCTTTGTTTATTCGCTAATCACTATTTACACCTTTTTGATTATTTTAATCCTTTCAACTAATTACTACTTTCATCCTTTATAATTACGACTCACTTGAGCTTCTTGAATTGAATTCATTTCAAGTTCTGCAGTGTGAAATCAGCAATGATTTATTAAATGTACGCTTCGGTTTTCAATTACACCTCCATACTACTATTGCTCCATAGAATTTAGCTCAGTTAACGTTGTTTTTTCAGACGAACGGCAACGATTTTATGCCAGTGATATAACGATCTCTTGCATGACATTTTTTAACTTACCTATAACCATTTGCATATCAGTAATATAGAAATGAATAGATGTTTCTTCCACTGCAATGTTGCTGCTAGCACTGCAGTCACTGTTTGGCATCAAAAAGCTTTATGTAATAATAAAAAATTCAACTGTGCATCGCAAAAAGAAGTGCCGAAAAATGTCAATCGAATGCTTTCGACATTGTTCCGTGCGAAAGAGAAAGATTAGACTTTGCAGATGCAACTATATTGCTCTTATCGCTGTCTGAGTGTGTCTATTTTTGCTTGATGCAATTGTAAGAAATTTTACAATGGCGCCATTCATGTGATCACATTTAAAAGTTTTTTGGTTTAAAAAATTTATCGCTGTTATACCTATTTTTTTTCATTTTTTAGCGACGTTTACTTTCATTCATTGTGCTTTCATCATGAATAATTTCATGCATTTTATAGTTTATCCCTGGCAGCTATTTCTATGTTGTGGGCTTTAGCCGATTACTGAAGCTTTATGGTGAAGATTGTATATTTTCTCGTGAAAAAAGCAGCATACAGCATCAAGCTCACGACGTATGCCACCTACCGCTTAGAGCCGACAAGTCCACATATCGATAAATGAGTTCCCATAGAAAAATCCTATCATATGCTTGTGTGTCTCTGCGAACACTTTACCTTCAAGAGAAAAGCGTCAGCACCTCAGATGAAGCGCTGACCAAAATTTCAATTCAAAACAATCGGAATTTTCTAGAGAAGGAAATATAACGATAAGATTTTTATCCCCGTCTTATTTCCCTGCTCACTGCTACTGGAGTTTAGCTCTATCCCCTGTTCTTCTGTAAAATTCAACCTTTGTAATGCGACTGCTTCGGAAGGTGGCACACATTACCGTGTCGCATGCAAATTCCCTCTTAATTCTCTGAATTTATAGTCTGCTTAGTACTGATAGTTATTGAAAGTGTCAGATTTCCTTTGCACAACGTATTTCGTCGATTTTCCTTCAAACACTCACTATAAGCTAAACTGTTGACTTGCGTGCTTATGCCGCTAAAACCACAAACTAGAAAAGAGCAGAAAGACTGTAAAAATATCTTTACGCAAATTGACGAAGAAACATTTCACCATGGAACATTTCGAATTCCAAGATTCAGACTTAATAAAATCGTTTAATTCATATGCGCGAATCATCGCAATTTCTAGACATTGTATGGGAAAGGGAACACAGGAACGCCAACAGACTCCTTTAGCTACCATCTCATCAACTTCTTTCACAATCTTATACAGCACTAAATTTGCTCTCTTGTACATTTTGAAGGTGCTATAAATTTCATGCTCTCATCATATTCAGTTGAGAGTGATTAAGCGTAGAAGTATGGGATATACCCAAAGACGAACGAAGCTCATTCACATCCAATATGTCATCAAGGTGCATATTCATACAATCATCAAAAATTTTTTCTGAAATTATAGGCTAACGAAGAGATCTAATTCTTTCTACCGGGCTTGTTATTTATGCAATCTTCTAAACTAAGAAGAGAGCACAAAAAATTTAATGGTGTGCATTAGCGAACCCGCCACCTCATCGGCCATGTGTCCTCCAATTTCTTAATTTTTGTGCAATTATCTTCAATATCCCTCCTGGCACGACGATACATGTCATAAAACCAACACGAACAATCATATTCTTTATCTATCAACATAGCGCGTCAAATATTTATTGAACGCTTTATGAAACACTGAAGTGTTTAAATAATATATGCAGTGATTTTCGAACGCTTTGACGTCTTAGAGGTGTTCATAAGAATTCTGCCCTCTTTATGATTCACTCGCATTCAATTGCTTGTAACTTGTAGCAGGTCTTAGGTGCAAGAGGAATTTTTTCGTTCGTGCGTTCAATTGAAACGATCTTATATCCACAGAGATTATGTCAATACAGCTTGCCCCTATCAGTGAGAACTTGTCCACAAACACTGGAAGCCTAGGCTTAGCCCTTCCTACTCCATCTCCTCGCGTCCGGAAGTTCCCTGATAGTTTCGTCGTGATGGAGAAGAAACAAATTTATTGTAATGCAGTGTGAATTTTGAAACTCGTGACCGCTTCAAGAAACGACAAATGAGGGATCCGCACAATGGCCGTCCTTACGTTTCACTCACCTGATCAACCAACTTAGTGAATTAGCAATAAATAATGCGGACATAAACTGATATCTTCACATTTTATTTCACCTGATCGCTTATAAATCGTCTGTCATTGATTTGCTTTTTCCCATGAATCGGCTCATGACACTTTAAAACTTCTTCGGAAACATTTCAAGTTTGCATCAGCATTTTATTCTCGTTGTCGACGATGAATGCAAATTTTCTGACGAAGTCTAATGCTTATCGCTTCTTCTGAAGTTGACGCTGTAACGTCAGAGAATGTCAAATACAGTTTGCATTATAGACACCAAATTTCGTTTCCCCTGATTTCAGAGGTCTCCGAGTTGAAATGCACATGAAATCCGAGTTGCTATTATGCGCCTTACCAATGGAAGTTAGCAATTGCGGATAAAAAGAGACAAACTTTGAATTTTTGAAAAACAATAGTTACTTTAGAATGACAAATAAGTGCTAGAGAAAGCTAGATTGCTGTTTAAATGAAACTTTAAAAATAGTACAGTAGTGGTAGCTTATCTTAACCATATTTTTCTTGCATTTCATTCCCGACATTTACACTCACGATCTTGTTGCGGCAATTCCCTACGCCACGTCTATAGCACTTTTCTGAGCGCTGTGATGTGGATTACTTCCTTGATCATCGGCTATTTCAACTATTTTCTCAAATATTGGCTGCCATGAGTTTTCTCTGTTCTTTTGTACCTACACGGCCGCGTAATTATGCTTTATGTACTCACGGCGAAAGCAGATAAGATAGTGCAATGAAAAATGCACTTGAGATCCGATAGTCTATAGAACATCTCCTAAGTTTTTTGACGTTGCTTTATCTCTACTATTTTTCAAACGGATGTTATCAAAGATACTTAAATAGATATATTTCGTTTTTGTATGAGCACTTAATTTTCCAATGAAATCATTTATGATAAGAAAGAAATGCGATATTCTTTTCATCAGGACATTGCTAATATTGCAATAAATTAGAAGTGCAAATCCTCCTCTTTGTGCCTCTCACTTTCTCAAATCCTTCAAACTTTCTAACCGATCATTTGGGCCAAGTCCTTTTTGTTCTTGATGCTTTTATTCATTAACAAAGGACTTTAAGGCATCATATATTAGCGAGTATTTTTACAAAAAAATATAGAATACCTATCATTTCCGTTTTTGTTTGCGAAAGAGGGCCCATAGCACACCCATTATACCAATATTCTCTAATCGTAATTGCAGCATGCTTATTCAGGAAATCCTAATAGGCTAATTTCTTTTAACCTGCCCAAACCTAGTGCTTATTTACTCAAAAATTGACGAAATAGATGGAAAAATTGGAACAAATGCCTCGATTTCGTTTTCAGTGCTTCAATTTTCAACTAAACGATTTGCAGATTGATTTACACTTGCATATTTCGTCTATTCGTTGATTTCTCATGCGTTCAAAGTATGAGAGCAAGCGGTGATGCCTCAATACAAACTATAATCGATGGCCATTTAGTTTCTCCTCATGAACGACAAAGCAAGCAAAAGCTACCTTTTTAGCCTCTTCATTCAGATACTCTATTTTGCACGTTGAAATTCGCTCAAAATGGAGCAATTTTTTTCTTAACGTTGAAGAATATTTGCTGTTGTCATTCACGTGAATGGTTGCTGCTATGACATTTGTCATTGTTATATTCTCTAAGGCGCCACTGAGGGAGGTTTTTTTTGTTTTTCTCGTTATTTCATTCAAAATGGCATTCACATTGAGATAAAATAATTCTTGATGACGTCATAACAGTATAATTGCATCCAGTTTATCTTTAGGCAGAAGTAATTTGATACTTTGAACAGATTTTTGAATTATCGGAATTGAAACATTACTGTCACGAAATTTTTAGTTTTATTTGTAAAATATTGTGGACAAGCGCCTTGTACGTTTCATGACATATCGTAGAAATTGATATATGCACACTCAATCCAGTGAACCACTTTAAGCAGCTATAACAATAGCTCATTTCCTTATTTTTTTCCACTCACTCGTCCATTTTCATCGAATGTCACATGCAAGCGAGAAAATAAAAACCTATTGCAAACCTATCTTTCATTTTTCGTCAGTGAACAACTCAATGTTCTGGGGACAATGGTTGTTCTCATTATTTAATAACAGAAACTAGGGCATAAGGAGGGTCCTAACAATGCCTCCTGGGTTTGGCCAAAGAATCTGAGGACTCTGTATGATGCCACGCATAATTATTTAGCTTTTGTTTCAGGTTAAAAATAGTACAATAATTAAAATAGCCTATATCTCAGATTACGAATACCGAACACAGTTCAGATAAAGCGAACCTCAGGTTGCATTATTAAGAACCGTCAGAGTAACTTGTAACTCAGGTTACACAACATAAGAACAGTTAAAATCCCTGATCGGCCTATCAAGTGCCATCTTTTGATAGTGGTCTCCAAGAAGAAAGCATCGCTAAACATCTATGAGAAATGGCCAATTCCACATATGTTGAGGAGCTATTTGAATATCGCGGAATTTGGTTTCATTCTTGCAAGCTTCTAAACGGAACTTTATAGTGGTGACGATTCTGAAGCAAAGCTTCAACCATCGGTTCACTGAGAGCAAAATTTTTGCTTATCCTTCTGCTTTGCAATCCTTCTTTAATATCGATAATTATGCTGGTATTTTACTGCAACAAATAAGAAAAAAACAATATCGATTGATCGATGCAATGTGCAATGATTGAAAAGAGTCAGCAGTATCCCCAAAGTGCTTCCGTGCATTTCGCTAAGATGTGCTATATTATTTGTGCTATGCAATGCACCTTTCAAATGTTGCTATCGTTTTGTCTAGAATCGTCGTTTTTGATTACAGTTACATATCGGTTGTGAGTTGCACTCTTCGAATGACTGATCGATGCACGTGAAATTCGCATCGTTAACGTGCGATTCATAGGCACCTATTTTCTGCTCGTTCTTTCTGCACTTCGCAATAATTTTTTTTTGGTTCTGCAAGTTTTTTTTTCTATATGGACCTCTTGATTGTTCGTTGCCTTCTTACCGCAGCTATGGAGAGAAAATGCAATATGGGACGGAAAAGGATAAAAATTCGACGGATGTGCTGAGAAGATAAATAGAGGAAAGGAGAAGATATCATTGAAAGTTTGTTGCGAAATTAAAATAGGCAAGTATGCGATGCAGCTGGATCAACGAAAAAGATGCAGTATTTCTCAGCTGTCCTTCTGAAATATTTATTTCCGATGTTTTATTCGTGCTGGAATTTCCTTGAGACGATTCCAAAACTTCAACGAATTTTTTACTCATTCAACTTTTTTCACTTTAAAGCAACGAATAGTTAATATAATTCCTTTTAGCAAATCTTTTTCTTTGGTGGAAAATTATCTATATCTTAGTTCTATTCTATTTCTCACTATGACACCAAATATAAAGACTATTCTTTGTCAGTGATGAAAAGGAACTCCTAAAATTAGGAACCCTATATTCCTTTGAAACTTCGGTGTATTCTAAGATCGCCTTTGATTTAAGTCTATCATTATGATGTGTAATTGCCTAACCTTTATGTTATTAAAAGATATGCTACAAGAATGGATGTGACAATTGTAGAACAAACTTATTTTCCAAATTTTATAGTACCTTCAAATGGCAATAAACAACGAATAAGGACAAGATTCCCTTCAGGCTATTTATCTCTGATGTAAATAGTGAATGTTCAATTTTAGTGTGCACTCATGCGATCCATAAGTTCGAACCGTTAAGTGAAGTGAGAAAACTTGAACGGAATCGCCAAGGGCCTTTTTCTTAGACTTGATGAGTGTTCAAAAACAAAAATTTAGCTATAAATTATGTTGTTGTTTGAAGGAAAATTATGTTATGCTCGTGAATTGCATGCATTGCTGGTAGAATCGATCTATAACCGTTTCATAAACATATACTCGTGATTCTATGTGCGAAAATTGAATTAAATAACACCAAAGAATGATCGCTGTAAAGTGCTAGGAAAACGATCAAAAAGTTTGAAGATAAGTTCATTCATAAAAGCGGATTATTTCTAATATGGAATAGAGAGAGTGCTGACGAGTGACCTGTTGTGTCCAAAGTTCTTGTGATCTCGTTCATGCGATTGTTTTGCTCATACCTATGTTGATCTTAACGTTGATCTTTCCCCATATGGATTATGATTTGCCTTTGGGGCCGTTTCCAAAGATATAAATACGCTGCTGTCTTGCTTGCCAATGAGTGTGTGCTTTCTTATCGTTTCGTGATTGTTGTTGTAAGTAATAAATGATCCTCGTTACTTTGGTGAGGTCCTTCACAGGCCAGAAGTGTTCGCAGAGTCGGCGAAGGGTTCTTATAGTACCCCTGAATTCTAAGTTCAAATTGCCATGTGATCAACCGCTAATCCATATATGATAATTGCTATTGTTTTCATGATGGAAGCTTCTAAACCAAACATCTTTTGCGGTTTCCTATTTGAATTCGGCTAATTCAGGTTCAGCCAAGATTAGTGCAGTTTATCGAGTTTGTTGCATGATTTAGTAATAATGTGCTATAAAATTCTTCATTAAAACTGTTCATTTCTGCTCTCTAACTTTAGTATAGAGTGGAGGTTGCATTCATCCGTCGTATGTTTCGTGCTAGTGTCATGGGAAAATGTTGCAGAAAATTTTTTTTTACAGATCTTATAAGTTCTTGTTTTCCACCTCAGAAAGATGGATATACTGCGGGTGCCGTTTATGTCTTGCAATTAATACAAGAGAGAGTGGTGGAGAGAGAGATAGAGGGAAGGTGGGGTCGTCCTGAAATCAGCATTTTTCTTTACAACGAACATTGCTGCTCGACTTTTCAATGAAAATTCTTCGTTCCACCTCTTTACTAGCGCAATGAGTTTTTTCGTGAGTAATAGTGCGTTTACATTGCAATCCCGTCGTCAACTACTGATGTTGTATCCTTTAGTTGCTCAATTTTTTTCTACCTTACAATTCCATAATATTCATTCGAAGAAAATGATCGCAACCTTTCAAATGAACTCTGTTGCACTATAATAGTTACTCTTCCAGTCTATAGAATTTCTTTATTAGTAAATAATATTTCGAGGACACTTGTCTGTAAGTATAAAATTTTGAGACGAGGCATCACAGTTGTATAAATGGGAAAAAAATTACACAAAACACGAAGAATGCACAGTGTGGAACCGTTTCCGTCAATATTGTTTTGAAGCGTTGAGAAAATAAGTCTAAGAAAAACTGTTTACAAACAAATATATTTTTATCTCCAGAATTACAGTTCTGAGCTCACATTCGATCTGATTTCAATTAGGCTTTCACAGATAAATGCACCTTATTTCAGCAGTGGGACTAGAGTTTACGCTATGCTTTCGCGTTTGCATATTGCACTTGCATTTATAAAGCATAGAAGTGATTTTAAAAAATTTGCAAAATCATTTTGGTATAGGTCTTGGTGTACCCGCCAGCCTATCTATTTGGCAGTTCCAATTCAAGAATCACTGGAGATAAAGGTGCAAATTTTGATTTGATGATATGCCAGAGCTTGACCTCCGATACAAACTTTTACGTTGACATATCAGTGTCGAAAAAACTTACAAGCGAAGAGTGATATAAAAATTTGCACGTATTTTTCTGTTTATAGCGTTGTATTTTACGATGAATGAATGTGTGAAAACGTGTTGTGGCAGCTGTTATGGAACGTTTCCCCATTTATTTTTCATTGAATGAAGCGTTCATCGGAACTCTTATTTGCAAAGTTTAGAAATAGACACTAACAAAATTACTATTCCATTTTTATGTTTTTCTTGAGGTGCAATTCCATCTCTAGTGGAATATTCCATTCCATCTCTATGTGA
Organism: Baylisascaris procyonis; assembly: GCA_037389465.1. Taxonomy (NCBI): domain Eukaryota; kingdom Metazoa; phylum Nematoda; class Chromadorea; order Rhabditida; family Ascarididae; genus Baylisascaris; species Baylisascaris procyonis. The sequence continues at coordinate 4,584,529 of JAZARR010000153.1, forward strand.
AATATTGCTATCGAAAAAGTGACAGCATAAGCGATTAACTAGGTTGCGTCTCCACTTTGGAAAGTGAAAGTTGCATCATTCTGTTAAAGCTTCTACACTTCCTTTGTGGTTTATGATGACGTTAGATGTTATTTGTTCAAGAGGCAGCTTGAAGGAAATCAGCGAAAATGCAAAAAGCTTCTCGTCAATAAGAGGCCCCTTCTGCAGATTCGACAATGTTGTAACAGCTGGGATTCGCATCGAAATAAAGGTGAAATTTTATAGACGATCACTGTGAAGGAAACCATCTTTTCTTAACAAATATTATCACGTAATGATTAAGGTGTTGACAAATCGAAAACGTCCTATGGAGTCTATAAGTACATATTCACCCAAAATCAATGAGAAGATAAATTCTTGTCATTACAGCATTATTAAATGCCCATTAAAGCAGAGAATATTCCCATTAATCAACTACAGAAAAGTTTCATAGTCAGGTAAATGCTGTACCATATGAATATTTTCTACTATAAAACATCGGACTACCCAATGTGACAACAATAATAAACCCTCTAAGGGTGCTGATAAGTTGCGCGGATTGTTTTTGAGTAGTGCATCACGTTGACCCGACACTGACCTCGGACAGTTTTGTTTTTCACTCCTCCTTTTGGCGTTATGCCCGCCCACGTGACGCTAATTCTACCGAGGTCGTACCATCTCGTATATACCCCCAATGATCGCACCTCCCAGCACGGCCAGCTGATTGCATATATCGCCGCCCTTCATAAAGCAATTCTGCACTCTCAATAATGGGAATTCACCTCATCGACGAAGACAGTTTATACGTCAGCAACGGAAATAATACACGCATATACGTAGCTATATAAATATATGCACACGTCATTCAACGTATATTTTGAATAACTGAGAAAATTCCCATATGATAATGCTAGTTGAATAATGAAATTTGCGTTAGTGGAGAATCTGAGAAATGTTGCATCGCAGTTGCTCATAAACTGATCAACTTGTATCCTGTGCTAAAAATGTACTACCGTAACAACTTTTCAGCACTTTACTAAAGTCTTCGATGAAATTAAGTTGATTTCGCTGAAAGGATGTTTCAATTAAACGTTTTCACAGATGTCAATTGAGACATTCTGCTAAGCTTATTAAAAAGTGTCATTTATTATTCTCTCATAGAAAAACTTTATTCAAGTATTAACTAAGTTTCTTTATCATTTTTTATCCCTCCGCAGTACTCTTCTTAGCATTGTTGCTCTGCTATATTGATGCCTATTATTCGCTTTATTTTAAGCTCCATTATACCATAACATTACGTTTTTCTCACTTATCGCAATTGTTTATATAATAGGAGTATATTATGCAGTCGCTATTATATAACACATTTAGATTATATAATGGCCACCTACATAATGGAACTCATATATCTATCAAACGAGGATGTTATCAGCACGCACTTTGTCCATTCTTTTCTGCCAGTTTTCACCACCCACTGTTTATAGCCACTGCTTATTTATTAAGTGTGCCGAAAGAATGTCGGCAAAAAATAATTACTGCGCGTTGTCATTACTCCAATTGTTGTGACCGCTAAGAAGTTACAGTTATTTCCTTCTAAAATTGCACTATTCTGTCTCCTCTTTTTTTTCATCCTCTTCCCACCCCTCCTGCACCCACAGCCACTATCACTGGGAAAAACAGCGGAAATTTGGACATTTTGAAAAAAAAAACATATATTGTGGCAATTTGAGAGTGTGAAAGAAGCGCTTAAGATTGAATCCAAAAGATTAACAGTTGCATAAAAATATGGAAAAAATTCAAATAAAGCTCGAGCAAATCTTGCTTTAGTTCCAAATGTATTCATCATTAATGAAATATTTGGTTATATTTAATATGATGAAGTGATAATATAGTCAATTGTGTTCATTTCTTATTGAATCTTCTTTTAATGATAATTTCTGCAGCATTTTTCTTAGAAGTCCCTTTCAAATTCTTTGAAGTAATAATAGGGATTATTCATTCATTGTTGATTGAACTTGCATTGATCCTCCATTTTTCGCATGAAAATTTTCAACATTTTCTTTGAGTTGTTCCGTGCGAATAGAAGGATAAACAGTAATATTTCTATGTTCTTTAGTAACATACTACTAACAAATTGTTCAAATAACTGGAAATACTGACTCGTCATGAACCACTCAAGGAAGAGAGGAAATAATTGCACCGATGATAAATGATGCATCATTTATCATGCGTGCATCAACCATAAAACTTCAACACCTCCTCTTCTAATGATACGGCAATGTTGCGATGAGATAACAACTTATCAACAACATATCCCATTAATACTCAGAGCATATAAGGGGTTTGTCTTCATTACGAGTATGAGTTAATAAGGAAGTGCCTCAACCAGACTTGACTCAATTGTTATTCTCTGATCGATGAAAAGATAAACAACAAAGAGGAACACTCATCGCCTCAACATTTTTAGCGTATCACCTCGTTTTCTATCACTTTATCATTTTAATACCAATTCAATTCCACTATATTTTGCACTTCGCACCAATCAAACTTATTAGCGATATTAAATTTAATATCACGCCTAACAATTCACGAATTAAAAGATCTTTTCGGCACTCTCATATTATGCATTTATTCGCAGAGAGTCATTTTTTTCTTTATATTGTAAACGTTTGCATGATTAGTAAATCAACGAAAATTCTTCCATAGTATGCTCCATAATTGAAACAATTATACTACTTCATCCACTGTGATTCTTATTTAAGCCAGTCACTGAATAACAAATGGATGCATTTTTAGAATGGAAGACATTTTTATCTTTTTGTAGAGTAAATAATCACCCAGTGGCACAATAAAATGGCCGAAATTTATTCATTTGGCGATTAATTACTCTCACTTCGCCTTATCAACGCATTCATCAAAAGGTTTCTTGTGCTTATTTGTATGTCCTTTAGTAGATAATCTTGTTTTCATTGCGTAATGTTTGCGAGTGAATAACTTTATTTTGCGTTATCATATGATATCAGTCGTTATTGCCGTTCTCTTCCGATTTTCAAAAATTACTAAATGTTTGTGGTTCACTTATCATAACTAATACATCCAAATAATAAGAGTGCAATATAAGGGATAGAGTGCCCGTGCATCAATAAAATAGCAGCGAAACTCCGCGAATAGACGACATATCATAAAATCATCGTTAAAATTAGACACACTACTCCTTGCGTTGAAAATTATCGATAATGATAGAGCAGCAACATTGTTTACGCTGTTTTTGTTATTTACGCTGTTATTTACGCTGCATGATTTTGTTATCTCACGTTAACAGCAAGTTAAAGAATATTCGTTAACAGTATTCGGTTACTCTGGTTACTAGAATTAGCAAAATTTTGAAACATATCCACTTCTTGCCACTTACCAAACCCACTTACACCCACTTATCGAGCCGTCCACATCACTGGCCATTTCCATCACCGATGTTCCTATAACCTGATAGCTCCTTTCGAGCCTCTTACGGTACATCTATTTAATAGCCGAAGATACACACGAGCACAACATCTTCCGATATCAGTGTCTGTAAAGACGGCTTGATCTCTCTTCTCTTCTAATGCGAGCTATCGACATGGAAAACGCGCGCGTAGAAATCACCACAAGCTGAAATGACCTGTTCGCTTGGAGTAATGAAATTGCCTTAGAGTACGTCTGAGGACGAGATTATGAAGGTCTCATCGACAGACACATCCAATAGTCGGCGCAATTAGGGCATGCAAACATATCTGCGGCCCTGTTTTTTATTCACAAATCGCATATAACATACGCATCACGATGCAGTATCACTCAGCAGTGCCGCTTAAAGAAATAGCGATTGAATATTCAAATAGAAAATGCGCAATTATAAAAAAATTTTAAGTGATTTTTGGCAAAATTTAAAGAGGCCTCATATCTGAGGTCACTCACAGAAATCTATAATGCCTAAGATGCGTTTTTAATGCTTTTATTATTGAATAAATACTATAATACCTTCGTTAAATTTGGCGAGTTCAGGCACTTTGAGTTCCAGAGAACTATGTATCTGATTTCCGTTGCCAGCGAAAATCGAAATAGCGATTTTTATTGCTCATTTATTTATTTTTTATTTTTCATTGCACAGTGTTGTTCGATGGATTCTCGAGTTGTTATTTTATTAACAATCAACAAATATTCTGCTGAGTCGTATTTTATTATTGAAAAAGAATCATATGACTGCTACGAGGAGAGAAATTTTATTCAAGAAAGTAACTTACAAATGTAGAAACAAAGGCGTAATCACTAATCTTGCGTGTCACTTGTTATTATTCACTTCTCCCGCACACCTGACAATAAAACCAAAAAAAAATTTTTTTTGTTGCTATATTTTACTTTCATAAATAACTTTTTTGACTATCTCTTCTTGGGATTTTTGAACTTTCACGTGTTTAATTAAATGCGTTCGTTTCTCTTTCACCTTTTCATTAACCAGGGACGTGAACATCTCCCAAAATGCATGAATTTATTTTCCTTGTCAACATACTTGCTGCCTAGAACTGTTATGACAAATGAGCTGCATGTCTGAAGTGAAAAACTGCGATTGCATATTTATGCCTGAGAAAACGTAAAAATACCACCACTTCAATTCCTGCTCTTAGGAGGACAAAAAAACTCCCGGTTGCTAACTCTAAGAGGTGCGGTGAGAATTTTCACCGTCAACCACTAGCAAATTTAGCTCGTCTAAAATCCATTGTTCTAAAATCCATTGTACCTTAGCTACATCGTATTTACGTCTGTTATTTTAGGTTTATAGCCTTTTGTAAGCAATTTTTGCTGCATTTCATTTTATTTTTTCGTTTTTTCTGCTAACAGAGATTTTTTTTTGAAACCGCTGGCAATGGGTTTTTTGTATAATCGGACGATTTACTTCATTTCCCATAAGTTGATTTGATTTTCAACTTTATCACGCTTGCTCGTTGTTGTCTGACTCCTTCTGCTTATTAGGCACGTGACATCTTGCGTGTTGTTTGTGCTACTTAAATACGATCTCAACGAATGTCCTTTAAATAAGGCACAAAATCTCGCGACCATCATCGAAGGCTTCATTAGAGATATTTTTTCAATTAAATTGATATTTTATTGATTTTTTTCAATACTAAATTCGTTTCCATTTAGTCCGATTATGATTCTTGAGTATAAATTTCGATCATATTTCAAAGCAAATTCGATCATAGTTGCAACGAAAAGTGAAATTAAATTGATTGATTTTTAGACACGCACACACACACACATAGAAGGACTCATTTGATCATAACATGTCACACTGACAGAGAAGATTATGAAAAACTGTTGTAACTTATAAACTCCGATGTTGTTATTTTTATGCACTAGAAGCTCTGATCTTGTTACTTTTATGCATATTTTGCAAATAGTTGTGATGGAATAATAAATCTTTTACATCATGCAACCGGTTAGTTCGATTAGAACACAAAAAAGTTGCTGTGCATATTAGATCACTTGGTATCAATTGGCGATGTTGATTCGATTGATAAATAGTATTCTATCAATCTTTGTTTGGTACGATATTCAGGTTGAGATAATTTAGATCAAAAAGGATCAATTGAGAATTTACCACCGAAACGTTAGATATGAGGAAAAATATAGATCATCTAAATAATTAAGCAATTAGCAATTCTTATGATCCTACAAGGAAGTTTGTACGGGAAGGATGATGAAATGTGTACAATACTGGAATATATAGTGCAAAATGGCAAAGAAATAAATATGAATTGAGGTCGTTACGTAATGATCTTTGAGAATTCATTTACGTTTACACAAGAGTTTGAGTCTCATTGTGATAGTTGCTACAACGGCTGAATTATTGAGCATGAAACTTAGCGTGTCGTCATGATCGTTCAACCTGTTCACGTGACAGCCGCATGAATAACTGAAGTAAACAGATACTAATCCACGAATTCAATGCCCACCTGACTCGTCTAATTGCGCATCACCACTGTAACTCATCTTCTCTTTCATCAATGTGTCAGTGATATTTTTAGATGCACAGGTAATCGCAATTTAGACATCCTAATTCGACTACTATGGATGAAAATATAATGGTGTAATGTTCGACGATTCTAGTGGTGACACCCGAATATAAGCCCATAGTGTGTGAGAGCGCCATGAGACAATCAGAGTGAATTAATACATTCATTTCTTACTCGAAATGTAGACCTTAGTATGGTTAATGCAGCAATATTCAAAAACAGTTAATAAAAGCAAGTCATGAAGCGAGCCTAATTCATTGCATAGTTTCATTTTCAAAGTTATTCGCTTAAACACAGAAATAAGAAGCAAGAAATGGCTGAAGCAATGAATATAAAACAAAAAACTAGAGGAATGTTGCCGCATCAGATTGGGATCGATGTTTCACTTAACCGATCGTAGATATAAACCACAGCGGCAATTTGTTAGAGCACTTTAAAAGAATTGGCACTCAATCGATAAGACACTTCCCCTTGTTCGATTCGCAATAACGGAAAAATATATGCCGAAATTTGTGTAATGTTCGTCATCAATATTAATAATCATGCAGAAGGCTAAATTCTTCGATTTCTGTGTTTTCTATTAACCTTTCTAGTGACTTGAGAGTAGTGCTCGTCGATATGCACGTGTGTGCTTATATATGGTGGGTGTATATCTGTGTGTATGTATGTATATATGTAGATTATTGTATGCGTCTGTGTATATGTGTCTATGTCTTTGTAAATGCTAATATAAGTATTTGTGTGCTGATGTGCGTTTCAAAATTCCTTGTCGAATCATTACTTCAAAAATCCTCTTCTTCGTCACCTCAAAATTCCAAATCGATAGTGCATTTTATTTGGAATTTTTCATTGTTAATTCCCATGCATCAGGAAATGCCAAATTATGAGTAATAGCGATTCGTTGACTGTGAGTTGCGATTGTGCGTTCACCGAAGGTGATGATTCAGTGATCATTAAGTTGTTGTAAATTACGATTCACTAGACGCCTTATGTTACAGGATGTATTGAACTCGCTGATCACCTGGTTCGCAACTACTTTGAAAACAGTCCACAAATACACCTAGTGGAAAAAGATGCCGAGAATCTTGTGTTTTTCTTTAAATGTCACCGATTCTTCTTGAAAATGCTTGAACTTTTAAGTGAAATCCTCATATAAGCATCTTGCAAAAAATCTCAAAATTAAGCAGCAGCCTACTCAATGGGAAATAGAGATACTTTCGAAGCGATTATTCATACGTAAGTTGAATATCTAACGGGAAAAATGGAGATTACTATTTTATAAAAATGGAACTAATCACTTAATGAAATTGGGCACACTGGCTAAAGCTGAAGTGCTGTTGAATATCGGTCCACGTAGCTATTGGGTATGCTTTATGGGACGTCGTTCGTAATGTTAGTTCATTGAGGTTCCGCTTTTCTGTCGCATTTCCACTCGCTCAGCCGTCATTGCATCGATTTTCTTCACTTCTGCTAGCTAAATGAAAGTGCCTCATGCAACCAGCACTCTAAGAACGACCGATAGAAAATCTAGTTGACGCTTGCCAACCAGTGCTCATTGCGCTTTTGCATCTCAAACATTCGCATTCATATCAAGACCAAAGGTTACTTAAGGCTATTTTTGGCCCATCTGGTGAGCAATGAAAGCTTGTTTTGTCGGCAACTGCACTCTTCTTCACTCTCTACTCAACGCAAGTAAATTCATTCCCCCTTCCACTTCCTCATCCTAATATGTCGCTATAAGCAGCATTCGTCTCGAATTGTACTACTTCTGTGGCTAACGCCATGTTGAGATCGCTTGTCGGGCCGTTTCATATGTTTTGGATGGCAGTCCCTCCTTCTATAGACTATGAGGTCATCCCCCACGCAATCATCCTCTTCCCCGCTGGTCAGCAGCGGAGACCGGTACGGTGGCGCGCAAGTGAGCGTCTGGGTCGATATGATTGACCTTGGAGGCAATCGACGCTTTTGCCTGCTGTTAATGGGGCAAAGCGCCGCATACGTATAGAATGGTGACGATGGTCAGTGCTATTCTGCGCACATGTTCCCAGACGTGTCCTGTGCCATGCGCAATTTCCTTCTAAATTCCGTTGTGAAATTCGATGGCATCTTCATCGCAAAGTGAACTCGTGCATCATTACTTTGCCAGTCATTCGCTGTCGCTCTACAATTGGTGTCATAATTTTTTGTGCGCGAATTCTCTTTTTTCTTAAATTTTGTGTAATATACTACAACGACTGAAACACGCCCGTATTTTGAGGCATTCATCCTTTAATTTTCTAAATATCATCTCAGTTTTTTGAATGATAGCCTGAAAAATATTCTATATTGTACTGGTGAATTTATGCGAATACTGTCGTTCCAATTTTATTTTCGCACTCTATATTTAATTTGACTAAATTTTCCGTCATTTTACATATGTAAATATTTTAACTCACACGTGTAGCTCTATTTTAGCCCATAATCTCTTTCTCGCTGTTATTTTCTTTCATATGCAAAATTAGAGCGTCCATCTTGAATATCGTCAAAAAATTCCATCCGTTTTTTGAGGGAGAGAGAGAGCAAGTGGGAAAATGTTTTATGCATTAAGACATTCATTTACCTTCTTTTACCTGCTCTGTGGTTATCGCTAGGTATTTTATTCTTAAGATATAATGGATGCACAAATATTATGCAAAAATTCTGCATAAGTAAAAATATCGCGTTGTTATTTCCTTACTCGCTAATATTAATGTTTTGTTATTTACTTCAAAATCCTTGTTCACCTATCATATGCAACAATACACAGACAGATATTAATGAACGATTTTATATTTAGACAAATAAGGAAGTAGAATACAACTCATGCAACGAATCGTTTATTAGCCATCAATACCTTGATTTGAATTATTCACTTAATTATTGTTTTAGAATTGTTCACATATAATATTGCCCATCGGTATCCCTTTCCATGCAATATAATGCGCTTAATAGAAATTCAATCGTTTCAATATGTATAGATGAGATGGAGTGATTTTAGAACGCAAATATGAAAAATCAATGATAAAATCGAACACAAAAGCGTAGAGAATAGAAATGAGACTATTAGTAAGCAAAAAGCATTTTGTGTATGAACTCTCATTATTCATTCAAAATTTTTCTTAAAAAAAATACCGCTTACTTACATCTATTGATTGGTTCGATCCAAGTGAAATTTCCATTCTATAAAAATAGAAACTTTCAAATTTAGGGAGTTTTAGTTTTTTTAAGAGCAAATATTTCTACTGCAATTCAGGTATTCTTTGAAATTTTGAATATTTTTTCATTTTCATGTTTCATTATAGAAAAAAAAACTAAACATCGTTATCATGGAATAACTTGTGCATTCATATCTATTCAATACGTTTATAAAATTTCTTTTTCTTTATTCTATATTTTTCTATATTTCTTATTCATATATATGCATTTACCTATGTGAATATTTTCTGTATTCCCTTATTTATTCTTTAATAGGTTTTCTACATTTTCCAATACAAATAAAGCTCACAAATCGATGCCAAATAAGTGAAAAATTGCACACTAATATTCTGTTTCTTACGAATTTTGATAGGGAAGTTGTTATTCGATGAAGTCAACAAAAAATGCAAATTTGACTAATTATTGATTTGCTTTTCCTTAAATAAATCGAAAAAATTTTTAAAGGATTTTTTGAAATCTCCGTCCATTTTTTTGTTGTACACTTTTTTCGTGGGTCGAAATGATAAGCGGATGTTTATTACATCGATTGTTTACATTTATGAAACACTTTGCTTCTCATTTTTTCCAAATATAGCTGATTAAAGGTGAGCGAATTTCAACAAAACTCCAAAAACTCTCACAAATTATTTTTCCATCTTAAAGTGCAAATTTTATTGACAGCTGCAAATATATTAAGCGCATTTTGCTCGATGTAAATAAATTGCCCATAGAAGTTCTCGCATAAATTGAAAGACTTCCTCATGAGCAGAAAGCGCCTCCTTTCTTAATACAGTTCATTGAGGTAACATAATATAAGCAAATGTGTGCATTGTATCGCCGATCTATGCGGTTATAATTCAGCGAAAGTAAATTTAATTCACTTTTAACAGGTGCACTGTTTTTGCCACTTATTTTACGGCATTGCGCAAATCCCTTGAGATCGCTTTCAAAGCTTCAAGCGTTCTGTAATGTCGAACCTCACCGAAGAATGTGAATGTTTCGCATAGAGCACAACTTGTTTGTGAAGGTGCCACAAAAGTGTTCCTACTTCCCAAGAAAGTATGACAAAATTGAATGGAACTTGTTCACTTGTAAGGGTGCTGGGCCCTATTTCGCCCCATTACCCTTGATTTGTCCCCAAAATGTTCGCAAATTCCTTCTCTTTTGAGGTTCGATCAGACGCTGAGCAATCTGGTCGAGAGAAAAGGAATTGCGAATCCTCCTGGAACAAGTCAAGGGGTTTAAATTTTTTATTAAGCCTCAATAAAATCAACAATAGTAAGGCAGAGGGGATAATACGACAGCAGGGGGAGGAAGAGACGTCACTGCAACAGCACCTTGGCAGGAGTAGTGCTGCCTCCGCGCCAACGAGCACCAGGAACTCTTCACGCCCGAGATACTTCACAGTAGGATTGCCCACTGCTATAGTCCGAACCGACCCTCATAAGGACGACGCCTTACGTTTCTAGCGTACTGATGTTGTGTAATCAACGACGCTGTTCTTTCATAGGCCCCGACCCTTGTCTCAATGCTTTTGTAGAGAGTTTGCTCTATCCCACAATCGTCACTTGTCTGCTCTGCCCAAATACGATTTTTACAGTTGATCTACGATTTTTGTTCACCCTTATATGCCCCTCTTGGCTACAAGTTTCTCCCTCGAACCTCGAATATGGAATGTTAGGCAAGAGGCTAGCGAGCATGAAACGCGTTATTATTGCTAAAACTTTGATAAAGATGTATCATGTCCAATCGGAATTCTTAATATGGTTTTATATGCCAGGCTGAGGTCGTCAGATCTATAGTGAACACCCATATTTCCTCCTCGATGTTGGCTTTCATTCCGAGTGGATGAATGGCAGATCAAAGCTAGGATACAACTATTTGAAACTTTTGATGCACATTCTCCATCCACTAGTGGTAGGCATGCCAGTTTCGTTCACTATACGGTTATCGACGTGACTCAGGGAACTTCCCAATATAACACCTACATCTAGCTATAAACGTATTATATGGACGAGTCTGCATTAGAAACTCGTATTCAGCAATAGTCTATTGCATTATAATCGTGTGCACAGCCGGCGTGTTGTCCCCCACTATTGGCCGTCGACGGCTGCATCTCATGTAGCTCGTAAACAACGTCTGACGGACGAGTCTAGAGAATGTTTTCAATCGTTGTTGATGGGTAAGAGGCAGCAAAAACACTGCGTCATTTCGGTGAATAGCATTTTCTTCACTCAGTAAAAAAGTTATTTTTTCAAGGAAACTCGCTGAAATGCTCGAATGATTCACAAAATTATATTTGGAATTCTTTAGGAAACTTATATATCACGATATATTCGATTTCTTTGCTCTAAACCAATGTGAATTTTATATTTATAGTATCATTTCGTCACTGCAAGAATTGAAGATTATATTGGAAAACATACCACCAGTCATATCTGTCAATGAGAAAATATTTTGATGAAGGTTGACTTCTGATTTTCCGAGCCAAGATATTTCACAAAGAAATTCGGCAAAGGCGTTGCGGCCAATGATAAAGGATGATTGCTTTTAAATTGTTGAAAGACTTTCTCAAAATTTCATCTCTTTTTGTTAAATATTTCTCCGTAAGCTATTGAATAGAATATCTTTATAATTCAACAATGGTTCTTCTTGATGTGTAAAGGAATATTCAAGGCGATGCTTTTGTGATTTCCTTTGATTCCTTCAAGACATTTCTATAGATAATCTCCTTTTATAGTGATCATATAACCACAATAAGCTGAGGAAATATCATTTTTAAGCTGCATGAAGTATTTACACTAAAAGACCGGATGTGCAAAATAGTGAAAAAAGGATGTAAATTCTCATTTCATTTTTCATTTTTCAATTGCCCGTCTGAAAAATTATTCATGAGAACATATTACAATGTCTATTGTGATGATTATTATGCGTTTCATGATGATAAGATTCTCATTGCGCTTAAATATACGTACACAATTTTAATCAATAAAGATTTTAATCAACCTACACGTACTTTTATTTTTATTTGTTTGCATTGATGAAGTGCAATTTACCTTTTCTCACCTAATCTGAATTATTTGTTTTTCTATATTTGCATCAATTACGATTCTCATTGCATCATTTTATTTCCGTTAGGATTTTATCAAAGCATCACGTTTATTATGAAGAGATTTGCCTTAATGAGTGCATTTAAGCGATCAAAAGTCTGATGTCCTCTGTATGAGAATGAAGTGCATTTTGAGTGCATTTTAATAAATATTCCTAGCATTCGTAAACAATTCCTGTAAAAATTGAGGTGAAAAAATCAATCAAAAATATGACATTTTGTTTTGAATACTCATCACCCTTAACAATTCCAGTTGCCGAGTTTTTCTTTGCTGATAGTTCCACTCACTGATGCAATGTCAATGTGAAGCATGCCACAATAAATTTGCTTTTGATTTTATCTTTGAATTTGTTGTTTTCTTAGTTTGAACACTTGTTGACTTTGTATTGAACAAACAATTCTTGGATTGAGCGAGCACTTTGAGCGAATGAATTCGATTTGAATTTGTTGATAATGCAACAAATTTGTTGGATATACAATATTGTATTTGAAATATGTAAACATTTAACAACTGTCAGTAGTAGAAAAGTTTTGGTTGAATTACATAGATTCGAATCGAGATACAAACTGAAGTGCAGAAACACATGCAAAATCTAATTGCGACAAAAGAAGATGAAAAGATTTTAAGAAAAATTTCTGGTGGTATTCAGGTTTTCGTTCTCGTAAATTGCCAAAAATTTAGAAGGTATGAAATTTTCCTCAAATAAAGGATTCTTTTATTGTAAGTGATCGAGATGAAAATTTCCTCTAAACGTTAAGACTTTAATATTTTTCTTAAAAAATCCTATATATATATATATATATATATATATATATATATATATATATATATATATATATTCTAAAGGCACTAATCAGGTATAAAATGAAAGCTTCACATATAGTGTTTCTTTCCTTTTCAGTAGAATTTATTCAATTACAAGAGGCATCAGAACAGATGCATCGAATCCTGCTTGCGTGGGATCATTAGCAGGAAATAGTTTCAACTCCATTTACCCTTTCAATTAAAGAACCGGAGCGCTGCATTTTGAATGGATCGACTTACCTATTCTGGACCTATATTTTGTTTGCACCTGAAAATAAACATAAACAAGGAATTTCCATTCGAAGTTTTCTTCAAAGGCACGCATCAGTCAAGCGAGTTCAATATTAGCACATATTGAGAATGCGCTAAATGATTTAGTGGGTGAATGTTCAAGTATGTGGATCATAGGTTTTCACAAAAGGTGAATCGTTTTAAGCCTTGGATTGCATCAACTTAGTGAGGAATATTCACTCATTAGTTGAACTGTTTAGAACTCCCAGCTGAGTATCATCTATATGAGGATATCCTTTTCGTTCAAAAGAAATATTCAATAGCCTTATAAACTATGCTCACGACGCATTCAAAGATCTACCTGCTCAAAGCTGATTTCAGATAGCTTATTCTCTCATTCACCTACCATCGTTTTGTGCGTTACTTTTCTTGTTGTCTGTTAGTTACGAAATCCTAAACGAAGCATGTGCACTCGTCGTGATGTCCCTAAGTGCTCAAGCAATGAATCCACGTGTATCGAACAGAATGGGAGCAGTCCTCAACGAGCAACGTTCACCGTCGAATCGCGACGTCACAACTGCACGTTCACCGACACATTCACTTTCCCATATACAAGTCACGCCCACCAACTCAACTCATATATAAGCTGCTCGACGCAGCGGCTATTGCGATTGTCGCCATTCACTTGCTCTTAGGTGTTGTGTGCTATTCGTGTGGGTTGGATTGCTGTAGTAGTATGATGAAATTGAAAGTGTTAGGGTCAGAAAATGAGCTGAGGTGCAGGTGTGTAGTATGAGCCGAGGGTTATTAAAACATTGCTGTTGCATTTGTAGCATTGTGATGAGAACGTTTAGACTTTGTACATGCTTTATTATTTCAATATTTTATGAGAATAACTGCACCTAGAACTGTTATATTAGACAGTGAATGCAAATGTTCTTTTTGGAAGGTATAGAAAGGTATAATTTCTTGCTTACGCATAGTATAGAGTATCTTGCTTAGTGCTTTTCTTTATAAGCCCGAATTTTCTTAGTTGTGCTCTCGATTTTTTTTTTTTGTATATGATCACCGAAATTCAGTCCCCTTCCCAACCCTCTTAGAATTATTCTCAATGCTGCCACTATTTGACACATTGTTTTTAGTGCGATGCATTGATGTTTGTTGCAAATATATAAGCCTCATCAAAACTTCAAACGTTTTTTTTTTTTGCTGTATAATGTTCACAGTTCATTAATCACTGTTAGTAACATCTATATCATGATTCACTCGTCGTTGTGAACGTTTTGATGATTCAGTGTTGCATTCATAAGGTGCATTTTCTTTGAGTTTATGTGTTTCCTACTCGTTTAAAGCATATTCTACTTCTTTAGTGATCCGATGTGGCGATAAATTAAAAGCATATCAGCCAGTAAAAAATATGTTTAATGTATATTTAATATTACAGGCAAAATTTGCGACATTAATTCTGATAGACCGTCGACGTTAAATTTGAAGCGAGACCAAGCGACAATGTTTATGGTTTCACCAGCAAATGCGGTCCCTATTTATACGTCATACACTGCTATCGCACCAAGTTCCTCTTCTTGTGATATCGATAGAATGCTCGATGATATGAGCATTGGTGTAAGTTTCATCTTTATTTCATCTCCCTTTTTATTATCTAATTCTATGCTGACTTCAAAGTAATGAAGAGCTGAGGAAAGGAAGGGGGGGGAGGCGGGGTGGGGTAATTGATCGTTGAAGTGCAGGGGAATTTCGAGCATTAGTTAAATGACAAGTTTTTATGTTTTTATGAATTTTCAAATTTTTTTTAACTGATTGTAAAGCATTGAGTTCAAACGCTAGCGTTGCTAAAAGATCCATTCCCGTCAGTTCCTTTTCTTCTCATCGTTCTTTGATTCTTTTGCGAATATCCATGGCTCTGAGACTCGATGCAGTCTCCATATGGCATCGTTCCTTTTATTCTCTGGATTCTTTAGTATACCTTATCTGTAGCTCATATTGCGCTTATGGGAATATTACTAAATTCGTATTAATTACAGGAAGATTTAGCTGCATCGGCAGAATCTGATAAATCATTCGGTGGGCTTTCAAGGTCGATTCGCATGAAACGTTCAGTTTCTTCACTTAAAGGCAGCAATGGACGAGGCTGTGATATTAATCTCAAAACTCAGTGCATCGTCGAAGCAAGACAGGTTCATCAACTTTGCTGTTTCTCAATGAAACATGTTTTTCGTAAGCTAAATTTTACTAAAAACTTTCTCCCTTTTTTCCTTCTGTTTCATCGCTCTTGTATGCACAGATATTTCCGTTTATTCGCAGGCGTTCCAACATCTTAAAATGCTTATTGGCATATATTTATGCAATTATTCTTTAATTGCCGTCTTTAAGTGAAATATTTATACAGTTGGCTGTCCAGAGCGTTTCAAAGTATTAATCTTGTTGACATCAGATGTCTGCAACAACAACACATTTAATGACAACCGGCTTGTTGGAAGTTTTTATTCCAACTGCAGCTGTTGATTGCATGATATAGTGAAATCACTCAGTCGAGTACAGCTTCAATGATTGAAATGAAAGCTGTGTACCTCTAAACAGGGAAATCTAACAAGTGGAGAAGCATAGCACAAGAATCGTCATAGCATTTGTTTTCGCCGTTTCACTCAAGAAACTAACCCCTTTCACAGGTCACCAATATAATTAAAAGTGTTTATTATATGATGCACATTTTTATCCCACTGTTGTGTTATTCTATCGCTGCAATATGGATGTTCAAATAATTGGGCAGTGGATTTGCTTTCAAAAATCATTATGTTTTCGTTTTAAATAGTCCATTATATGTTATTAATTTTCACATTTGTTGTTTTAGATTGAAATTGACTTCGCTTCGATTACATCAAAGTCTTTCATGGTGCGCATTAGTGCACCAAATAATGAAACGAGCAGTTTACTCGAATTCCCCACTTATGGCACAACGGATTATTTCTGTCCAAAGATGGACGGATGTGGTCATGGCATGTGGACATTTGAAGTGCTACAACAAAATGGATCTCGGTTAGTATTATCATTTCATTGAATTTTCATCACTTTATTATATGTAGAATTGCTTTTAGAAGTGATTTATGGTCATCGTTTTGAATAAATCATATTGGAAATTACATTTATATGAGCATTATTAATAATAACATCATTGCAGCCGAAGTGCTTAATAGATTTGTAAATAGGGACGTTTATCGTGAAGCATTAGATTGGTTTGTGATCTGATTGCTTTCTGATTTCTGCAACAATCAACTAGTGCGGCTTGTTTTATTGGAGATATTAAGCTGATATTTCCAGCAGCGATTTCCGGCATTTTTCTAATAGAGTTCTTTCTTAGACATTAATTTTTCTTCAGGAAAACGTTTGGAATATGAGATGATGATGGCAATGATATGTTTAGGCTTGTGACAGTTGCTTCGCAAGCAATGTATTTGGATGGAGTTGGTTCCCTTTTCTTTACTGTCGGGGACGACTTCGAGCCACGTCTCTCATCGCAAGAGTTCCTACGTTTGCCATCAGCGAGTCGTTGCTGCGGTAGACAGAGGCTTCTTGAGCAATCACTATGAGAGAGAGAGAGAGAAAGAGATGTAGATTATGTGAGTGTTGTACTCTAACGTATGATTTCCTGTTTTCTTTAAATGTTGATCGGAAATTCTCTATCGGTATTCTGTTCTAATTAGCGCTTATAGATTGATCAGGATTGAGTACAACACCATATCTCACTACTGAAAAATCTTTCACTCTCTCATTCATCTCATGTTCACAAGCCTACGGCTCATATTTGCGATTGGCCCCTTATACCTACACAAAGTGCGCAATTGTTGAAAAAGTTCGTCAGTCTCCGGGACGGTCGAAAGACGGGTAAATGGCTAGCGAGTCATGCGACTGCATAGCGGAGCGTTGTCCATTTGTTTCCCCTCTCTCTCTCTCTTCTTCATGGGCTTCGCTCCCCGCTGATCTCATCATCTCTGCAAGCAAATCGGAGCCCGGAGGCAGTCATTTTTCTAGCGTCATATCTTCGATCACAGCGTCTTTAAGTTCAACAATCTGTTCGAAAAGCAGCTTTTCAGTCTTTTCAAATGCGTTCGCATAAGCATGAAGATGAGAGATTTTCTCACAAATGACATAGATAACTCTCATTTAATGAAAAGCACTGGTGGTACTGGTGAAAAGTTTGTAATGTGACGCAGTAATCGAAGTGTTCGTGTAGTCCTATCCGTCTGTCCTTTCTATTTATTATTTATATTTCCTGTTCTATATGAATGTGCTAATATATTATATCGTTTTTGCTGTATTTTGCTCACATTTTTCCGATACTATGTATTACTACATGAGCGTACATTTGCTTAACCTCAGTGAATGTTTTTCTTTGAATTTGCTCGTTTTTTATTTTGTTCGCTATTGAACAGTTGTTGAATATTTCTGTAAATAAACATTATCCTTAATTAATGTTCCCTAGTAAACATATAACAACATCCTTGAAATTATTGTCATATAGGATTTTGATATTAATGGAGGAAGTGGACGTCAGTAATGTTTGTTGGAGGAATGATGAAACGATTGGATACCAGTAATATCGAAATCGGCCTCCCTTCGCCGTCCAAACGCTAATTAGTGGCAATGTGCTCCTCGGTCTCCGTTAGGGGGCGAACAGAATCATTTCTAACCGGCTTTTTCCTAACGGTCTCTGCTGCGACAAAGTCGCTGATCATTGGGGAGCTAAACTGTTTGATCCGGTCCCAGAGCACCCGTTCACGACCGAGGTTGCTCGACCAAAGACTATTTTAGGGAGGTGCGGGGTACCAGTTCAGCCACATTTCCGTCAGGACCTTTACCTGGACAGAGCTGTTTCCCATCGAGCAGTCCTCTGGTTTTCTCCTTGTCCAGCTTCTTGGGATCCCTGACCGAAAATTATCTGCAGCATACTAATTAGCCAGATCGCGAGGCCGCCAAGCTGTGCTGGACGTCGCTAATGCAGTATTGGATGGTAGATGAGTGTTTCTGACGATTGCACCAGCTACAGAATTAGAATATGCACACGATGGTCAAGAGATCAGTGCCGTATCCCTATCAGACAAGGCCGATGGTTCATTTTTTGTGCGAATGAGCTGAATCCTCATGGTACCAATTTATCGACTTTCAAAAAAGAAAAAAAAAACTTACGAAATCTTCAACGACTTCACTCTTAATCTAGTAAAGGATTTTACGGATGGCAAGCAAATATGGTAGCGCACCAAGAGAACCGAAAATGATATGCGCTATTTTATCTCGTTCATCTGACTGATTGCCTTCACAATTTGCTAGAAATAATGAGCTGCGTGGCTTAATACCTTATATTTCAGCTAATTCTACCATCCATCAGAAAACTTTCACAAAAGACCCGTTTTGCTGCAGTCCAGTTGTCAAATGAAAGCCGCACCGTCGTGAAATGGACGCACGTTTTTGACAAATTGAGAGATTTACTGATTCTTCCGGTCAGGCGAAGGCGAGTCAATCTGTAGTGAAAATCCCGCTCACCGGATTTCGTTGCTACACCCACGGTGATTGTCTGGTTGAAATCCCGGCGGCGGTGGTTGCCGCGTTGTATCTTCTACTTATCTCTTATTATCAACTGTATGTAATAGGCGTACCTTATCAACGAATTCTATTATGTGACCATATAGCTGACTAGGTAGGAAAAAGCATATGAATGGTAGATGCGACAGTATCGGAATAGAGCTACAATCATCATTACTTCTGTCAGAGAATTGATTGCCTACCAAAGTGACGGTCGCTCTACTTACTAGATACTCGTATATTAGGGAAGCTAATTTTAGTGCACCTAAATTTTTAACAACCTTATCTATCAAAAGCGGATATACATAGCAAAGTTATACGCTTTTTGAACGTCAAATTAGAGAACATTTCATCGCATCATTACTGCTCTTATTTATCGAATATCCATCTATCTACACTCTTTCTTTACCGATAATTTTTTTCTTCCTCACACACTTTTATGTTTCCCGCAATTTGAACAACTGAAATAAATAATAAATGTATATCATTTTATGTCCACTGATATATTGGTACACCGCCTAGCTTAGTTTTAAGGCTCGTGCTTTTCGTCATAGAACAGTCTGCTGGCAAAAAGAAGTTGAAAGAGCCACAAGCTCATTTTCCCATGAATTCAGTTTTGTAATTTGTGAACGATAAAGCGGATTTGAAGCGCAATTAGGAGGCAATTGCGCGTATATTCACAGGCTAACCGGTTTGAATTGGGATTTCGATCTATCATTTAGCACTTTTTAGCATCTCTCTTTCCTATAAGCACGTTTTGAAAAGCGCTAGAAAATGACAATCGTCCTTGATTAGAATCGACACCGCCAAATCGCTATTCGATGACGTCGATCAAGTCATTCCCCTCCCCCTCCCTCCCATGCCGTTCCTCAAAATATTCATAACGTGCGAAATATTTAAATGTCGAATTGCCAGTCTGACCGGCTGATGCGACAACGATACATAAACGCCGGCTGCATTCCGCGAGATGGCCTTGCTAAAAAAAATACGTAATGACGAATGTTATCGCAAAAAAAAGAGACTATGTCGGCGTTGCAGACAGACGGCACGTAAACGGTGGAAAAATCGGCTCAAAGAAAATGCA
This sequence comes from Baylisascaris procyonis, assembly GCA_037389465.1. Taxonomy (NCBI): domain Eukaryota; kingdom Metazoa; phylum Nematoda; class Chromadorea; order Rhabditida; family Ascarididae; genus Baylisascaris; species Baylisascaris procyonis. The sequence continues at coordinate 4,604,631 of JAZARR010000153.1, forward strand.
TTCTGACGGCTGCAGGATGACGCATAGATGCAGCGCTCGCTACATCGGCCGTCTACGACGCTAGCAAAAAAAAGAAGAAAACCATCCAGCCAATTCCGAATTAAACGTGCCCATTCAAATGTCGTGCATAAATTACCATTTTTCCTCGCTACACAAAGTTGTTCTCTTCTTTCAAACATTTCTGCAAAATTTCACAAAAATGTGTCTTCACGATTACATCGATTTCCATCTACATATGGATACTTCACATTATACCTTTACATAGGTACTTTCCTATTTTGTAGTTTTACCTCGTGAACAATGAAAGTCAAAAATTTGGTAACCAGAGTGCAATTTCCGAAATTTATATCCACTCAATTTCAATATCTTTTGCGCCGTGCATCTAAATAAAGAATATTTGTGAAGTATTTGTGCACAGCCTGTTAGCCACACAAAATGCGACAAGTAAGAGAATTTGTAACTCATTTTTCATGAATAATGAAACGACCATTTGGCTTTTTGCATGCAATTGCAAAAATTTAATATTTGCCTCTATCTCCCAGGTGCTATTCTTGCTTTATTTTCTATTGCACCTTGAAAATTAGAGATATCACTAATTGATATCGCAGACATTGACCATCAAAATATGCAAATTTTACGTGAAAATTATTTATTCTAGTTGCATAATATTGTTTTCGTAACGCAGAATGCCTTTTCTCTTCACCTATGCATCTAGTATCGATTTCCACTTGCGGAAGAGCAAATTTTTAACTTGTTGCATTGTTGCGAGCCACATTGTAAACTGCATCGGTATTCAAACACAAAAGTGCGCATATATAAAGCAGCGCAATTCGCCTTTCGTTTTGCCACTCGTCCATTTTTGCGGATGCTTCTTTCTCGTATATCGACACCCATAGTGTAGTGCACTTCCGACGACAGCCGGTTGTCACTGACAGTGAATGGCAATGTAAAAGCTCTATCGTGATGAAAAACGACGCATTGTAATTCTAAGCAACTTCTGCTCCACATGGGCAGCATTCCGTCGTTTGTTGCAGTCACTACTTCAAATTTCTATGAAAATCAAAGGAAGCTTGTATGCACAATCCTGAAAAAATTGTTCCAAAGGCCAAAAGATGAAGATTTAAAACACGGAGGGTAAACTTGTTTCTAGTATTAAACTATGTTGTATGCGTTTCCTTTTGACGCGCGTTGAGCTGTTAATGCAATGTGAAAAAATATTTTCCGGAAATGAAAGATTGAAACATCCAAAAATTTCTGATAGTTTCTTTTATCATTGAATCAACTGACCGAGGGAAAACAAAGGACTTAAAGAAGTTGTTCGACCAATCGAGTTTTGCTGGATACAGCAAGGATATTGCCAGGAATGAAACTGCACTAATTGGTTACATGATTCATGCTGAGAGTCTGTAAAGCTTCAGAGAGGAAATCAAAGCAGAAAATAAAGCAGTGAGGAGGTAAGTTTAAAGAAGCAGCCGAAATTAAGTAAAATTTATGAGAATTAGCAATTGCGAAATTCACCGCTGAAAATTATATAAAATCGCATCAGTGAATAAAAGCAATCTTAGAAAACAATTTTATTTTATCCTCAAAAAAATTGCTTTTTTCAGTGAAAATTCTAAGGTAGCAGATGAAAAAGAAAATTTCTTGACCTATTGTTTCGCATCAAAATTAGATGATCGACTCAAAAATCCTCATATTGGTTACTAAGTTCATTGCTCACTTATTAACTAGAAGTGTTGCATCTTATCAAAAACAAATTCTACACAATAACATATGAATTTCAAACGTGATCAAAACTGTTTTCATTGGAAAATACGTTCATCATGAAAAGCGACTCGCTTTCCACAGCACTCATAGACATTCCATGAAAGCGGAAAAAAGCTCTTCTAGTGAGAAACAATCAATAAAAGCAATAAATAAACAAAATGAGTTGATCATTTATTTTCCCTCCGTCGTTTTGCAAACTGAAGTTACAAAGCCATATCCGTACCTGTCTATCTATCCGTTTGCCTTAACTCGGATGCCTTTGAGAACAGAACTTCGAAGACTGGAAACAACATAGAGTCATTTCTTCAGCAGCTTTCAACTCAATCCATTAACGTTAAGTGAAGTTATTGATATTTGAAAGAAATAAGTGCAGAAATTGTCGTATACTATATGAACGTGAGGAATGATTTATACAAAAAAAAAAAAAAAAAACCGATCTTTTGGCGAGAATTTCCAGCATGACTGACTGGTTAGAAACTAAAACGTATCATTGCTTAAACTTTCAGCTGACAATTTATAGAACCCGTTGGTCTGATATACGAAATTCTAAGAAAAAAAAATCATTAGCATATTTTTTATTTGTGAATGGATTGAAACAACTTCCGCAATCAACACAAAAACTCATCTTGCGATTCGATCAATAGAGGAAATAATTTTAAGTTCCAGATTTCGAAAAAAAAAAAAGGAATTGCCACTTCTAAACTTTATTCTACAGCAATCAAAAAATTTTATTTGCGACGATGCACTATTAATACTCATAAGTGCTAATGCGTTATACCGATTTATGCAAAAATTTCAACTTCTATATAACAACGCAACAATAGCACACTTTCGTCGATATACCAAGTATATTGAAAAGATTTTATACTCGCATAGTGCATAAAACATTTTCTATACTCAACGATATTCTCATTTACTCAACAAAAAATTTTAGGTTTTTGAAGCCTTCTGATTGTTGCAAGTACGGCTGAATTACGCCGTAAAGTGAATAGAACTAAATCTTAATCGGTGGTCAAATTTTCAACGTGGGAAATACTTAGATCATGATCGAGGATAGTGCCTTTTCGATAGCTACAGTATGCAAATGAATAGGTGATATTAAACCACCTATGAATTGGTCGACATAATAGGGACCCATGAAACAAGTGTCTCAAATCTGAAAAAGAAATCTTTTAACAACCAATTAGTTAGCTGAGGAAGGCGGTGGGGATGGGGGGGGGGAGGGGAGGGGGGAGGAGAGGTTCGATCCTTCATGAACACTTCAACATGACTTCTCCCGAATTCTGACTGCTGATATGGAGCGTAACCCTACGGATACGCTATAAAGAACTCCGTCATGAACAATTATCCAGACCCACTCCCATCTCGATAAGCAATGCGATGATTTCATAATAGCTTTGTCGATTTAACTCTAAAAGTATATCAACCGCATGGTCATTTCAATAAGATTGCTGCTCTCAATGTTGACGACGTTTCGATTGCAATTTACTTTTAATTACGAGCACAGAATTATAACGGTCTATTTGTACTTTCCTATGTGTCATCACAAATTTCAATTTAGAAAGCACATCATGACGTCATCACCTAATTTGCATATATGAATGCTTCTCTCTATCTATCTCTCTGCGCAACAGTTTTCAGCTAACGAACCATTGATGCGATTGATGGTTATGAAGTAAACCATATGTCGATTTCTTATAACAATTTCCAAAGAAAACTGTAGAAATTTATATATGTTGAAGAAATACTTACGTTTTTAATATGTTTCAAGTGAATGAAAACACATCTTTTCTAGAGCATTTCTATGAGCGATTGAATGAGCACACGTATAGATGGCTTATTTCTGAACTTTTATGTTTCTTTTTGTAAATTCTGAAACTAGTTAAAGAAGAAGAACAATTGCGGATCCCTTCCGGTATGTTACTCCGTTTATTAATTTACACACATCGCCGTTTATCTGATATAAGATCAACTTGTATAAAGTAAGTTTTCAAAATGGAAATTCATTGTCATCACCACACGTTTCATCTATTCACCAAGCACGACATAAACCCAACAGTCGAAGTCGAATCTATCGTTGTTCGAGGTTTTCAGGAAAGAGATGGACTGAGAGGGAGGAGGGGAGAGGGCTTCAAATTAACTAAAATGGTTAATGAGTAAAAGTGTCTTGTTTCATATCTCACCTCGGCACTAGGACACTAGGAACATGAGCAGTAGAATGTCTTCAATTTGAAAACAACCAAATGTGCTGTGTAAATTGTGAATAAGTGTAATGGGCACTGGATTAGTGCTCTTGTTAAAACATTATTAATGCGTATTGATTGTGTTTTCTTCTCACTGAAAACAACCCACCTAACAAATCCACTCTGCACTAAACACAATCGTTTCCCGCAATAAAAGCATTATAAATAAAATCATTTCAAAGACATTATTATTGCATGTCAATAACAAGCAACTGATTAAAACTCTCGATGAATATTGACTACTGAGAATGGGAGTGACATCATAATTGCTTTAGATCACTATACTATAATATAAAGAAATGATGAATGTAAATAACGCCTCGTGTTATTACCATGTTTGGCCAAATCTTAATATGGTACGATTACAGCTGATTTGATCACAATAAAATGTGAATGTTTAATTATTTACGATGGATGCTGTATATGATCTGATCTAATAAAGGCGGAAACCTATGGAATTTTGATTGAAAAGAATAGAAAGAGGACGAAGAAAAAGCGGAGGAAGTAGGAGATGTGGCCTGAGAAGTCAGCTCATTAAATCCATGACATTCGCGGAGTGGAATACATCCGAAAATTTTGGTTCTTCATGCGCTGTTCAGTACAGTCTTATCACCATAGTCGTATATCAGTTTGCATTTATTATAGGGTAAATTTGCTTTGTGGATTCTCGAGTGAAGGGCATATCTAGGCATTTGGCGATAGCAGGCGTCGGATGAGCCGGGAGGGTACTACATTTGAAGGAGCATAGTTCCAGAAATTGCTCATTATGCGTCATCGCATGAGGAAGGTCGGAGAAGAATGGAGTGAAGTGGTGAGAGATTATGTATGTGTTTTGTGATGAACAAAATTGAGGTGGGGTTCGGAAGATGGGAAGAAAGGAGGAGGACGTAAGGTGGTAAATAAAGGGGAGGAAGAAAGAGGGTTTTTTAATGAATATCCCACGGTTCGGATCTACTTTCTACATGAAACATTCACAATAAGAAATGACACAATGAGAAAATCCTGTCGTATCCTTTCATGCTCACTAAAAAGCTTGGCACTGCAGAGAACAATATAAGTAACAATTGGCAGCACTCGTTTTTTCTTTGCGTTTTCCTAATTTTTTTTTTTTTTTTTTTTTTTTTTTGCAAAAACACCATGCCATGTTGTTCCTCTACCTGGGTATCCGTATGTTTGTCTGTCTGTCTGGGATTTCATATCTGTCTGGCATTCATCTCGGAGAGCATAAAAGTTAGAAAATGTGGTGCCCGTCATGCGCATTATAATGTACGTAATGTGATGGAGGGGTAGAATTCTCGGCCCGCGGAGCGGAGGTGATCTTTGTGGAGGAGCAATTGGTACTGGTGAAAACCTTGAGATGAAAGTCGAAAGCTCCCTAATGAATAACAGTTTTAAGGCGGCTGAGGTGGCAATGAAGAAATCAAGATGGAAAAAACGAGAACTGCAAAGACAGGAACTCGTCAACGAGCCGAGCCGTTGCCACTAGCAATGATACTATTTTCATTTAGGTGTTCTCGTTGCAGTATGTGGCCCTCATAGTGCTACAAAGATAAGGGTCTGAGTGCTTATGGCGAAAACCCGCAATGGTGCGAGTCTTACTAATTGTCAAATGAAAAAAAAAAAATTTACTAATTGTTGAATAAAAAAGTAAAAAATATAAATATTAAAACCATCATTTGAAGCTGCAACACTCGTCATATCAGCATCAGAAATGGTACTGCGATCTCCGTTTGTCCGCCGATCTTCATGAAGCTAAGATTAGAGATATACGGTATAATGTGATTTAGAAATTTCGGTAGAATTGCTTTATTTAGCATTTATTTTGCACGTATGCAACAGACGGTGTATAACAAAACAAAGACAAGAAAGCAAAGAACAACAAATCAAACCCGAATCTTTTCCATAGAATCTAACGTTTTCCTCATGAGTCCATCCATCTGTTATACTGATTTCAATAGTCAATTGTTTATCGGCTCCCGCTCATCCTTGCAACCGACAGTTTGCATTCTCACAATTCATCACACGACCCATTTTATTAACAAGTTTTCGCTCCATTTCAGAACCCATAGCCGGACCCCTCGCACGCAACTCTGCAACCCCACTCTTCACCACCTCCCACTTTATCCGTCACGTGCTGTAATTATCATCGTACATTCATTTCCAGAACGTACTATTTGACTTAATCTCACAATCCAGTCATCACCTTATACCTCCCACAACGCAATGCACCGCCTACCACCTTAAACATAATCTATCGCCTTCTCAATAAGCAGCATTATACGAATCAACTCATAATGTACTGCATCACACGATTCCTCGACACACCACGGCTAATCTCCCACATCCACCCGCACGAATTTACAGTAAGCAAAATAATTATGCCACCAAATCGATCCGCTCGAACTGTCAAAAGCAATTTTTTCCCACTTAAAATTCGATCGGTAAGGTTTTTACTATTTTTTTCTTTCAACAAGTGAATGCAGTGAAGATTTCTCTTCCTTCAAAACGTAATTTTTGGTGTTTTTTTTTGCCACATTGACGTCATCGCCACACAAGAGCATTTGTTTCAGCCATCTGGCACGTTGACGTTCGTTCATCAATCCGAAGAATCGATTTAGAGCGAATTTTTATCCGATTGGCAACAATGAAGTATTCAACTTTTTGCTTTGATTTTCCATATCGCTCATCGATCCGTCTTCAGAAATTCGTCGGATCAACATTTCGGGCAATAATTTCTTTCGGTCACGTTTTTTTTCTTGGAAAACTGCTTTAAAAAAAGCTAAAAATTCAACGCGATATGGCTGATAATTTTCTGGTCCGGGTAATATTGACTCTATCTACGAATGTTTCAACTATACTACACGATCATTAATCAATATTTACGATAAACACTTTTCATTTCTTTTTAATAAATTTTCATTAAATGTTTGAGATTGGTTGAAATTCGGAAAGTTGGTGTTAAACTGGTCGATTTCTCTTCATTGTAAGGGAAACCGCAATGTACTTCAAGCGTTACATCGAGATTTCTGCATTTATCAGAGCGCCACATAAACCATCTTCCATCTAAAGTAACTCCATCTCAGAAATAATTAAATAGAGAAGAAACAACTCCATTCTACCTACACTTTAAAATCTTAAAGGTGGGTTAATCAATGTCAATGGCATTTTATCAAATCGTTATCTTCAGCAATTAGGTGGATCACTCCTATAAGGCCATTCTGAGTTCCTTACGGCAACGAAGATCGCCAGCAGTGGCAGCATCTAAGCTGTAGTGGAGGTGTGAGAAAACGTTAAAAAATCGTGAACGCATTATGACATTGAAAGACGGTTGAATTTTGAATTTTTCCTCTGAATTTTTGAACTTATTTGCATTATTTCATAATTTTTTGAAATTCGCTAAGTTGGTTTGAAAATAATTCCTGTCAGAAGAAATTTTAACAAATACTTTTAAAGCTAGGTAAATGATCAGCGTTGGGCGAAATGCAACAATAGAGAAGATGTGATTTGAATAAAATTTGCATCGAATTGGGGATAATTTCATTGCTCTGATTTGCACTAATTTGTAAGCTTAAATTACAACACTAAGAAAGGAATCTGAAACGTGAAGAATATATCAGTACTTTTGCAGTAAGAATAGTGTTAGGTAAATGATGGTCACATTCCATTTCAAAGAGAGTTCGCAGTTGATGAAGAGCTCAAAAATAGTGAGCGTAACAGACATAAACATAAATGTTTGTATGGAGGTGCTATACCATCCTAAATATAAGGGCTCACAGTGTTGACTAATAATCTTCGAACAACAATGATAACAGCGATATCACTCAAGCATCTTTTCACTGCTTCTACAATCCTTTACTTATATTTTCAACCGCTAACTGAAATATTCCTACCTCGCTTCAAAGTGTTGTAATTGTACCATCGAACGCAATCATAGAGTGAATTTGGAATTTTTGAAATGACCGAATCTCGATCGGCACCCTCACATTGTATATCGCAGAGAGTACGTTTATTAATAGATGCTGAAATAAATCATAGTTTTTAGTGACGATGCAGCTTCATAGATTAGTTCGGCGACAACATATAGAAGCATCTCTCTTTGTGAATGATAAAAGTTATCGTAGATTCATTGCAAAAAGCTTTTCTCGCCTCATTTTCCATCGCCGAAAAATATTTGCGTCGATCGTTTAGCTAATGCTTCGCTTTTCTAAAAAAACAATGATGCGTAAATTTTGCCTTTAACTGAAAATTTGAATGAAACGCTATCGCTGCAATGTAATTATTTTTTCTTCTCACTAATTACTAAATGTCACAATATTTACTAATTTCTTTTATTAAATTGTGATAAAAGCGTATATGAATGTAAAAATTTAGTGTCTCAAGAAGAGTGATTTCTAAAGAGTTATTTTTGCACAAACCATTTGATTTTCTACCGCCGAGGCTTCTCTGCTCGAAAGTTTCCGTAAAACATCTTGTGCTCACTTCGGTTTCATCGGTGCCAATCTTCAGTCGACAGTCGGCTGGCAAATGAGTTGAATTGTTGATGTTTCGATTGCGGCACACCAACGTCCTTCGTTCTCAAATCAAAATCTCTAACACACTATATCTGGTCTAGCAATGAAGGCGAAGCCGATTCTTCCTTCACATTAGATTGTAGCATCGAAAAGCTTCATCTCCGCAATCGTCATAAACCGACCTCGCTTGAGAACCGAATCTCTCTGCCTCTATTGTTTTGAATCGTATTATTCACTATTGACTGCTATGATCTCACCAGCATTTCTTTTAATTTGATTCCATTTAGAGAGAGCATCAAGAATGAAAATTCTACTATGGCCCTTAACTTATAGGTTCAGAATCAACGACAGTGAGCCCATGAAATCAGTTCACAAATAGAAAATTAAGCGACCAAATTCACCTCCAAGATTCGGAAAGTAGCAGAGGAGGAGCTGTGTCGAAAAGACGAGGGAAAATGTTGACAGCTTGTGATTTAACATTTAGTAAATCAGTTATGCCTCAAAAATTCGATCATAAACGCATCTACCCTTGCTTATAAGTATTCAGTTCTTGAGCACTTCAGAGAGATGGATACGACTCAATAGCATCTCGGGGAAATCAAAGCATTTCGTGAGCATTACGAATTACCTATGCATAGGCAAGATTTGCGTTGTTTGTAAACGTTTGTGATGTTTTGTTTGCAGGGTAATATAGTTAAGAGTTTATTAGCTCATAAACTTAGATAGAAAAATGTAAGTTTTTCATTGAACATTTTTGTTCAAGTATACGAATTAGAAGTACAAATTACGATGTATAAATGGCCTCTTGAAGCCACTACAACTCTCAATTGGCTTCACTCTTCAATCCGTATTTCAATTCGTCTAGAAGATCATACAAACAACAACATACATGATCATACAAGAAATCTAGCAAAAGCGAAAACACGTTGTCAAGAAAATTAATTTGACAGCTAAGAAAATTGCTAGTTCTTTTATTAAAAGCTGAGAGAGCAAAAGTTCTCGAGTTTTATAATGTTCAAAGTGGAAAGTTGAAAGCACTAAACATACCACCCTTAGATGAATGTTGAATTTTCCCGTGGTAAAGGTAGGTTTACGCCGAAAAGGCAAAAGTGGTCTGCTTAGAGAGCAGAAATAGGAAGTTGGCGAAAATGTCCACTTCACGCTCCTCTAGTTTTGAAAACGTTTCCTGATGTCAATTGTTCTTGCGCTAACTGTCAAATAAAAAATGCTGTCAGCTGTTACCACATTCACTTGAAATCCTAAAGCATTATTAATCAACTTATTTGGAACGAGTGAATTAGTACTGCAACATTCTTCGACGGTTAACCATTATAGATATTGAATGACTGAATTGTTCTTGCCAGCAACTGTTTTTTTCAGGTGTTGGAATCACCATTATCCCCACTCAACGTCCCCGCATTCCACCCCGTCTCCATCCAACCTTTCCCCCTCCCATGTTCAACCCCGTCCCTATGCTTTCTTCCATAACCAATGGTTCCATTGGAGCAACATTTACAACCAACCCCATCTGACAACTTTCGAATAGTCGACCTTATCCTCGACGTCGTTTGCAATGGTGTTCTGAACGATTAACGCTAGCAAAACTGCTCCAACCTCCATCGAACTGCCTGCAAGGCTCGTATATATGATTTAGAGAGGGCACCACAAGACGTATGAATAGGTACTACAAGCAGCGTTGGAGTCATTAATAGAAAGGATGCAAAAAGCACTTGCCGGAATCTATGTTTCATATATGAAAACACAAAACTGGAGTCGTGATATATTTGATCAAAATACAGTTGTGAGTTAACAACTGTGAATTTCAATTATCAAGGCGCTGATCACAATATATTTGCGTACGTGAAGAGGTGATTTTAATTGACATAATTGCAACCCATTCCTTTCTAACTAACCAATAATGGTTTAGTTTGCAGGAAATTTGCGAAAATGAGATGACAAGCAAAGGCATCGAGAAATTGAACAACCTTGCTGAAATGCATAGGTAGATTTTTTAAATGCACCCAAAAATTGACTAAACATTGCAAAGCTTTCGGCGTTTCTGCTATTCCATTACAGCAACCAAACAGGCTGGACACTTGAGAGGTAAACTGCCCTTGGCAATGCCTTTCATTTTACCACATAAATCCAAAGATTTGCCAAAAATAGTTCATTGTAAAATTTATGAAAATAAGCGAGCAAAAATAAACGATGCATGTTTTGAATATTATACGAAAAAGATATCAAATATAGAGAGTCATATTTAGCACATTTATTAGAGAGAATTTTTGAAAGTAGTAGAGAGGTGGATTAACAGCACTTCCATGATTGACCTTTTGTTGCAAGGGTTAACATTTGGAGCACATCGACTTCCTGTTATTTAGGAGACAAATGCGACACCAAAAACCATTTTAAACGTTTATTATTAGTGAAATGGAAGCTTCATTAAAACCAACACGATTTTGCCTACATTAGCGGCTGTCACTAAAATCTGAATGATGTTGAGTTAGGAAGTGCGATAAAGCATCAAAAGCAAGTAAATTCTCAGTGATTAGACGATAATATACCGTATTTTAATATAGATGTCTTTGTACAGAATAACGTATCATACCTTAACTTGCTCAAATCATACGTAATTCTACTCAACAATCAGTTCTGGCAATGAATTAACGTTCATAAATTTAATTTGTTCCCTTATTTGCTCGCATATAATTTTCGAAGATTCCTCTTCCTGATTCTTGTTACTCTAATTTTATGAAATAATGGCAACCATCGTATTTCAATTTTTGATGCTTCATCAAAATCTCTGTCACCTCAATCACTGTTGCCGAAGTTACGCACTTTACTTCGCCACATCGTCATAACAGATGAACGTTTTTTTTTGTATGAGCGTTTATCGTTGATCTTCAGAGAGCAAGTTTATTGGCAAAGCAATTTTGTTCAGCAATAAGATCAATGAGAGCAAAAAATAAAATGGATTCTCCAACATAAATAGCGTTGAGGATTGCACTTAACAAAATCGATTACTGCAGCAGACATTGTATGATCAGCAACATAAAGTGCACTGATACTGGAACAGCAGTTCCTCTTGGCTAGCAGCTGAAGCCGTTTACAACGAGCAAAGACACCTTTCCACAATACATTCTTCGATATTCACAGAAAATTTATTTCATTTACATTTTTATTTGACCATTCAGTTCGAAACAAAAAAATATTTTTCAATCGGTAAACGATTTTCGACAGAATATTACCTCAAACTGCTTGGTTAATTCTAGTGAACAAGCAATTCCGGAAATGGGTCAGTAATAAATACATTCCCTTCTAAAAAAGTCTCTCTAGTCGATGTAACCATGTTGAAATCCTTCCCTAGGAGCCGAATCGCAAAATCTCTCAAATGATTGCTTTAATTTTGTTTGCGACGAAAATATCTTACAAGTGATCACCAAGAAGTCCTAAATGGATCAAACGAAACCATGTTATTACTCGTTTTTCGCTGTCTCAATGCACATACTCATCCATGCAGCACATAAACATTTTAGCAAAGATAAGCAAAGCTCTTTACTCCTAATTCTTTAGCAATACTCCTAATAAACAATGAATCGTACCTGTATCATTTTATCAGGTGCATAGGCAACTTTCCTTATCCTATCAGTTATCAAGTTAATGGCCATCGGACAAGAATTCTGCAAGATGGAACGAAAATAAACAAAGAATAAAAGTCGAGAAAGGAATTTAACGTGAAAGTGAAGAAAGCATTGAATTTCAATTTCTTATTCGAATAGAATGCGTTGCTTTGTCGTATTGCGACATCGTTGACGACGACCTCATTCGAACGAATTGGCAAACGTTTGAAACAAAGACGCATCCCTTTCCCGATCACATAATGCACATTCAACAAAAATCATTAAATCAAGCTCATCCTTTCATCGATGAGTACATTTCATTATTCAAAGAAAATACAATGTGGTTAGAATATCGTGTACTAAAATTCAATTATAGTAATAAAACCACTGATAATGCTAGCATATTAGCATGCAATTTACAGATTATAGGTAATTCGTATTAGTCAACTGAAAATATGAGTACTTCTTCATAGAGATGCATACTGTTCAATGCAGCAACCTCAGATCATCTTCAACATTGTTATTCAGTGTGTGATAATGACAAGCAATTCTAATGGCCATATTCTTTGCTATTTTTGCAGTATTTATGGGAAAGAAGCCTTTGAAGTGATAAAATGCATTAATGCTCATTCAATCGAATAATTCGTCACGAAGCGGATAATCGTTCGATATGCAATTTTTATTCAAACAAAGCGATATGCAACCCTTTAGAATAAATGTCGAATGAAACATTATTTACCTTAATGCTGGAAATTTATTCAATTGATCGTTGGGGAATTTTGCAAAATTCATTGAATGTTGCATTTGAATGCAGTAGAAATGCATTTGCATAATTGCTAATTGCAACATTGTTTCAGGATCCAATGGCTTTGCACTTATATACAATGGACAAATAAATCTATACTAAAAAATAGAACTTCACACACAGTATAATTGTTGATTGCCTTTTATTAAACGTGCATTGTTGCATTTATTACAGAGAGTGACACTGAGTGAACAGTTTCGTGTAATCGATGAATTTGCAGCAGTTTTCACTTTTACTGACAGCCGTCTTAATGCAAAGCAAACGCTCGTTGAGAGTCTCGCCTAGTCTTGACGATGTTTTCCTGAAAATAATCGTCTAGCAATTGTTCAAGCATCTCAGTGCATTATCTAAGTCAAAGTGCATCAATTTGTTAAACTATAATCGGCAATGAAAATATCGTCTCATTGATATTTTTCTTGGCTATAATAATTCAGTTCTAAATAAATAAGTAGAAGATCGATCTTCTATTTGTTACATAATTGATCCTACACACCATTTAAAATGTAATCGCACCGCTCTGCACTGATAACTTAGTCGGATATCAGTTTTTATAAAATCACTGATATGAAACCAATGCGAAAATCCAAACGCAATTTAATGGTAGAATAAGGCCTCTTCTCTCGATTTCTTTCTTTCTTGTCGGACCAGAGAATTAGGTAGGCAAGAATTTTTTTAAAATAACTTTTTGATCAATTGAAGATAACGACTGAATTTTTCACTTCACTGCTGTCTTCCGTATATTTTCTTTGCACAATTTCCTCATGTGGATTTTCACTCTTCTATTGTTCATGTGAAAGATGAACTCGGATTTGGTTAGTAATAACATCGGCGACCTATTCAACTTTCTCACTTGTATCGACTTCATTTGTTTCTCGTTGGCCTTTCGATACCTATAATATTTTCTGCTCTACACAGAATGTAGCTGAAATGAAGCAAAAGTGGGAACTATTCAACATGTCGATTATGCTTAGCAAGGGAACGATAGCGAAGAAGTAGGAGAGATGATGTCATTAATTTAGAAGTGCATTAAAATATTTGTGTTCAGGTAAATTTCAAAAAAAAGGAGAGGCGAATTATACCTGAATGGAGTCATTTAAATGAGAAATGTGAATTTTGTGCTATAAACGATCGAAATAAATGTGAGGAGTCGATTGAAAAATTTCCCATTGGAGATAGAGAAAAAATTGCAAGAAAAAAGAAAAAGCTATGAATTAGATGTTGATATGATTTGATTATTTTCACTGATATTGTCAAGCAAACGTTGGTGATGGTTTGTTAGTTCTATATTCATTAGCACAATTATTGTATTCATAACATCTCATTGAAGTAATTACAAACAATAAACAAAAATAAAATTCAAATTTGCTCTTCAAAATCAATAACTGTTTAATAACGGGATGAAATTCTCATTTATTTGTTCAGCCTTTGATCTTATTTGCATAAATGAATGAACGAATCCTCGCTGCTGTTAAAAACAAGTTCCATAGCACATTTAGCAAACGCAAAACGATGAGATGTCCGTTGAAGAAAACAGTCTAATGCATTAAACAGCGTTACGCACTTTAGGTAGTTTAGATGGGCAATACCAATCCACATATCACTCAGAAGGTTGCAGCTGATGAATATTTGTGCCCATTTACTTATTCAATTCGCTTTTCATTAGTTTCAAAAACACTACTACATCTGAATATCGCCATTACCGGAGACTTCAATATGCGCTTTAGCAAGCCTATTTTCTAAAGTAATCTGTAGCGATAACCTCTGGTCGCACTCCTCGTGTCTGTACTTATGCACATATGTGTCAGTCTGTCTGACGATTTCAACTCCGTGACCATTGAAGTTAGATTAGCAAATTTGGTAGAGGTAATGCATACCGCAGAGCGACCTTATATGCCTCACATTTATCTACCAATTTCGAACGAACTTTGACAAGTTAAAAGTGAAAAAATATGCGTGGATTTTACACTAACTGGTTCATAGAAAACCACACTTTCAAGGATGATTTGCATAGATAATCGATCCGGTTACATATGAAGGTTTTATTCTAAAGACTACTTTTCCTTGCTTAATTGTGAAAATGGTTGGTCTTAACCAGATTTCCCAAATACTGGAAACGTAAAATCCACACAGATATCATTAGCTGAAAGAAATGGACAAACATGCTAGATGAGTCCTCATAACAGCGCTTTTGCATTTTGCTCACCTGCCCAATTACCTATGCAAATTACGAATAAAAATAAATAAGATGTGCAGAATAATGGCTTCATATTTTGCCTGGTCCGACAGGCCATATATCATCTTCAAAAAGATTCGTTTTTCAGCGATTCGACTAATCCAAAATGATCATCCGATCGGTGTGAAGTGAAAGCAGATTTTTCGGACCCATAAATGTTGGAAATTTCTTTTAAAATTGGTAGATCACTGTCAATTCTGCGCTTGAAGGTTACATTTTCCGAAGTGAAGCAGTCAAAAAAAAGAATAAGTGGAATAAAATACAAAAAACGGGACTAAAGAATCCGAGAAATTGAAGGGAAAAAAGAACAATTGCGTCAGCAAGAACGTTGAAACAACTGGCAAGATAACGAAACAAACAACCAAGGAATGCTAAGAATATACATTGCACTATAAAAATATTCATATTAGTATTCATACTATAAAAGTATTCACACTAATTGAAAATTGAATAGGCGATTGGTTAAATGTTTGAGATATCCAACGAGAAAAAGTATGAATGAAGTAAGCATTATCGTAAATGCAACCCTATAAATCCTCGTTGACAAGTTCGCTCCCTTCCAACAAAGTTGCGACTCCTAGCTCCTCGATCATTCGCTTTTCCCTTTCTTAACAGGTAATGCAAGATTTCGGTAAAAGAGAAAAGCATAAAAACATCGTAGCAATGGCGCAAGCAAAATTAAGTATTGAGTTCGTAGCGATGAGATCGCACCAATCGTTCAACGCCGAACACTGCGCCACAATCGTATGGCGATCTTTGATTTTACAGTAGGTTATGCTGGATGTAGGCAGTGGCTACAATAATGTAACGGAATGAACATCGGTTTATTTGATCGATTCTAGCGGTTTTGCATTGCATTAATCGCAAAACTGGTGACATAAATGATTATTAAATATTACAATGAAATGCACTCATGATATGTTTCAGCAGCAATTTTTTTTTCCAATATTTAAATGATAGATTGAATTTGAATAACTCCTTGAATTCGATAAAAATCCATGGAAATTTCATAAATATAACCACCCTCTTTCAAATATGAGTACAATTTAGGTTTTTTAAACAGTAATCGCATGCAATTAAGCGGCGAATTATGCATCAAACCAGTAGATGGTTTTAAAAATATGTTTTTTTCCCGATCAGAATTCGTCAATAGTTGAAGCGTTTGTCAGAACTCTGGTGAAACTCGTAGAAAATTTTTCAGAAAAGATTGATTTTCTGAATCCAAATCGTAGATATATTTCAAAGGTAGGTGAATTGGGAGAAAATTAGTGCAAAATTTACAAATATAGACAGCGCCCATAAATGATTTCGACGATACAATTTGAAAATGCTTTGTTGCACCACTGCGCTCTCCTCCCCTTCCTACTTGAAATGAAAAAAAAAAACCTCCTAGTCGCTTCTCAGATTTATGACATCCAATATTTTGTTGAAAAATGTCTACCCAGCTCAAATCTCCAAGAATTGTGGAGCTCTCACTAATAGGCATATGTTAGTAATTTCCTTAATACTGCATTAGGGTAATATTATGTGTAGCGTTATCAGCCAGTATTCTACAGTTCTCAAGTACTTCGTGCAATGTTGTGCTTGCTGTAAATCAGCCGTTCCTCTTATGCGTCAGCATTGTTTAATGTAAACGCTGCAGTCGACTGTTTTATTTTTCTCTAGAAAAAACTTATACACAGAAATTGTGCAATCGGTCCACTTGAATTCTACTAGAACTAGATTGCCTTAACTATGACATAATTTTCAAACTATATCTCATCAAACTATTACCTTATAACGTAATACTGCCATTTTATGGTTTAATAGGTTTTGCATGCAAAGTATTATATCATATTCCCCATCCCTACAACCTGTACATACTATCGCAACCGATATTTACATCAATTCTTTCATGCATCATCGATTACCTCAGATCCATACATTATTTTGCTTTTTATTGTTATTTTAGTACCATATGAATTAACTGTAAGTTGCCAATGGAGATGATCGCAAAACTCCTATTTTCATCTGATTCCAAGAATACAGAAAAAAAAAAGGAACATAAATGGGGTGGGAAAAGTTTTGGAAAAACGCTTACCGACTTATCTATAATTCCACTACGGCAATCGCACAACGAAGAATGGCTAAAAGGAAAATCGTTTGAAGTTATTTTACTCTCAAACGTAGCACTGTCGAAATCAAACCTATCCATCTCTTGTTTCTAAAACACTGAACCCCTCCCCTTCTTTATTATTTTATTCAACGCTCCAAAAATTCTATCTGAAGTGTGTGATCGGTGTAAAAGCGCATACTGTGCCAACAGCTCTCACACAACATTCAAGCTGTTTTCAATGACACTGTTTTTGAATGAGTGCATTCGTTGAGGCATAAAAATATGTCTGTCAGCAGCACTTATTTGAACGGCCACTGATTTATTCAATTATGTTTACAATTCATATGCTTCCGTTCAATAGCTGACCTTTCAAAACATTTAACGGTTGGCGAAAGATGGACGCGCCATTAATAGAGACTTCAGCTGGTTCAAATGATGGACTACTACGTGTCGCATAGGTGACACAAATAGGCGGTGGGATATTGCGAAAGCAACTTTTGTAGAGTTGGAGGAAAAGAAAGAGGAAAGAGCCGAAAATTCCCTTTATTGATAAGTTTTATCTCAGTTAATTTTTCAGAGAACGCCTCTTTTGACCGCTGAAAATAATTGTTCATCTTCTCTCCTATAGTGGACACATGAGCAATAACAGCCTCAATTTTGCTGAGGAATGCTGAACTCGGTCTGTCATCAATTCATCGAGAAGCATTCTTAAATTCGACCCCTATTGCTAGGTACATTTGACGTTCATTGTGAAGTGCTCATTGCTTTTCGGCTTTATCTTTTTGAGACGACAACTGTCTTGCAGAAAAAAAAGCATCTCATAGGCAAAACGGTCTTTCAATCCATTGAACTCATTTGAAAAAGCGAAAGAAAAAATTTTAAAGCTTCCCACTTTTGTTAAAGTAAATTCCTCCAAAGATGTAACAGAAACTAAGTGACAGCCCTTCGGTCCAGTGCGATCCGAAAAAGATGAACTTTTTAACTAGGGATTTGCAAAACTGGGTCGATCGTATATGAACAAGCATATGACGCGTTATTTTATTGTTGTTGAGTAAGATGCAACTTTTCCTGGATAGAATTTTTTTTTTTAAAAAGTGCAAATAGTATGGAAAACGCATAGGTTTTACGAACCTTACTCGCTTGTTAAAATCAATTGCAAAATTTCGGAAAAATCCGTTGTGGTGACGTCATTTCTGTGTTCACGTAAATTGCATCAGCACCCGCAACGATTCGAAGGTTATGGTGATGAATAATGATGATGACATCATGAACACCGCAAAGAAGAGATCTTCTATCTGAATGAGCTTTTAATACATAGCGACCTTAAAACCAAACTTTTTAGCCGCACAAAAAGTCGATTTTAATGCACAATTTTGCAAAGTCGTTCGTCATCGATCGACCGACCGATTGCAAAAATGCTTCAGAAAAAAATAACTGCCCAAGGTATAATTATATAAAGAAACATAGCATTTGAATAAATGAAACAGTGAAAATATATTATAATGGTTTCAAAAGAAATAAGAAGTAAAGCTTATTTGTACACATATTCAGGTGGCTAAAAATGCAGCAACACGATCGATGAAGAAATGTTCATTGAGAGATGCTTTGTTGCATTACAATCGAATCAATTTTTCAGTCTTGGCTTTTATATTTCACCTTATTTCCCTTTTTTTCTTCCATATTTTGTGCAAAAATTCGTCAGGACATGTTAGTTTGCATAGATCGATGACGCATATTTAGATGGTACACATCAATAGCAGCATGTTGCAAAAGACATTACAGATGGGTCGATGTGCACAGAAAAGGTGATTTATGCATGTGTGATGAGCAACCCAAGATCAGAAATATTCACATAGTGCAACAGGAGATGTGAATGCTAGTACAACCTACTCCCCTCCACCTTGTTACTTTTCATTCCCGAAATTACACTCTATTACATAATAGCAGGATATCAAGAGAGGAGAGGAAAGAAAGGCGACGAAACAATGTGGACAGTTGCCGGAGTTGTAGCATTCATCGAAAGGAAATAAACTCTATATTCCTATATAT
Organism: Baylisascaris procyonis; assembly: GCA_037389465.1. Classification (NCBI taxonomy): domain Eukaryota; kingdom Metazoa; phylum Nematoda; class Chromadorea; order Rhabditida; family Ascarididae; genus Baylisascaris; species Baylisascaris procyonis. Next base: position 4,623,954 of record JAZARR010000153.1, read on the forward strand.
AAAAATGAATATTCTTGAAATTATACATCACTCATCTGAAATATTGCAATGCGATATTTGAAATTAAATCATCACTAATTCCCCCATCGAATATTCTTTTTGCTCCACCTGGATGAGGTCAGGCGCACTCGAAACATCGATGTCTGAGTGCTGTTGAAGTCAAGATGGACAACGTCACCACTAAAAAAACACCAGCATTCACGTTCGCATTCAGTTGAAGTTCACATCAAATGCCTTAGGTGAAAGGGATGACAGTTGTTTCTTTATAGGTCTTTGAAATTGCACGTCGTCAAATGCTAAGCAAATGCCCTCAAGCACGTCAACGATACATCTTCACCAATTGCAATGAGTTTTTGCATCTTTGCAAGTGGGAGTGGTCTAACTATTGCTCTATATCAGCTATTTGCTCATCCCTACTTTATACCATTAGCTCACTTACACAGTGCTACACTCCTCGATAGCACTACATTCGTTGGCTTTTCCCATTCATCTTTAACGTTATCCCCTTCATTTAACCGTTCCTAAATCCTTCTATCTTATTTCCTTATTCCTCAACAATATTCTTCTCATCTAGTAGTCCATTTCACCATAAAGGAAACTCAGTTAAAGAGTCATATTATTCGACCTTCCAGGTGAAAAGAACTCACACAACCTGTCCAATGCTTAAAGTAGTAATTCGATTAAAAGTTCTAATCCACTCAACCAACCTTCTATAAGATAACTATACTCGAAGTACACTAAAACTCCCAACCATTGTTACTCATCAACGGTGTTACAACGTTTGCGGTGTAGTGTCCTACACGAAGAAGCTACGACGTGCATCTGAGAGCATCGGCTTATAGCTTATTGCTTGGCCTAAATGCGTTCGCGACTGCTTCTAAACGTTGCTCATGGGACAAGTCTAAAGGATTGTTTGCTGTTTGCAATGTAAGTCTGAAAGTGCTGTCAAAATTTCGCAGCGGCAATGCTCTAATGTCGTATCTGTGCTAATGTATGTCTGTATATGTCTGTATAATCTCTAGCATAAACGGTAAAATTTGGTGATTCGCTTAGTATAATATAGCCGATAGGTTGGTCTCCTATACTAACTTGCATGTTGATCTATTAACATTGAAAGGGACTGTAGACATAATAATGCTAGAAATTTGCATACGCTTTATGAACGACAGATCGTAAACTGAGTAGACCTTTGCAGGTTTACCCGAATGGTGTTAGATTAAATGAGATATAAAGAGGCCGTTGCGTAAATTTTATTTTTCAGTAAATTATGCAATTGGTTGATGAAGTGTGCAGAATGCAAAAACGCATATTGTATAGTCTTGTTTGAGCTATTTCTTCATTGGCCTTAATATTTATAGGTTCGCTAAATTTGTTTGCATTTACTTGAATATAGATGTATCGTTTAATTAAGATTATGCAAGACTGCACTGCAATCGTTGTATAATTGCGATCGTTGATTTAGCTAGCCGATTGAATGTGGTGTGTGTGTTTTAGATTCGGTTGAGATGTATTGCAGTGATTTTAAAAAGTTGCAATTATATGTCAACATTTAAATGGCTTACTTCATGTTATGCACACGATGGTTATACCATATTTAAGCATATAAGGTTGGATATATATGAAGACAAAGCTGATATATTTAGGTTGCTTGAAGTGAGATTGCAGATACTTATATTTATTTCGATTTATTTTTGTCAGTGCACGTTGCATGAAGTACATTTGAAACTGAAAGGATATTGTTGGTGGAGTTACATCTTTAAGTTACATTCGGTTAGGGATCATCTCGGTTTTGCTCGTAATCGAAACCGGGGCCGAGAAAGCACTTATTGCATGACGATGGAGTTGTATTAAACTCTCCCTGATCTGGTGGTCTGCTTTTGAGCAAACCGGGCCGGAAAGGAGACGAATAGAGCCCAGTCCTATATGGTCATAGGCCCAACCCGATCCTGATTCTGTTCTGCTCGTGAAAGGATCGGATTTGACTTAGATCCCACTTTTGGCAGTTTTTAAACATTCTTTTTTTACTTACCTGCCAGTTATATTATAATGCAATATGTAGTCAGCTGTAGGTTCTTGTGAGCACGGTGATCTTATCAGAGCGGCTTAGCGTTGGGAGAATTGAATTCGTTGGTTTTGTGAACGCTGTCTTGAAGGATTGTTATTTGAACTGTGTAGCCAAAAAATCGAGTTGTCTTTGCACTGAGGCTGGCAATAGCAGTTTAGATGTTTTCTTAACAAGCATCGACTGGTTTTAACATGAGTCAACGAACGGCTGGCCGAGTTCTAACTTACCACATAGATGGGTAGTTTTGGGTGCGGCATGTAGATGGGTAGTTTTGGGTGCGTTGCTGATCATCGCCGATACGCGTACATTAGATGCAAAAATGGCGGATACTTGCAGAGGACAACTCGATATTCTGTCTTCACTTATAGATTGATCACATTGAACACAGCATCTGTACCGCAAAATTTCATTCCATTCAGTCGTTTAACAATATGAGATTTCTTTCATTCACATCGAACGTTCTGAAGAACTTAGGCTATTTTATTTAATTTGCCAACTTCTAAAAGTTGAGGTGGAATTTGCTAAGCTGATCGAAGAAATTATTTAAAAATGACTTAGTATGAAAGTGCAGATGTACCTTTTGTTGTTAGGGAGTTGAATTCATATGTGAGTGAAGTGCATTCAATTGGTGACAAATTTCCGAGTTGTTGTTCGATCATTACCTCCGATTAAATCGATGCACTTCGATTTTTTTAAACTTCATTATGTCATAGAAAGCCATTAAGTAATTAATATATCACAGGAAAGTTTTTAGTTACAGGAATTTAGAGATAAATGAAACCCAAGTTATGAAAGGAGATGATTGAAAGGTTCCCCATAGGAATGTTGTAAGGCGGCATTTCACAACCTTTATATATTAATAAAAATTTCACTATCATTTACAAATATATTCTTCAATTAAAATTAACGATAACCCAAAGTGTTTTTTATTTAAAGGTGGCATTCTTCAACAGATTATTGAATATTTTAGCAGTAGGGAGTTCGCTGATTTGTTGTTTACTTCCCTTCGATGACGAAATTGCTGACATCTGCAAATAATTTCTGTTGATTTTTGTTTTCAAATAAATTAGAAGTGACACATTTACTTCGCATTAAAATTTTCATTTTTGTATTGGAAGCAAATTCTGATATATGCAAATCTCAAATGAGAATAAATAAAAAGATGCGGAATGCAATTCCCAAGAGTCAGTTTTTTTTTTCAGCCAAGTCGAATGTTTAAGGTGTTATGTCGTTTCGATCGTATTGTTCTGATACGGTGGGAATTTAATATGCGATTTTTAACCATATTTTACATCATCTCTATATCTCAACCATAATATTTAATGATTTCGGCCCTTTTTATGGCCATAAGTTGACTGGTTTGGTAAATTCGCTTCGACCAGACTCCTTAACTCAGTTCAGCCGAGTTATCATATCCAGCTGTTTCATCGAGGCGATGACGCTGGAGAAAGTCCCGATCGTCACCCTAAGTAAATCGACGGTGAATCGACTCATCAGCATCCGGTGGACATGAGATGAGCCGGAGCTTCACTCTTCACGAGACCGTATAACCTCCGAAACGAAAGTGGAATCGATGTGGAGAGATATTTGTTCATAATGAATATTTTGTTTATTAAAGTAAACTGAAAGAGTTTGATTTCTAACCCGAAAGCAAATAATGGTTAATCGATGCTGATAGTCATTTGTGCTCTTTGCATTCTTGGTCATCTGATGCATTGCGGTTAATTTTTAGTGCAAGCACTTGATACAAATATAATCAAAAAGCTTATTTACGCTTCACTGTGCCCATTTTAGTCTTCCCACTAACTGGAATATTCTTTATTTTTATTGCCGTATGAATTGTTTTCATGAAGGAATTCGTTGATGATGACCGTCGATGTATTCTGTTGTTGTTGTATTATAGATGATCCATATGAAGCATCTTTGCAGGAAGGAGCCCCTGGTAGTGGGTAAAGAGTGCCTTCGTGCACAAGTCGCCGAATCGTTCCCCAATGATGTCTAAATTTTCCACTCGAGGGATTTCATCATCCCTTCGGTCATTGAATGGGTTCCATCTTCCATCCGCGTCGATCGCAGCGGCGTCGCTAAACGCTGTCATTCCGTCGTTAGTTTTCATCCACATTTATTTCTTTATTAAATCTCTTTTCTCGATCATGGTTGCATTCGCAAGGCGGCGTTGCCAAAACACATGAAAGCAGCATTATTTTTCTTCGTATTTATAATAAAAGCTTGCATTCAAAAATTCTCAACGAAATTGCATCTATTAAAAGGTGGGAAATATTTTCATATATTTACACCGATCTGTTTATCATTTGTGCGTGTGGTCAGGGTAATTAAAATATGAGGGAATTTTTTTGCATAATTAATATATGTTGGTAACTTTTGGAAGTGACTGATCAGTTGAGATGAATGCATCGCGCTAGATGCTTTGTTGCTGTTCTTCTTTCGTTCTAATTCAATATGGCTTGGTTCTTATTTCAGCCGTGCAGCATCCACATGCCGACTTTCGCCACTTTTTGGTGGATCGCCTAAACTCGTTGGTCAACTCAAATATAATCGGCAACCACTGAAGGCGAGTGTTCGATTCTACAGCCCTGGTAAGGATTGATTTGATCATGCTAATCGATTTCTTTATGCTTACTTGCGAAGAGCATATCAGTGTTTAAGATCTCTAATAGTATAAAATATGTTTCGACATTTTTGCACTTGTAATGTGGACGCAAGTTACGCATGTTCGGTTTTTTTAAACACTTATCCGTTAGAATGTTAGGATGTGCCTGTGTTTTATATCGACTTTAAACATTCGTATTATAAGCCTAATTTCTTCTTCACTCTCTTTTTCATATCCTTTCCGCCCTTCTTCCCTGCATCTTCACTGCTCCCACTAAATTACATGAAACATTTATCGGCCTGAATAAATGACGAAATAAAGCACCGATGACGCAAATTGATCACACTGCAATAATGCCTCATTTTCTTTAAAGCTAGAAAGTTGGCGGTTCCATCGTCTTCGCTTTCCGATATCCAAATGCGTTCATTGTAGGCTATCCTTTGGGGATTTACAAAATCCATCGTAATGTTATCCAGTTTGTTATCTGTATTGCATCATTTCAACAGTTTTAATTCGTTGACTATCATTTCTTTTGAAACATTAACGAAGATCTGAATAGATTGAAGAGAAATTGATAGCGCAACGATTGCTAAATTGAGTTGGATTCGTTTTTCGATGCCATTCTTCTATAATTGCGAGTAATACGAATCGGTGGTCGTCATCCGTACTCAGCACATATTCCACTGAGTGAATTCTAAAAGAGTTTTTCTGTTTAGAGTCTTCAGCAGCTCCTTATCTTCATATTTCACCATCTGATTTTCCAAGTAATAGCACGACATTTGGAGTTGAAGCTTAGACTGCCCAGAGTTTTACTCGAATGTGATGGCAACTGGCTTCTTAAGCGTCGAGGGCGTGTGTACAGATTTAGATGAACGGGATGGGTAAAGTAGTTGTCTTTGAAAAGTGTTAGCATTTGCCCATGTCCGTAATTGTGAGGTATGTTTAAAGTCATAGAGCAGAAAGATCCATCTGAAGTTAAAGTCAAATCCAACTCTATCTACATTACTTTCGCCATTGAGTTCTTAAAGCAAGCGAAATAAACTTTAGGTTGGTTGTTATCGAGCGTTGACATAAGTAAGTTGTGGGGATTCAATTTTTTTTTCTTCAGATCTGCCCGAGCATAAAAAAATTCCATTGCCGGCGTTGTCGCCGACTATGGAGAAGGGTAACATCGTTTCGTGGCAGAAAAAAGAGGGCGATGAATTGGCAGAGGGTGATCTTCTATGCGAAATCGAAACCGATAAGGCGACGATGGGCTTCGAAACCCCCGAAGAGGGCTTCCTTGCCAAAATTCTAATCTCAGAAGGAACCAAAGACGTTCCAATCGGGAAGGTCTCTTTTTTTCTCAGTTTCACAATGAATAATGATAAATGAGTTGAAGTATAGTTCAGAATTTCTTTCATTTCCCATGTATTTTTGAAGCAATTTTGTCTTATTTGCTTTCTCTTTATGCTGCGGGCTGTTAGAATGTAAATAAGGTAGTAATATTGCGAAGAAGATCTTAGGAGTTTGCGTTTCGCATTATTTGGGATAATTACGAGTGAACTTCTGGAACGTTAGCACTTTTTTTTTAAATATCTGAGCAGTAGCAATAGTAATTACCAATCAGTGACACTCATAAATTTCGACAGTAATTTATTAGTTCCTCAGATCTCGTCTATCGATTTCAGCTTGCTGTCAAATATCATGAAAATGTCGATTGTTGCTCAGCCGGTGGTCAACTTGAGGATACCGTTTGCGATATTTGGAAAAAAATTTTCGTACAGTCATGTTTGTCTACTGCTTGTAGAGACTGGTTAAGATTGATTGGTTAAGAATGTAAGTGAAAAGAAACGATCAGCAGAGGCTTATTGGTTACTCTGTTGTGATTATGTGATCGACAGAGGTCCATATTGAGAGATGATGTTTCAGTTGTTATGCATTATCGTGTCAAGTAAAGACGATGTGGCCGCGTTCGCTAACTACACCGAGGATGGAGCGGATGCTGCACCAGCCGCCGCACCGGCTACTGCAGAGGCGCCAGCCGCAGCAGATGCCGCACCTGCCGCACCCGCTGGAGGTAATATTGCCTTTCATTAGATCCTTGCTGTTGCACTGTGGCAAGGATATACACCTCATCTAGAGCATTCTATATACCAAAATGACAATAAACTTACGCTTTATTCTCATTTCTGGATGCGTATAGATCAAGATGAGCAAGTGCTGTGATCTCTTCTCTACATGTTGCGTTGTTGTTTCTGAGCAGAACCCTAAAAAATCCTTTGATGAAGAGATAAAGATTCAATTAAGAGAATCACTTTCTATCAGATCAGTAAAGTTCTAACTGATATCCGCAAATCTTTTGGGTTAATTATTCTTATAAGGAACTGCAGCGCATGCAAAACGAAACGATTAAGCGAAAGATCATTAGCGATTGGAAGATTATCAAAAAAGTAAGGTAAATGGCACATTTTTAATGTTGCTGTTATAATAAAGCACATTAAATCAGAGAGGACTTCTCTGAAAGGCGATGTGCTTGCTTCAGAGGTCTTGCTAAAGTAAAGAAATTTGCTAGGTTCGAGACTATCCCGAGGCCAACCATTCAGGACATTCATCTCTTTGCTCTCTGGACGCATTTCAAGTGGCGGGCCTCGCGGCCAGAAAATTTTTAGTGAACGGCCGAATGTATCTTAGATATGCCCTTAAAAGCATCCGGTTTTCGTGGCATCGACGCCCGGAATATTTCCCACTCGAAATGGCTCAAATGGATGAAGGACAGCTGTCATATTGCTTTCGTGGCCGAGTTGTTTCTTTTTTTTAGACTTTCCTGAGCACAAGGAGATTCCTCTGCCAGCTCTGTCGCCCACCATGGAGAAGGGTAATATAGTTTCTTGGCAAAAGAAGGAGGGCGATGAATTGGCCGAGGGTGATGTGCTATGCGAGATCGAAACCGATAAGGCGACGATGGGCTTCGAAACCCCTGAGGAGGGATTCCTCGCCAAGATTCTCATTCCCGAAGGAACAAAAGAAGTCCCTATCGGAAAGGTGAGCGTACTTTTTGTGGTATTCTTTTGATAGATCTGCTGCTGCAAGTAGATTCATGTATTGATGTAATCTTTCGAATGTTATTGCACTTTTAAAAAAAAAACTTTGAATCGCAGTTTTACCTAACTTTATTATCGGCCATCTATATTGCCGATCTTTGAAAACTGCTATTAGATCAAGAAAATATTAACTAGACGTGCAATTAGAGGGAGAGCCAGTGTGCTTTTTGATAGTCCTGTCTGTGGGCATGAATGGATATCATACTTATTTATCACCATTAAGGTACGTGGTGTTATGGCGTGTTTTTCGGAGTAACCTTATTGCATTGGTGCTCATTTTGGTGGGGGAAGGGGCTGGGGAGAGAAAGTGATATTCGATTTAACACCTTTTTTCTGCACCAGATTGGATACTGCCGTTATAAGGTTCTATTTAAAGTCATCTTTTGTTTAGTGGACACTTTCACCTTATCGTATTCTTTTAAAGGGATTACTTGCTGACAGCAGTGACGTTTTATGTTGCAGTTATTGTGTGTCATAGTATCGAACAAGGATGACGTTGCGGCGTTCAAAAACTTCACCGGATCTGCTGCTGGTGCTGCCGCTCCAGCACCGGCAAAAGCAGCTCCACCTCCACCACCTCCAGCAGCTGCGGCACCACCGCCACCACCAAAACCAGCTGCAGCTCCAGCACCACCGGCACCAGCAGTTGCCCCTGCTGCTCCAAAACCGGTAGCAGCTGTGGCACCTCAACCTGCTGCTGCAGGTGGTAGAGTTAACGCCACACCATACGCCAAACGACTTGCCGCTGAGAAAGGCGTCAATCTTGCTGTATGTTTTCTAAGCATTTCTTGAGCTATGGCATCTTCTTTGCTAAGATAACGAAAACGGAAACGAATTCCTCCATGATACCAGCGGAAAAATCTGTGAACAGAATGCTATCGGGAAGTAGGATAGCATTGCTTTGATTACCTACATTCTAGTTTTGTGTACCCACCATTAGAGAAACTCATGTGGCTGCTATATGTTTTGTGTTTTACTTTATCATAGATCGAAAGTGGTTGCATGCGTCAGCGATTGTATTACATTAGCAAATGTATCGGTTGGTACTATGATGATCTATAGTTGAGCAATTCCCTTCCTTTGCCTTCATCATCGACAGTGATTATTCGCCTAAGTGTTGTTGTCATTGAATTACGATGACAGCTGGGGATTAAACTATGAAGGTTGTCCTGTTCGAGTATATGCAGGATTCATATTTAAAAGGCTGATGTTTGTGATTTGAAGGGTCTTGTTGGAACAGGTCCAGGAGGACGTATCCTGGCGGTGGATGTGCTGGCAGCACCTGTTGGTGTAGCACCACCTGCACATGTTGGAATCGCTGCTACAACGCCAGGCCCAGTATCGAAACCGGTGCCTGAGGGGGGATTCATCGATATACCAGTCTCAGAGCAACGCATGGCGATGGCTAAGCGCGTCATTGACAGCAAGATCGCTGTTCCGCATTATTATCTCTCTTCACTCATTTTCTTGGATGAAATCATGAAGTAAGATTTCTAAGCTTTGCAGAGATGTGTTTGGGGACTAGACGAGTTTCTATTTTTTTCTACCCGGAAACAGGAGAAGTGTGGGATGTAGAGCGTTCACCAACGAGTATGCGCAGTATTATTTATATATTCGTTGACTTGATGCGCCTTTTTTTGTAATTAGCGTAATAGACTGTAGATTTCATGAATTAGTTCGGATTTGGAAGTGTACTGATGCAGTACACGATTGTTTTGGTTCGTATCACGCGCAAAGTTTGAACGTGAAATAACGTGTAGGAGGGAGGGGGTTGGAGACAGCAGTCAGAAAATATATCTTTTATGCGAATCTAAATTATAAGGTAGAATTTTTAGTGCCTAGCATATTGCTGCCAACGTTTGTTATTGCCTTTTTTCATCGTTGCTTTTATGGTCACATCGTTTGAAAAAACTTCGATATATTCTGATTTTTATGCGTTCTTTTCATTGCGTCAATATTGTGCATCCTTCTAATTTGGATCGATAGTAGAGGGATGCATTCTCAAGGAGTTTTCTGACCATAATTCATGAGCGGAAAAATTGCACAATTGCGCATTGTTCATCTTTGTTTCACAATAGCGTTTTATATTCGAGCATCAAATCACTCACTGTGCATTGTGCAGCTTCGTCCACTTCCAGCTTATGCCTAAATGTGGACCGTATCAGTCAATAATTTGTACTCATAAGATTTGCTCATCCGAGATGATAGCATAAACGAGAACGGGCTGCTTAAGTGATTAGCAGGAGGATGGGATATGATGGATATTTTTAACATGTGTGTATTCGTTGTGGAAAGTGTAGTTCCCAATTCTGATTTTATCTGTGCCAACAGGAGAATTCGAATGTTCAAAATGTATTAGCAAGAAAGATTTGATGTGGTGGTCCCTTGGATAACGAAAGCATGATATTATCGTCCGATTGTTTAGAGTGCGAGAAAAGTTGAACAAATTGTTGGCAAAGGCGAAGGGAGAAGAAAATCCGACGGAGATCTCACTCAATGCATTCTTCCTAAAGGCATCTGCATTGGCATGTCTGCGTGTACCGGAAGTGAACAGCTTCTTCATGGACACATTCATCCGGCAGAACAACAACGTTGATATCTGTTTGGAAATTACCACCGAGTCCGGTCTTACTGTTGCGCCAGTCATCTATGATGCCCATATCAAGGTGAGCATCGATGATGGATTTTGCTTCATGTAATCTCTTATTAGTAAAGTGTGCGCAGTTTTGTTGGTTTTACCGCTTTAGGAAATGGGGCTGCATCTGTCTTTGGGCATGGTAAGGAAAGCAGTGTGAACGATATACGGCGTTCGTTTGGACGTATTTCATGCATTTTTGCCACTCACGCAGTGCATTACCCGCCAACCCCACCTCTCCTGCATTCCTTCGACTATAAGATTTTATCTATATTTCCTTTTTGTAATGAGCGTATAAGTACGGGAGATTTTTTCGGAGTTTTGAAGAAGGCATAGGCTTGCTGGAAGAGTTTTTGGTACCCTCAAATGAATGAACTTATCACTGGATTCTAAATATATATATCAGCAGCTTATTGGGTTTTTTCCCATAATCACGTTTATATCCGTGACTTCGACTGAAGTTGCTTTGAAGTGTCGATAAAAGAGGGGCATGCTTAGAATCATTTCGCTATTTGTTTAGTTTTATTGGACCATGTATTTGGAGAGCTTTGCATTTTTTTTCTCAGCTCTTAAATAAGGGCAGGCCTACCTATTTTATTGTCGGCACATAATTTCCAAGCGGGAAGAGCGTAACAATTGGAAATAAGATACAGAGAGGTCATGAAATGTTTGCTGATTCGTTGCACTGTCGTGCTTATGGGACCTATGGTCTCTCTTTGCGTAGATCTGTGATATGCTGCAGTGGAGGAAGTTTAATGAACTTTATAAAGCGAAGTGTTCTGTGTTGACGAAGTTGGATGCTGTTAGCTTCTTGGAATGATTCCGATATGGCTGTGATCGGCCTTCAAATCATTTGATGAAATAAGACTTGGGTTGGAGAGGATGTAAGGAGGGACTATGTTTGCATTCTAGTATACATGCTGCAGAGGTAGGCGATACAGACAATATTTGTTCTTGTCCTGATTTCTGAGTTCGCAGCTATACCATAGTACCAATAAATGGCTTATTCAGGGAGTTTCGACAATCAGCCAAGAAATCAGGGCGATGATCGCGAAAGTAAAAGAAGGCACACTTCTTCCTCAAGAACTCGAGGTTTCTTGTTATCTAACTTTTTGCTTTGTCTGACTTTCGAAACTATTAAATTCGCGCATTCTCTTAATCTGTGATTGTTTCATTAATAAAAGTAAATGCTATCCTCGTATTAAACTTTTGCTGCCCCCATTTCTTGATCGTTGTAAAACTTTTGTGATTTTTTCGGCTTTTGGTTTTCAGTCGAACTTTGCTCTTTATTTCGAGCTGAAACTTTTACCTTTGGTCTTTGAATATTGACGCCTATCATAAAGCTCGTTCTGAACGTCCTTCTCTGCTGATAGACGTCTCTGCATGCAAGCATGCTCCAAGTTCAAGCATTTAATGCTTCTTTCTCTGACAATGAAGCACCAGAATACAATGTTTTCAAATGTAGAAACAATAGTTTCAGACATTCGCGAGGAGCGTCTAGTTTGATTTGAAGCAATTTGCTTTCAGGGTGGCACAATTACGGTTACGAATATGGGCGAGTATGAAAGTATTCACAACTTCGCCGGTATCATCACTCGCCCTCAATCATCCCACTTGGCAATCGGTCACACCGAAAAGAAACTTGTTCCCTCTGGCGATGGCGGGTGAGTTTCTTCCTTGCAGTCGTTTTTGTTGAAGTTGTCAAAAACTCTATCATATGTAAGTAAAACCGGAGTGTTGCAAAAGGAGCAGCGAGAACAGAGTCTCTGCGTCATTGCTGTCAGAGCACATGATCCTTGTTCAGATATAGGGATGTGGAGGTGTAGCGGGTTTTTGTGAAGGAGGACTGAGCGCAACTAATTGGGCATTATTAAAAAAAGTTCGCCTGGGTAGTGGGTTCGATGAAAAGGGTTGAAATGTTATGGAAGCAAAAAAGGAATAGTTTCGCAACCTAAAGCGATATAGGGTAAATGTTCATCCACCTTAGCTGAGTTGTCGAGGTGTTGAACGAGTGTGCAAATGGTTGTCTGAGTTCTTTGAAGTGGACGTCGTCATTGTAGACGTTCTATTTTACAGATATAAGGAATCGCTTACGATGAACGTGACACTGGCTACCGATCATCGAGTCGTGGACGGTGCAGTTGGCGCACAATGGTTGAAGCAGTTCAAGGACTTCTTGGAAAAGCCTCACACGATGCTTCTTTAAGAGGTTGAGAGGAAGTTCATACTCAGAGTAGAAAGCACATCTCTTTAATAGCTCCTCCCAGAACGCATCTCTTCTTCATAAGTGATGAATATTATTATAGCCGGCCTATGTTTGAAGCATCGTTTTGTTGACTGCCTTCTCTTGGAAGGTGTTATATCGAATGAGGGATGACAGTATTCTCGATGTTATTTGTACTTATGGATTTTAGAAAAGAAAAGTTATTCATTGTTGTTTTGAACGTCGAATTAGCTATCAAACGTTAGTATCGGTTATTTAGGGGTTTGTGCAATTTTATTGGATGGTATTAATTAAAGCAATTTGCATTAGATGAGTTTTGTGCTGTTATGAATTTATCGAATTTATCACTAAAAGGTTTGCAACAGTGCTGAACGAAATGATTTTATTTCCTCTTAAGGGTGTCCCTTTGCGTTTTTTTTTTTTTTTTTCATCGGCTAATTTGAATCGTTCCACATATAAAGTTTTTATTTTCATCGATGCTGTTGACTTTATTTAGTCGATTATTCGAGGGTAACGTTTCTAGTCATCATGTGGTTGATCAGTTTCGAGAGAACGCTTTTTATAATTTTACTGATTCTTTAATTTTTCATTCAGGTTGTAGTTTTACGGGTTCTGCGGTTGATGTGTTGGGTAGAGGTGTCCAGAAATTAGTGCTACATACTTCAAAGGGGGGGGGGGGGGAGTAGGAAGAGAAGAGAGGAGGAGAAGGGCACTATGTGGAAAGGCAAACTCATGACTCGAGAATATGCAAATTGCGAAGCAGGACTTCAAGGATCTTTGCTGAAAACTAAACACTATTTTGCGGTCAAGTATTCGAGAATCCAGTCTATCTTTGACCAAGCCTGGCGGATGTGACATACCGCAAAATTGTTTCAGCTGTCTGATATCGCAAACTTAAGGCGAATGATGCAACAAGAAATAAGATAGGCGTTCGTGCTTCAATTATTCATTCACGTTTATTTAACCCGGTTTCTTTTTGTTGAATGTTATTGATCCTACATGCATCTTGTTACTGTTGCTCACCGTTCTAGCCACCAACCACTTCGTGTTGTATCCCGCGTCTTTGTCCGTCTGTCTGTGTATGTATGTGTGCGTGTGCTATATTGCCATCTTGCGTGCACTTGGCTCTTTACTAACTAGCGTATGGTTAGCACTTTGTTTTAGGATGTCTGTACGTGTGGAGTAATGTTGCGACTGCTGTTTCTTTTCATAAATAATAAAATCGTTTCAAATACCATTGAGTTGGCAGTTTTTTTTTGGGAGCTGGAAGAAGGAATAATCCATGACTTTTAACTGTGCAAGTAGGGATCGACCTGACTGCCAAATTTAGGTGGCATTGCATCAGATTATATAGGAGGGGATATTGAATTTAACAAACAAGTATTGAAAGAGTTCATGCATTACAGTTAGATGAATTTTTAAATTGAAAGGGACCATGAGATGCAAGCACTGAAAGTGAACAGATTCATGGTCGATTTATCGGAACTCGAAAGATGAGTTTTAGATGCGAAGACATTGCAGTGATAGGCATGACCATGATGTAACGCAACCAAAATAAGTTTCCCACTCTTCTGTTCGGTTACTGAAATAGCAGCCTCATTAGTTGTGGGCTTATGAATCCGATAGAAAATATTGTCATCATGGAAGTCATCGTCGATTGGCGTGCCCACTCGTATTTGTCCGTTTGCCTTATTGATTTTAATTTACTAAAACAAGGTGACCTGGCAAGGATGTTGGTTATTAGTTGACTGCATAACGATTGAGTGCATCGTAGAGTCGCTAGACTTAAGTTGAGCTTGCATTGTGAACATCTTATGATTGTGTAGGGCTGTTGCCGAACGTGCAATTGAAGAGAGTTTAAAAAGTCAAGGTTCAGGACAGCGGATGTTGAATGTTGGGTCGTAATGGTTGTAAGATTGAGTGAGTGCTCACTCGTGTAGACTAACATATATGCGAAAGGCTCCATCGAAATAAAGCACAAAAAATGCGACAGACATTGTGCGGCTGGTCTAAGAGGACGTGCCGTTGCTATGCAAAATGCCACTAGCCAACCAACCACCACACCCAATCGATTGCCGCTGTCGTGCATTTGAGACGGAAGGAAGTGAGAAGAGATGGAGGAGGCTGAAACTTCGATTTGCTTCTATGGGGACTAGCTGACATCATACTACCAACAATCTTTTGAGGGGCTATATTGGCTTCATTACTCTTAAATGAATATTCCCTGCAATATCGAATACAACACATTGAAAATGAGAGCTATAGTGAAAGTTTACAGCGTTCGCATGGAGCATCTTCATTGACGCAGTTCATGCATCGGATAAACATTGTCAATTTGCTAGTAAGTTGTATTTAATGTTGGGTTAGGCGGAACAAATTTAGCATCTATATAGACAGCTTAACTAATAATAGAAATAAATAGGAAGGAATGGAAAAAATAAACGCTTGTCTGAATAAATGAAAAATGTAAATTGAGAAAAATTGTAGTAGATACAAAAGCTGTGGACAACGACACTAACCTATCGCACAGTCTGAAATAATAAAGGAAAATCAGAGCTTAAGAATAGTATAATAGAAGAGCCTCTATGAAGATGATGTGTGCACACCAGCTGATACAGACCACAATGGCGTTGCATGCTGACCGCCATTATTATTTAAGGTTGCTTCGACCAGATTTGGCTATTCAACATATATAGATCACCTGTATTTATTGTTGCATGTTATCGAGCATCAATCTAAGGCTTTCAAATGTCGAATTTCTATGTGCATGTAAATTCCTACCAATTGAGTTATTCAAACTAGATTGTTGGTCTGGCGATCGAAAACTTTGCTATTTGTTACTGCTTCTTTCACAGCGAGTGGACGTGCTCGCTTTTTTCTTTAACTCATCAATGGCTGGACAGGTACTTTGTCTTAAATATCCATCCCGCTATGGCGAAAGAAGCAATAGATGCATCGTCGTGGGCAAGTATTCAGTTTTTCATATGAGCACTTGCAGTCCGGACATGGCAATCTACTCTTTGGACAGTTTTTGACAGCATAATATTAGCAAACCCCTTACTGTCCGGGATTTCCGACGACGTCCGACCCCTCATCACAGAAGTTAAAAAAAGCCAGGCAACTGATGAATGCCTTACAGAATATGCAGATTCATTGCCAAGCGAATAAGACCGTGATCTTTGAATGATATCTGAGTGAATTCGATTGCTGTGGCACTTAAGAGCAAATAGAACATTTAGATTGCGTGATATGCGAATGAGCAAAGAGTGCCATCGGTCCTGCGCGCATGCAAAGAAAACAAAGATTGCCGAATGGCCGATCAGAAATGTAGCTTATAAAGATGTAGAAGTTGCACATCAAACTGGAGTGCAAAGAAGTGGCAGGCTGTAAGTTGCCGCAGGCTCAACTGCGTTAAAAGGCAAGGCTTAAAATCAGTATAGGTGGGCTCATAGAGCATATTGGAAGCCACCGCGACGTTCATATAGATAATAACTGCCGCAGCATGAGTGGTAGCACCGAAAGCCCTAGCGGACTAGGAAGGAGGCGCTACTGAAACCATTACGCGAACAGTAGGGTTCATATGAACTTCAAGGCTGCACATGACAGCCTACCAAGCATACCAAGCAGGAACTTGACATAAAGAAAGGCTGAATATGACCGCTTATATACTTGAGGGCAAAAGGATGTGCAGATCTGGGCGAAAATGGTTCGAGATGAAGTAGAAAGCAGCGCAATTCGAGCAAAAATAAAACGCCGTGGTAGGATGCGGTATGAAAAGATATGTATTGAAAAAATGTGTTGTGAAAAGGCGTGCTATAAATGAACCTACTGAACTAAACTTCTATCTTGGTCGAAAATTTTCTTGTAGTTTAGTTTCAAATGACACAAAATTCCACTCAATACAGTATTTATTTCAGGCTGTAGTAGATGAACGACGTTTGGAGTTATGCGAAAATGAAATTGATAACACACAGAAAAGTAACTGTGAGGCGCACTATGCCCAGAAAACAAGGTGTAATATAAAATCGAACGAATCGAAAGATGAGCACAATGAGGGCAACATTGGAAGCGGTTCACAGCGGATCGTTTCCAATAACAACAAACCTGCAGACGGTGCACTTGACGTTGAAGATTCTGGTGAAACAAACGAGAGTTCGCTTTCAATAGAAGTTCTACCAGAAAGAAAGCAGAAAAGACACGGACGTAAGCACATATAATAATCACTAATATGTACGCTATCTGAATGGACCTTAGTAGGAGATGATGTGGAATCGTTCAATTCTTTTAAGGTGAACGACGGTTCGCGATAAAACAGTTAGATTCTGGGAAAAAGGCGGAAAATTCATGAAAATAGTTTTCACAAGGTATATAGTGTGGATGTTCTCAGCTAAGAATTTAATACTGCCCTATTTAGAAAGAAAGTATGTTGAAAAAGCTGCAAGAAACTTTAAGCATCTTTTTTCTAAATTTTAGCATGAACGAGATATTTAATTCTAGAAATCCTATCATCTCCCATTTCCACAAAGACTACCACGAAAAATTTGCCTATATAAGAACAAGCGGAAATAAGTGGATCTCGAAGAAAATTCACTTATTTTTTCCTCTTTGTTCTTCAATCTGAGTTAGTGAAGTGGTCAGTCATTCGCAGCCGAACATTTTTAAATTGACATTATCGCAGCCACGATCCATGACATGGGCATGCCCATCATTGATGCTTCTAGTCGTTTGCATCAGCAGTCTTGTTGATCGTCAGCCCGAGCAACTCATCTAGAGAGTTTTTCGGCAGAGAAGTTATGTTTTTAGTGTTCGGTGCAAAGTTCTTGTTCCCCACAGATTTCTGCACCTCTCGTAACTTCGGTTGGATTATTTGTGTGAATGTGTGATAAAGGACTGCCAATATCTGAGCATTTCGATTTACGTTGAACCTATCAGCTTTATTCCAAATTCACTAAAACCTCCTTCACTTGTCTGTTGCAGCAGCAAAACAAGGGATCACCATAGAGCGATTGTTGGACCTCAAACAAGGTGCCGAATGGTCGAATGAGGAAGACGCAGATATTCTTCAACAAGCAATCTCGTTCAGCAGCAAGAAGATTGGGAAAGGACGAAAGTCCATTAATACGAAGCAGGCTCTAACGAAGCCAAAAGATAGAGTGGCAGTAAAACCTGATCCATACAGCAGCGCAAATGAACCAATTGAGGAGGTATCGACAGGTATCACAGTACGACAGCCCATTGCTCCTGTTGTATCTATCGAGGGGAATGAAATTGTGCTGAGGGTATGAATTTTACGCTTCTTTAATCTAGGTTTTCCGCAATTGAAAGACGGCACGTAGTTTTGCATACGAATCTATCCAAAGCTATAATAGATTTCTGTCATTAAGAGTAACAAGTAAATAAAAGTACCCAGAGTTTTTATGATAGTCTATGCATTTTAGAAATAGGAAGGATTGAATAGAAAAAAAGAGCCTCAATATTTTGAGAGTACGATGAAAAAACATTTATATAATCGTTAGTGGACGATTTTGCTTAGTGGGCGAAGTCAAGGAGATGGGTTTGCATTGTCGGTTTCCCAATCCAGCCTTTAGGATGAGACCATTATTCTGGAAACAACGAGAGTAGTCGTGCTGAAACGATCTAAATCCATGAATAATAAAGTGGTACGTTTAAACTGGAGTGAAAATTCTCTTAATTTTTTTTGGTATTTCTTTGATAAAGTGTTTGTCACTTGTTCCCAATGTATTTGCACAGCATTCCCAGCCGCTTTTATAGCAATTCTCATCAAGTGAAATGCTCGATTCAGTTGATATTGTTATCAGTCTGTATCGAAATGAGGCTCAAGGAATGAGCTTGAATCGACTCTTGATATTCCATCAGAGTTGTTGTCATTTATTGCTGTCCTCTTAACCCCCTTTCCCCACCTTCACTAACGTTTTCTTCCCTCGATTATATGTAATGAATGTCGACGACCGCCTCGCTTCGAATTTCCTATCTTATATTCCCGAAGTATTATTAAAATTTTCAGATTCCAATACAAGTCGAGAAGTGCGCCACTCAACCCGAGCGTCAACTGAGGCAGCGAGGCCAGGTATGTTACTGATGCCTTTCCTGTAGATAATTTGGAATCTAGAACTTGCTCATAAAGAAATATTTCTTTTATTTTCAGAGAATAATAAAATAAGTGAAGAGGTGAATTAAATCGTGAAAAGGAGAGCAGTTTATGCGATTTTCATTCCTGCAAGCTGGGCGAACTTAGGCAGGATGATTTGTTCGTCACTAAAGCGATGAACAGTATGGGGACGCATATTGCCTTGTTATAAATAGTGCCCTCTTGTTAGATATAACACATGCTGTGACGATGGGTCAAATTAAGCTGTTGTCAACAAACACCGTTTTTGTGCTAATTATGCAGACTATTACGGCGAGTATTTGCAAAACTTAATTTCATTCGCGATAAATTGTCAAAACATAGTTGCTTTGCTATCACAAACGTGGTGTTGCCTAGTTGTATTATAATTGCAATAGCTGGCCTATAATTTGTTGAATAAGGTGGAGATGATCTCAGAAATCCCTCTCCTGAAATATTCAGTTGGCTTTAATAGGTAGAAGTATTTTATGAAGACGACGAAATCCGCCCTCTACCATCCTCACTCCACTCCTGGATTAAGCCATTGGCATGACTTCCTAGCAGGCAAAAATATTTCTTGCTGTTTCATATAGCCATTTGTTGCCATCTCACTTATATTCGTGAATTTAAGTCCTTTGAGAGTGAAAATGTCATATGTCGGCATTGGGATGCAGGAAAATGCAAAACGAATTTACCACATAGGTAATCAGCAATTTCCTATCATAACTACTATCCTAACCGAATTTCTTGGCCAATTCAACGCAATTGATTTGTTTTGACTTCAAGATTTTAATTATACTTAGGATATTTATGTCTATCGGTTCATTTAGAAATTAGAAATTTCTCCTTCATACTCGTGAATGGGAAAGTTGCAGTGACTGAATTTGCACCTAATGGTTATTGCGGATAGTGCGATCTGTAAATTCTTTCATCTAATTGCCAACTATAATAATTAAATATTCATATAGCTGATTTTGCATTAATAATTATGAGCACTGTGAATGACGCATTCGCTTCATCTATCATGACGTGTTTTTTATTTCACTAACGGAAACAGTTCTTATGATCGTATTATAATCGATAGTTTTGAAACTTTCCCATAGCGTAATGATTTTCGTGCGATATATTTTCAGGAAGCGAATTATAAACGAGGCGCAATAAAAAAGCTCACTTCGAGGCAAAATCGCATTTCAAGGATCAAAAATCACACGTCATCTAACTGTTTTACGAGCGATGGAGGTGGCATTTTGGGTTGCAAGGGAGCGCTGGACAAGAAGCATTACCGATCTCATGAAAAAGGAGTGAAAGTGATACGTTCGAAGCACAAAAGACGCTCTAAGTCGGCTCCATATAAATCAAATGCTGCCGTCAACAAGGATCAGCTACATGAAAATCATGTTCGCAATAGCACATGTCTAAGCAGTCACCGAAAGATGTTATCTGCAAGTGCGGAAAGGTTGAACAGTATATCTAGAAAGCATTCATGTGAATGTGTTGACGGAAGTTTCGTCGGTGAGCGTCGAAGTTCGTCGGTGAGAAGTCACCCCCGACGGTATATTCTATTAGGAAAAGATCAACATCTCAAATGTGTGCAGCATCCAACATCGAAACTTCGAATACCGATGAACGTGATGACACGTAGAAATGCACAAAAAGGATGCCATCTCTATCATATACGTAGCAACCATAAATGAGCCGTTCGATGAATCACAACTAATAAGCAGAATGAACACTGCAGTCTGATATCATCCAATTACGTACATCTTATGCCATCAGACCTTCTAAATGATTTCTTATCACATTCTAATCACTTGATATATACTCATTTTTCTATGGTGCTCAATTCCTGACTGACTCATGCAAAAGGGCTGACATCAATTATATTTGATCTCAATAATATGGTCATAATTTTTTATCAATAAACGATTGCTAAGCACTGTGCAACGTCCAATACATAGAAATTATGAAGCTAGAATATCAGTTGGTGAATTCAGAATACCGGACAGTGAAACAAATGCATCGTTTCCAAACTGTGATGACAAAGATGATTGGAAATATTTTTGAAGTAGCTGGCCGAGAACAGTGAATATAACCAACATTTATTGACACCAGCCAAAATTTTCATTTTCTGAATTATTGTAAATGATAAATAAAATCTGTCTTCGAAAACGGCTTTCTTACATGCTTATGTAAATTTCCAATTCTGGAAGCGTGTAGTGCTACGACTGTGCTTCGTGTATGAGCATGTGTTTTTATCTTATCTGCATGTTTGCACGCCTGCTTGCTTGTCGGCCTTCCTCTCTGTCAAGGAGCTTTGACACAAGAAATATTGAATTTAAAATCATAAAGTTTACAATGTACACTGCACAGCGCAATTCTATTAACTTTCGAATGGATCTTCTATTTTTTTTAAATGTCGGAGCATCTTGGGGTTAGGAGCAGTTAGAGCAGTTAGTTAGAGATCAATAGATTGTAATGGAAGATACCCATCGATATTCAGCCAACCAAAGCAAGCAGTTGCACGGAATGCTAACAAATAAAATATTTTAATTGACTCGGTTATTTCCATAGAATGGCAAAGACACGTTTTTTTTCGTTACTAAACGAGTGTAAAAGACAATTCTATTCGATTGAAAAATGCAAATTTTTGATATCTTTGGGTAAACTTCCAAATTGATAGATCAACCGCATATCAGTTAGAGTGTTTTTTACCAGCAATATGCTCAACTTTCTGAACATTTTCCAACATATATTATAATCGCATCTTGATGCATAGTTTGGTGCATTCTGTTTCTCAATGTTCTCACCAAGTTTATTAATGCTCAAGGTGATGTGCTCTTTCCGCCGAATTTCAAAGCGTATAATTTAGAAGAATCTGAATCTTCGGGACAACAATTATAATTTCCCTAATAAGAAAAAAGTAGCTCGATACATGCTGAAGGAAAACGGTGGGAAAGACAAAAAAGCATCAGAAAGAAACAGCTGGGAAACAGTCTATCAATGATGACTTCTATTATGCCTATCGTTATAACAGATTGCTGATGTTGCATCGATAATTGATTGCATGCTCGTTTGAAAAAAAATTTTGATTTGAAAATAACGAATGGTTAGCAATAAATTAGTATATTAAAATTGTACAGGTGGGTTATGTTTAAAAAAAGGAAGAGAAATTTTTGCGAATCACATTCGATCACTAAGCATTTCATATAAGTTGTGCTATTATAACACATTCGCCTGTTATCTATTGCCTGCCCTTTAATAAATTGCAGCGGAATTTATCAAAACAACACATTTATTTGTAAAGATAATAAAATACGTTTTACTTATTAGGAATTTTCAGTCAACTCAACAAATGAGCCATTCAAAATGGTATTTTCATGAAGAAATGTGTAGCGCATTGTTGATTGCAAATTTCTTCAACGTTTCATCGTTTAGATTATCTGCGCAAATTGCAGGGGTAATTGCTAACATGGATTAAAACTGCACTATCGAAACAAATCAGAAGTGAGTCAGCGAATCTGGTAATAGTGCTTTTTTTATCTCATTTACCTGGCCAACCACTTTCATAAGTTAAAAAAAAGTAGTATGTAGGCAAAATAATGGACGCATATCCTGAGTGCCCGACATAATGTACAAGAGATACTTGGCTGATAATGGCAGACAATTTGTTTGCTTTTTTTTTGGCTCATACGCTGGTTCCTTCTGGTTTTGAAAAAGTTTGCTCTCACGAGTACATTCGAATTGTTACTATCTTGCTTGCGCCCAGTTGTATTTTAACTGCTCTCATTAATCGAAAGAGTATCGCAATGTTTGATAAGTGAGCAATAAATAAAATTTTATGAAAACGAAATTTATCGCATTACTCACCTTATTCATAAAACGTCGTTTCAGATGTAGCATTTAAATGATGTCATTCTTATATTGCACTTTTTAAAGCGATATTCGCATTTCTAATAATAATAACAGCTCTTATCATTAATCAAACAGAAGGTGGACAAATACGCTAGTTTAGGCGTTGGTACGATAAACATTGTTTTTATTTAATTCTTTTGCAGTATTGAGTGCATTGCTGTCTGTTTACAGCCCCTATTTAAGCACCCCTACCTATAATCATAATCAGTTCGTTGGGTTTGCAATGATATTGCATTTCCTCCCTTTTTCCCTTTCTTTTAGATAGCCCGTAGAAATGCTGAACAAAATCGCGTCAAAGTCCAGCCGTGAACAAAAACTCGCCTCATTAAGAACGTTGCATACTAATTTGTCATTTCAAGTAACTGCTTCAGTGGCTATCCTCATTCTGTAATTGCGCAAATCAACAAACATAAAATATTATCGAAAATCGTTTCAAGCTATAGAAATGTGTATAGATGGCATCTTTTAGTACGGCTGTTTCTTTTCCATTTTTTCTCCTACTGAACAAGACCATCACTCAAAGCATATACCGCAGATATGGGCCCGTCAAATATTTAGTTTTTTTTTTTTTTTTTTTATCTCCAAAGCAAAGAAAAACATATTTGCCTAATATAGACTTTTGCAGTTCCTCTCACCAATTCAGCGACCTCTATGAACTCCGAGCAAATAATGAAACATGCCCGACAATGCATTAAAACTCTTAAGGATATGATCCCTCAAGGGGATCTTCCAAAAAAAAATTGTTCTTTTTCTGTGCCGATCGGTGCAAAATAAAAAGCGGATTGTGAATCGAATCACTTTCAATATGCGTATAAGTTTTCATTATAACACTTAGCCAAAATAACTTCTTAACAGTTCGATAGATGAGATCTAATGTTGCTATTAGAGATTGTTCTACTGAGGACAGTTCATTCACCATTTTCTATTACTGCGGCTTCAGTATTTTCCAGTCTAATCTCATAGACAAAAATATTAGATAATCAACATTACATGCCTTAGAGGATTACAAATTTGCAGAGTTCTTGAAGTAGTAACTGTTCAAATCAATCCGTCCCATATAGGTCAAAAGAAATGCGAGAGCGTTTCAGAGGGCATGACACCTATATGCAATTTTGCAAATTGTAGCAGTTTGCAAAACACCAACCGATTCCATAAATTACCTATAAATAAGAAATACACTTAATAATACATTCATATTCATATTCTATTCGAATCAATGGATGACAAAAATCTTCTTCCTCTAATTCCTTAATTTTCCACTTATTCTTCGTTCCTATCAACTGTCAAATATGCGTGCATGCGCAATGCTTCTGGCACTCTTAAGTGCCTAAAATCTTTCACGGTATATCATGAAATATGAGCGCATTGCTAAGACCACAGTTATTGAACTTTCCAATCGAAACTCTAAGGTGTGCTCAAAAATGCGAATTTGCAAAAAGTGTATAAGAAAAGAGTTTAAATAATATTTGCAACGTCTGAATGATACGAAACATGAATAAAGTTTCTCAAGAGTATTGATTTTATATTACTTCTATTCATCAAATTCGCTATTTTGCAGCTATGTTTTGGCGCACATGTACCGTGTTTGTGATCCTCTCAAATCTCATTTCATTCATTGCTGCGATCGGCGAGGATGATCTCGTCACGCTACCAAATGTCACTTTCAGTTACAACTTCAAATCATATAGTGGTTATCTCTATGGAGATGCAACAGGAACTTATAAATTGTTTTACTGGTAAAGGTTTTTATCGCATTATGTAAAACATTTATTCAGTTGTTAATTTCATATTACATTAAAGTCTGATTATTCGCATAAAATAATATGCAAATTTACAGTTTTTTATTTGTTTGGCTGAGAAATCGACTGAATATATAAAAGGCACTCAAATAAGGTTGAATGAATTTCGACTCAGTGAATGAGGGAACATAGACTGTTATGTGTGGTAGAGCCTTCGGCAAGCTCTAACAGATATACTGCGAGAAGCAGTCAACCAATAGTAATTACACATTTTCGGGTGAATTCAGCACAGCTGTCATACTATAGTATCGAATGCAAAGGTGGTGAGAAGAATCACAGATTGTAGAATCTAAAATTTTTCATACAATCGTTGATCAATGCGATTTTGTTTTATACAAGTCGATTCAATTATCAGCTAGGCCCGTCGCCAAACTGCTCTCTTCTCGATTGTAGACCTGCAATAACAAATATAGAAAAAGGTTGGAAGCAATCTATTCATCTAATATTAAGCTCGTTTGCATCATACTGATAAGATGTGATGTTTGTGATAAGAAAGACGCAATAAACGTAAAAAAGCAATGGAATAAAGTTTATACTGCATAGACAATTTCGAATTGTAAAATGATCGTCAGTGGGTGAAATGCTTGACTCATCGATTATCTTATCGGTAGTCCTATAAAGTTCCTTTATCTTGAAACAGAGAAAAGGGAATGAGAGGGTGAGCCATGAAACAAGAAGTAGGCCTAGTCGTCACTTTAGAAAACTTTTTAACAGACTCTATTGTAGCACACTTATAGGTTAGCAGAATCCCAAGGAAATCCCGCCACTGATCCCCTATTACTATGGTTAAATGGCGGTCCCGGATGCAGTTCATTAGGAGGCGCTTTCGAGGAGCTAGGTCCGTTTTATGTGAATCGTGACGGCCATTCACTTTATGAGAATATCTATGCTTGGAATAAGGTAAGTGAACAAACATCAGTGTTTTGTGATTAATGAGCAAATTTGAATAAACGAATTCCATTTTAGAAAAGCGCCGATCGTAGGGTGTGGCGTGGTATTAGCGCATTTTTCCATGAATGTGCTCATAATAATTTCTTCATTCATGAAGAATCAATCAAATAATCCTTCAATAAAATTATACTTTTCTACTTAGGAACAATCCGTTTATAAAAATTTCGGACTCAATAAAGTAGTGCAGTGGTGAGGAAATGATGCGTTAATTATACCACGAATCGCATACGGCATGAAAAATTTCGAGTTGTTTGTTCAATAATCTTTTTATTATTGAGTTGCAAAGTAATTTATCGTTTTTGTCCGTTAACGAGGAACTTATGCACGTGCACGTGAACACCACAAGCACGAAGTGTTATAAAAAATATTCCGATTCCCGAGCCAATTTACGAGCCTTGAAAGCATTTATGGTTGCATAAGGCGTACGTTTGCACTGTGCTATGTTTCTCTAGTATCATCGCTGAGAATCGACAAAGAGAGAGAGGAGGGAGAGAGAAAGAGAGAGAAACCGAAAGACATCGGTTGTCGAAACTGACGTCACAGTGATCTTAGACGTTGTGCACAAGTGCCGTTCCTTTCTGATGACGTACAATGTGTCTGAAGGTGATGTGAATTAGTATTTTGGAAGTCATCTCGGAATAATCAAGTGGATATAAATGCAAAATTATTCAAGGCTATGATCCTGAAATTACAGAATGCGAACGTCTTATTTCTGGAATCACCGGCTGGTGTTGGCTTCTCATATCTCACTACCGATGTGAACGCCTTTGATGCCAGGGGAGATGACGCTACAGCAGGTTTTGCATACATGTTTAACAGAAATAACGTATAGAAGGGCGTAGGAATAGTCTTTAGCAGTGCGTGAAGTTCTTTGTCCTCTGTTTTGACCTCGAATAATTACTCCAGAATTTCAATCAATTTTTCACTGATTCTGGTTATAAACAACAGTAGTCAAAAATTGGATAGATGATTGGTTAATGAAAGCTTTTTTAGCTGCAACAGTCGTACAAGCGGATTATTAGTGCGAATTAAAGAGTGTTTAATTTATTTTCAGAAGCAAATTTTAACGCACTCAACGATTTTTTTACACGAGTTCATCCGATCTACAAAAACCGAACATTCTTCATCACCGGAGAATCGTATGCGGGAATCTATTTGCCAACTCTTGCTCGTCTCATTGTTCGTAGTATTAATGCGAATAACTTCAGCAACCCCAATTTTCAGGTGGGTTGTTTTTCAGCCTCGAGAACAGTTGCTTTTTTGGTAAGTCGTCTAGCCATTGCTCGTATATGAAATTATGTGTTCTGGGCTCTCAACAACAATGCTCAATGAAACCTCAACGGGCCCTGAAGAATGATCACCCCTAATTCACCTTGAAGATGTGTGAAAGGCGTCAAAATTGCTGGAGGCTACGTGAAAAAAAAATCTTCATAGTCACTTATATGTCCGTAAGGCAAACGATAAGCGCCGTTTTCTATGCGAATTCGTTTCCGCTCTTTTTATGACTACTACTTCCGACAAATTCTCCATAATTTAGTTAATAGTTTTTGGATGAGTCGATTGCTTTAAGCAAAGAATTAATGTTGTATTTCACATTAAAAAATCTCCTAATGATATCTCGCATCATTCATGTCAATGTTTGTTTCGTAAAGGTCGGCATGAAATCCGCACCCTCCGATAACCATAGGTGAAAAGAGAAATTCTTTAGGGTGTAGCAATAGGAAATGGTTGGATGAATGTACCACTTCAAACGAATTCATATCTGGTTTGGACCAACTATCATGGCATCATTGGAGTTGAGTAAGTAAAACTATTTCTTGTTCTTAAATGCAACTTCCCAAGAAAAAACCCACCTAATGAGAAGACGTTCAAGGAATTATATTTCTAGACTGGATATCAGATCTAATTCTGCTGCATTGCCGCAAAGCAACTTTTGGATCGCATATTTCAGGATTAGTGATGATCACCTTAATTGTTTCAATACAGATTTCATTTGAATCATTTGAATGTCATTGTTCATTTCAAATGAGAGAAAATTTTTTCAAATAAGTAAAAGATCGTAGAATAGTTGGATGGGAATTTTTCACAAGAGGTTTTCAGATTCTAATAATAAGCAAAAATAATAACTGTTTTACGATAACATGCAAATATAAGCACTATTTTTATATGATTCCGCGTATGAATTCTTCAAGAAAGCTTTATTTGAAAAGCCAAACGCCAGTTCATTTGATATGATTCTTTTCAGCGAATGGAGGGAAATAAGGAGTGCATGTTGTCAGAACAATTCCGATGTGGATACGTGTGATTTTTATGGTCAAATGCTTCAGGATGTAAAAACATCGAAAACAGCTAAAGTCGTGAATAGTTGCTGGAATTTGGTTAGTCTCGTTGATGTTCGGCTTCGATCGTACTGCTGCAAAAATACATAACTTCTGAAAACTCAACAGTTTGAGATTTAGAGAGTCTGATACGCTGTGTCTATCAATTTCTATCCGATCATCGAAACAGTTGAGCAATTTTCATGTGCCCAATAAAAATATAAATCAGTTATTCCTGAGTTCTGGATGTGGCGCAGGACAAATCAGACTCTATAATTTTCTGAAAAGAATATTTCGTTATTGTTTCGAACTATTGGTGTTGCTCATAGCTCAAGTCGAAAAAAAAATTTTACTGCAACCAATAGCCGCTATTCTAAAATCATTTCATTATGCATTTGTTGATTGCTTGCTAAATATGCTGTTCACTCATTTTATATGCCTTGAATTTGATTGCATCGTCTTCTAATATTTGAGTGAATGCGATAAAATAATTGAAAAATAATCTCATTTTCATCTTTATGCAGCTGTATAAAAATAAATTCTCTAAAATACTTCCAAAAACTGTTTGTTTGAGCAGTGGTAATAATTCAGCATAGATCATGAATCAAATCTTAGCACTCTAACCTTATTTATTCGTGTCTGGCAAATTCTAGACGTAGGCAGGAACATTTGAGAGCCACAATTGAATAAATTGCTCTAATAGAAACGAATATGTTTGAAGAATAGTTCACAGAGATATTTTGCTACCGGAAACGTATTTTTTCAGTTATTTTCAATTCATTTTCAGGTGGAGCCGTTCTATTATTTGCCCGGAAAGTGAGTATTCGTTTTTATGAGTTTCTTTGTTGCGGTAACTTCCGATTAGAGTTCTGCTACTCTAAGCCCCATAATGGCCATAACACTATAATCGCATCGTTCATATTAAAGTGCGAATGATTTGGCATTTGTCATCATTTCATCCTATATCATTCGCTAGTTCTCCATCGCTTTTGTGGTAGCCTTCGTGCTTCCAATCAATGAAATCCGCGTGAATTCATTTACACTTATCGAACCACATATATCTTTTGCACAGAACGCTTTTTGGCAGATCTCAATATCTTTTATTATCAATATTATTAGCCGGAAATTGCTTTCAATCGGATCCAAATAATAGCAGCATTCTAATGTGCTACACTAATGAACTCATAAATTTTTATTTTCATTCCCCATTTTGCATATATCAGTTATTGTTTATTATAGATTCTACACCTCGCGGCCTGATTATTGCTCATTTCAGCGCTTTGGTGATCAACATTCGCATTTAAAAGTGGACTCAATTTTAAGTTTCTTTTTGCATATCCAGCTGACTTCAATAAATTCATCTCGCCAAAAATGGGAATGAATTTTCTCCTTTTTTTCAGCCAATCGAATATTTTCACACCATTTTTAAAGTCATCGATGAATTGCAATTTGCAGTTATGATCCATACAATTTCTATCAAGACTGCTATCAAAGAACATCGTTACGAAAAGCAGGAAATTTCTACCGACGAGCGATACTAGCAGAAGCAGGGGCACTGAACACTGCCGTAAGCCGATATTTTTACAACAGCTATAATACTGAAACAACAATATGTATGTTGAGGAAGTGACCAATAAAATATTGACCACGTGAAATGACCGCTAGAAGTTCGATTTCCTTCTTCAGCGTTTAATTTTGTCTCTAAAAATCATCGATGTGATAAATTCTTCTCATATAGGAATGTCCTCAACAGGAAAGCACTCTAAATTTGTTCTTAAAATAAATTCCACACAATACTTCTGAGAACGGTGAAAATACTCGCATAATTTCATTTTCTGTTCCCAAAGAAACGACATTCTTAATTGTCCTTTCGAGTGAATTTTTAAATGGTTGGAATTTTTCAAGGCTGATCTCAATTACGATTCGACGGACAACCAGAATGGATTTCCATGTTGGGATGATGACGTCACTCATGCCTACTTCAATCAGCTTGAAGTTATGAAAGCCCTTCACATCGATGATGTTTGGATACAAGGCAGAAGAGTACACTGGGAAGTGTGCAAGTGAGCATCTGAATAGATTGACCCGCTTCAAATGATAGTTTTTCATCTTTTCAGCAGCAGTAAATCGTGAAAGTTTATGCTCAGCATTCCTCTTGGAGGCATATAAGAAGCATTTATCGTGCAACTTCTGCACCCAATTATTTCATGGTTGTGTTAAAATTGCACAGTGGCAGAATCGTGTTCAAATAATGGCGCATAGAAAAGGAATTATGGAATAATCAAATATTAGAATTCCTCCACTTCCGCCTTACTGCTTTTTTTTATTGGAAAATGGTGAAAATTGCACCCTTTGAGTAAAATTTCATTTCATTGTCTGAATTATTTTCGTCTTCTCTGAACTTTCAACAAAAAAAAAAAAAAACAATTCTTGCACTCCTATTTCCAACGAGTAGCGAATTTTAATGATCCTTTTCCTTCTTAGAAAGTAGAATATGCTAACATATTCATATAGCCATATATATATATAGCCGAAGCATTCTTATATTTTCGAAGTTCTTCTCAATCTTTAGAAGGCCAACACGCTAGCATGCATATGTATTGTCCACTTGGCGAAAGCGTTGTTTTTATGATAGAATATTCTTGAAAACAATATTTGTTCGTTAACAAATTTGGAAAAAAATTCATTGGTAATGACAAGTTCACCATCAGTTTTCTGTTGATATCATCACCAATTATCGCTCTTCAGCATAACTTTTCAGCATTCTTAGGCGGCAATTTTCAGTAATCAGCTCAACTTCCTATATGTTCGTGAATATACTGATACAACTGACGTTTTCGTGGATATTATCAATGAAGTTAAGGTAATGTGACATTGCAATATGAACTTCTTTAAAATGCAGATTGTTGAACAATAAGTAATTATCGTTTTAATGCAATCAACCATCGATCTGGTGCAACTCGCTTCTATGGACCCAAATGTATTACACTACGTCGCAGAGAGATAAACCATAACTTTAAAATATAATTGAATATATCAAGCGACATGAGTGAATGCTACCTATCACATCTCGCAATGAGAAGGGATTTCTAAAAACGTTGAGTTCAGCGTCAACAAAACAGGATGCCTCGATCACTTACTCCGAACAGTAAACTGCAATCAGAAAAAGACGAATCGGCAGCGGACAACTTTATGTAGTCACTCGACAGGAAATTGGGAAGAAAAGATATAGCACTCTTTTTGGCTTAGAGATAGCACTCTGAGCACGAAAATGAGTAAGCTGCAGGGTAGAGAGCGATTTGGCATGGAGAAGAACACTAGGGAGCTGGAACTCCATCTTAAAACAATTTGATAAGGGTCTATGTCGAATAAACAGATAAAACAATATGCCAAGGAAAGGAGGGATGGGGGGGGGGAGGGGAGAAGGAGAGGGGAATTGAAGAATGAGCCAAAAAATGCTACAGAACGTACGGGGCCTAGGGTTTTGAGAACTCACTCTTTCGTGCACCATCTGGCTGCACTGCACCACGATATATCACTTACTAGTTACAAACCTCTCTGCACCATACTCTTCTGATCTGAATATATTTTGGGAACTCAGTTTCTGAACTGGCTCCGCCCTGGCCAATTTTTTCTCAATGTGACGCTTTGGTGGGCACCTTCTCTGCCTTCGGTGCTTTTAAACATCTTAATTTCTTGTCCGGCTCGGATCTGGCCATTCACCTCATCCGTGTTGGTCTCTAGCTCTACCCATGGCTACACGCCTCAAATCAGCTCATATTATATCTACGTATAATAGTGCAATACGCTGTAGTATATGTGAACCTCTCGTTCGGCGAGCATTATTAGAGAGATGAATAAAGAAATCACCTCTGCAGATTCCCGATTTTCGAATTCTGATCTATAATGGTGACTTGGATACGGTATGCGATTTCCTTGGCGATGCATGGCATATTAGCGCACTCGCAAAACAACTTCGCATGCAGGTTAATGCAACACTTGTAATACGTCTCAAATTGAATGTTGTAAGGAATGCACAGTTTTTTCTACATTTTTGTAGTCGCCACATGGACCGAATTTAAAATTCTTCATTTGGTAAGCTGAATATTGCTTAATTTTTTTGGAAAGGTGAATATTTCCAGCATCAGATCGAAGTTCAGAATTAGCAGTATTACGACGAGTCTACTGGTGAATTTTTCTCAAAGTCTGTTCGTAGAACTCAAAATATTTTTCTCAAAAAAAATGTAAGGCAGAGATAGTGATTTCATTGCTCTTTGCGAAATCTTCAAGCAGCTCTCGTGCTGACAAAGATACGAGGAATTGTCAACGCGTAAATCATGGATTACATTTTCGTTCACTTCAATGTTTGACTTATTCATCTTATTTCGTCTTGCTTTATTAATAGTATAATAAACTCCTCTTGAATGTAAAGAAAATTCGCCGAAGAAAAGCTGACATAGAAAACACTGAATTGCGAACTTTCTGTGTAGGCACTGGACAGCTTCAAGTAAAAAGGGTGACTAAAAACTAAAAGAAATGCGCTGACATTTGAAATAATGAACTTCGTGAGCGTCGAAATTTCCGGGGAAGGGCCTTGAGCTGCCTTCAAAACTAGTGAAATTCTGGGACTTAGATTTCAAGCCCATCAAAGTCGGGTTTTCCAGACTTTTGAGAAGATAGGATGTTCAATCCTCAAGAAAAAACTGTCTTATGGGCCAACACGACTGCGAGCATACAACCTTCTTGTTCTGGGAATTCAAGGAACAAGAAACCATGTTTTCAGTGAATATGACGATGCACCCAAGTCAACCTTATCAAACATACGCATATTCAGTGATTGTTACTGAAATGTTATGTCAAGTTTCCGGGGAAGATTAAAACCCAACCGACACAAATACAATTCAGGGAATGCTGTACAATTCCACTTCAAATTGCTCAGTTACTCAGAAATCAATCAAATAAACTTATCAAAAGCGTCTCTTCCTGTTGTTTTCGACTATAAGCAATTCTGTTTTCGCAAATGTGCAATTACAGTCCACTAAACGACTTCAATGGAGTTTCCGCAATCAGCTCGTTGGCTTCGTTCAACGGTACTACAATAATCGTACCGCAATAGATGTACTCACGATCAAGGTTGGTTTTCTGATCGTAAATCGTTCCATGAGGATTAAATAGATTAATACACAAAGATACTTCGTACAGAAATGCAAAAATATTTGTTATATTCTGCAAAACAAAAGTTTTACACCTAAAACAATTATAATCATTGCTGCCTCAATGGAAGCTGTTCGATTAATTGAGCACAAGTGGTATTTGACATTGAAAATGATTTATTATGCATCCAAGTTCAATAATTTAGGAATTATTGATCTTTACCCACATATAAAAATGAAGTAAAATGGCTGTTATCTTTTAATGCATTAAATGAGTGGTGAAGAAATGATGAGAGCTTGAGTTTTTAAACGAAACGAGTGCCTTGCTTACTCTTCATTCATGTGTATTCTTCACTGACCAACCATTGTATCGATTTTCGCTGTCGCCATTCTCCATATCGAGATGTTCGTGCGCGTAATCTCATAAGCTACGCTAAACATTAATTACACTTAGCAACTTTCAGTTTCATCAGATAATGATAATCGATTCCCGTATATTTGTTTTGCCTGTTAAAGGATTTTATCGAAGGAAACAACCATCAGATCCATTGTATTGGGGATTTCCAATTCTATAAAAGTTGCATTGCAGGGGGCAGGACATTTTGTACCAAACGACAGACCGGGTCCTTCACTTCAAATGATCACAAATTTCATTCTGAATAGTGCCGACTATTCGTCGACCAATGGATTCGATCCGACGCCACATTTTAATACAAATCGTGAGAATTTAAGTTGCTGCTTCAATAACTTGGGCATTTATTGCTCTCTCTCTGCATTTTCACTCGGTTTTTTCTATTTTATCATTTTGCTCGATTTATGCTTATTTACATTCACATTTCTTTTGATTAACTACGATAGCTGCTGGTAGTGATAATGGATATGAGGGTGGTTTAAGGGTGGTTTAACTGGTAGTGATAATGGATATGAGGGTGGTTTAAGGGTGGTTTAACTGGTAGTGATAATGGATATGAGGGTGGTTTAAGGGTGGTTTAACTGGTAGTGATAATGGATATGAGGGTGGTTTAAGGGTGGTTTAACTGGTAGTGATAATGGATATGAGGGTGGTTTAAGGGTGGTTTAACTGGTAGTGATAATGGATATGAGGGTGGTTTAAGGGTGGTTTAACTGGTAGTGATAATGGATATGAGGGTGGTTTAAGGGTGGTTTAACTGGTAGTGATAATGGATATGAGGGTGGTTTAAGGGTGGTTTAACTGGTAGTGATAATGGATATGAGGGTGGTTTAAGGGTGGTTTAACTGGTAGTGATAATGGATATGAGGGTGGTTTAAGGGTGGTTTAACTGGTAGTGATAATGGATATGAGGGTGGTTTAAGGGTGGTTTAACTGGTAGTGATAATGGATATGAGGGTGGTTTAAGGGTGGTTTAACTGGTAGTGATAATGGATGTGAGGGTGGTTTAAGGGTGGTTTAACTGGTAGTGATAATGGATATGAGGGTGGTTTAAGGGTGGTTTAACTGGTAGTGATAATGGATATGAGGGTGGTTTAAGGGTGGTTTAACTGGTAGTGATAATGGATATGAGGGTGGTTTAAGGGTGGTTTAACTGGTAGTGATAATGGATGTGAGGGTGGTTTAAGGGTGGTTTAACTGGTAGTGATAATGGATATGAGGGTGGTTTAAGGGTGGTTTAACTGGTAGTGATAATGGATATGAGGGTGGTTTAAGGGTGGTTTAACTGGTAGTGATAATGGATATGAGGGTGGTTTAAGGGTGGTTTAACTGGTAGTGATAATGGATATGAGGGTGGTTTAAGGGTGGTTTAACTGGTAGTGATAATGGATGTGAGGGTGGTTTAAGGGTGGTTTAACTGGTAGTGATAATGGATATGAGGGTGGTTTAAGGGTGGTTTAACTGGTAGTGATAATGGATATGAGGGTGGTTTAAGGGTGGTTTAACTGGTAGTGATAATGGATATGAGGGTGGTTTAAGGGTGGTTTAACTGGTAGTGATAATGGATATGAGGGTGGTTTAAGGGTGGTTTAACTGGTAGTGATAATGGATGTGAGGGTGGTTTAAGGGTGGTTTAACTGGTAGTGATAATGGATATGAGGGTGGTTTAAGGGTGGTTTAACTGGTAGTGATAATGGATATGAGGGTGGTTTAAGGGTGGTTTAACTGGTAGTGATAATGGATATGAGGGTGGTTTAAGGGTGGTTTAACTGGTAGTGATAATGGATATGAGGGTGGTTTAAGGGTGGTTTAACTGGTAGTGATAATGGATATGAGGGTGGTTTAAGGGTGGTTTAACTGGTAGTGATAATGGATATGAGGGTGGTTTAAGGGTGGTTTAACTGGTAGTGATAATGGATATGAGGGTGGTTTAAGGGTGGTTTAACTGGTAGTGATAATGGATATGAGGGTGGTTTAAGGGTGGTTTAACTGGTAGTGATAATGGATATGAGGGTGGTTTAAGGGTGGTTTAACTGGTAGTGATAATGGATATGAGGGTGGTTTAAGGGTGGTTTAACTGGTAGTGATAATGGATATGAGGGTGGTTTAAGGGTGGTTTAACTGGTAGTGATAATGGATATGAGGGTGGTTTAAGGGTGGTTTAACTGGTAGTGATAATGGATATGAGGGTGGTTTAAGGGTGGTTTAACTGGTAGTGATAATGGATATGAGGGTGGTTTAAGGGTGGTTTAACTGGTATTGATAATGGATATGAGGGTGGTTTAATTTCTAGGTATTGAAATTCTTATGGCATAGCTTCGTTTGATGAATAAATCCTGCTGTAAACTTCTAGGAATATAGTGTAAAAGCCATATCAAAAGTCCCTAAAGATAGAAGGGAGAAGCAATCACGATCTCAGGCATAATCAGCATTAATATTATAAAATGAAGTTCGGCATTGATTGAATGCTACCGCAGTAACTCTCTCTAGGTTTGAGTTGAGCAGAGACATTATGCGTGATATATGCGCCTCTCAACATGTTGCAAATACCTTTCTAATGGTGATATGATTATAAATGCTTCATTTGCAGCAACGACAGCTCCTTCATCGACGACCACGTCGAATTCAGCACCCCTCACAATCAAAGTAGAACGCTTCCTTGAATTCGGTCTTTTCGCGATTTCGCTCATTCTGTATAAATTCTTTTAATGTTAACCGAATGATGTGAAGTGCAGAAATAAATTTATGTGATCAGTTGTTCCTCGATACTGCAATGTTCTGATGGCTTGGATGCTTCTCTGAGGCGAAAAAAGTGTCTTTCTGAAATGAGAATGCTGTAACGCCAATCTGGAACCGTTTCTCTTTTTTTCCTCTCGCCCATTCTTAAGGCAGAAATTCCACTTTGTAGTAAAAATGCAAGACTTACTGCTTGTTAAAGATATTGGATATGCATTCTCTAGAACGTTTTAGTTACCTGGTAAAGTATCGAAAAATTATCAATGATATCAATGCGTACTATTGACTTGCTAATCAAGCTAAAAAAAAGAAACCCTGAAACCGCATAATTTGTTGAATGCATAGAAATTCTTCGATGGTCTTACTTAGTACCTTGATTGCTCTTTACTTGTACTTTATGAAAATATCCAATGGTTTTGGTTCATCTCAGCGTTAAACAATAACTTGTGAAAATCTTAAAAAAGTAACAACAAGTTGGAATCGCTTTCAGTATAGTTTTCACGCTGTTGCAACAAATCCTTTTTCCACGAAAATATTTCCGGCTATA
The DNA here is from genome assembly GCA_037389465.1 of Baylisascaris procyonis. Classification (NCBI taxonomy): domain Eukaryota; kingdom Metazoa; phylum Nematoda; class Chromadorea; order Rhabditida; family Ascarididae; genus Baylisascaris; species Baylisascaris procyonis. The sequence continues at coordinate 4,660,527 of JAZARR010000153.1, forward strand.
TTGTTAGCCAGGAATGTGCCAATTCAACTTCACAGGATGTCTGCCCTTCATTGATCCAAGCAGTAATAGCGTTGCACGGGAAACTGGAAAATCCGAAATTTCAATCAGTGCGCATTCCTAAGGCAGTGTACTAGTCATTGTTAATTCAGATGTGTACATGCTCACGTCGTATTACCCTCTGTGATGCAATTCCCACTATTTGCAAATGTTGATGTTGCTGTTGCTGCGGCCTAACGATAAGAACTTATAAATTATGTTGATCTAATTCACGCACTGAAAATATTTCTAGACGAAAATATTGCTTCGTTAAAGCATTTCCCACTTCGATGACGTTATATTTAATAAAAAAAGTAAGAGAGAATCGTCATCACTATCGAATACTTTCACTGACATATGGCAATGAGCATAATAAAATCTTGCAAGCAGAATGGAACGCAAAAACCTCTCAAACATATGGCGCTCGATGGCATTGAAACACATTTTGTGTAAAACTGCGCAATGGTGTCGATTCGGCTGTTTTACTGCTGCAAAATTCGTTTCCGTCATTTTGGCTGAAACGAACTATAATTTCAAATGAGGAAGCATTCCATTTTCCGATCGTTTTTTTTTTTTTTTGTTATTTTCCTCATGAAAGGTGCATTAGAAAAGTGCACGTTTTTCATTTTAAGACTTGATAAAGCCATTCCCACAGAGTGTTAGTTGTCATGTTTGATATTCTTTTCTCCCTTGTCTGTGTTGCCTAATCTCGTCATGCTTACCATTGCCTCAATGCTCATTCAACATAATGCAACGTTCGAGTAATTCCTTCCTTTCCTCCCCTTACTTCCTTCCTCCTTTCAACACATTAAATTCACTAGACATATAACGAAATATTAGCTGAGGGTTACACACGGCACAATTTACTGATGATACACTAAACATACACTGCACGAACACAACTCATATAGCGAAGTAAATGACGATACTGAAACAGGTGCAACACTTTAACATTCAATGCAAATGAAGGCTGCTCACACATTTGAACATCAGCTCAATAGGAATTGAAAGTGCAAGCTTTCAAATTTCGGTATCTTTTCACTCGAGATCCCATTCATCCGTTGTAGCCATTGTGACCCGTCCATTCACTTGAAGGCTTGAGTCGATACTCTTTCATCGTTAGGTTGCCCTTTAGCCGTCCGCGGTGAGTCATCTTTCTTAGCTAAGTAGCTTTCTCCATCGCTTTCGCGACAAGAAAATAGCCGTTGTACCGAATTTTCTCATCGTTTTTCTTTCATCTACTTCACAGCGTCGGTAAATATTTGTATTCTAAATGTGCTTAAGTCATTTGATGAGATCGAAAAAGATAATACTCGAAACATTGGTCTCATTTAAACTATCGGAATAACCGAAGACCCCAGTGAGTAAGTGTAAATACCACAAATTTATGAATATAAACAAAACGGTTGTCAGCTGAATAAATCGCAAAGGGACACCGAAGGTTACCAATCATAGTTTCCTTTAGAAGGAAAGAAACAACTCTATACAGCCCTGATTGATTATCTCTGAAATATCAGAGCTTGCAGGAAGACTTAATTTCGAAGTGAAGATTGTCTTGCATATGGGAAACAGAGCGAAAGAAGCATTAAATGTATCACGCGCAAAATATGAGTGAAGTAGTAGTTAGGTGTGGTAGTGGAGGAAAAATGCTTCTTATTGCTGAGTCTACAGTGCAGCAATCCAGGGCATCTGCATAAGCCAGTCTGGTTTATGTCAACTCGAATTTCTATTATAAAATGGGAGAAAGATGATAGTCGTATACCTATTGCGTGAGACGTGCCATACATGTTTGTAGCGTAGGTGTGTAACACAAATCAATGTTACATTCTTATATCCCCCAAGAGTCTTGCAGTCTGTGCTTCTCTTGTCTGTATCACAGACGAATGGCATGCTACTTGTGTTTTTGGTTTCATATGGAACTTGGTTTCCACTTCTCGCTGCCAACTAAACATCGTAAATTTTGATTAAAAGCTATGGAGGTGCGGCAAAAATAGTTCCGAGATGCAGATATAACATTGATTTTGACTCACAATTTCCTAAAAACTTTCTGTGGAAATTTAGGGGCAAAGAGCTGCAGCAATGGCAGCATAAATAACTTTTTAAAAGAAAGGAAAACACTGAATTAAAGTTACGAAATTGAGTGCATAAAATACACACCAGTCGATGGTCCTATTCTACTATGTCATGTTGATCTACCGGCTAAAGAAGTTAAAAGCATCCGCATGTGGTTTATTCAAGTTGGATTTTCAATTTATAGCGGTCGGGTGGTCAAGAAAAAAGCGAATATTTTGAAGAAAATTTTATGGTTGAACCAGTTTTAATGAGGAAGATCTATAATTTATACCTTTTTGGGTAAATTGTAAAACTGGTCAGGCAGATAAATGAAATGTAAAAGCGCTTTCGCAATATTCCCTCAAAAATATTCTGCATTTCCTTTTTTTTGGAAAGACAAACGTCGATATGAGGGTGATGAACGACCACAGTTTCGCATCGCTTTCAAAAGTTTCTAAACAAGTTTTGAATGGCGACGAGGAATGATGATTCAATATGTTCGATTGAAAATGATGTAAAAAATCGTGTAGAGTGCATGAAATCTTAGCTACATCTCAGTACCTCGGTAATTCTTCCATATATATATATATATATATATATATATATATATATATATATATATATATATATATATATATATATATATAAATTTAGGAGAATTAAATAACGGAGAATCCTCATTTAAAGTTGTAAGTTTTTAACGGAAAAAATGAAATAAAAGTTTATTTAGCCACATCTTGAGATCTTTTCAAAGGAGTGCGCACAATATTTGTGGACTACTGTAGCGCTTGGCTGCAGGCAAAAACGTAATCTCTATCGCAGGATTTACAGTAGAGATGTGAGATCGATATGTGACGCGAACAATATTGATCTTCATGATTAGTCATCAGCAGATCAAATCGGAATAGGCAATACATTTTTTTGCAGGCATATGTAGACAGCACATCTTATTCATTGACGTATGTTGCAATGCTATGATGCTCTTGCATTTTGCTAAATCATTTAGTTCGACGGTTCAGTGAAAGTGATGTTGGTGTTTGTGTTGATTCTTCATTTCATTGGTTTGTGATGGGAGTTTTGTTGACTCACGTCGGTTCAAACATGACACATCTTAGTGACAGTAGAATTTTGTTTGATGACTTTCATAATCACCCAAACTGATGGCATTTCAACGACCACTGAGAAAGTTCCAATAAAACAAAGACGATTAGCAAAAAAATGTTGTCTGGGAAGATGAAACAACTAGAGCATAGGTCGTAAGTCATATATGTGTTCAAATGCACTATGATTTCCTTTAAAAGAGAGTTGACGAGACAGGATTCAAAATGCACAACCCATCTCACTCCCCTTCTCCTTCCCACCTTCGCCTTAGCGGCTTGTAATTTATAAAATGGTGATTGCTGTACCAGGGAAATTCTAACTTCTTCGGCAAAATGCATACAAAATGCCTTGTTCTACTTAATGCTTTATATGCACTTTTGCAACTTCATTTGCCTTACTTGTGCTATTATTTTGGGTCGTAAACAAAAATATTTCCCATGAAATTTTGGCATTTTGCTGGAGTTTATTTCATTCCTCCTTTCTCACCTCATTTGATTTTTTGTTTTAAACTTAATCATATTTGAATTATCAGATGCAATAAATCCCCTTGGAAAATATCGACTAAAATAATGAATTTCGCAAGTAGCTTGTCGCAAACGCCGGGAAAAAAACGCTGAATATCGGCTCTCGAAATAGAAATGTTGGCAGCGTTTTTCATCTTCCGCGATTCCTAACTCCTGCCATTCGTTATTATTGTCAAGAAAGATCAAGATGTTCGAATGAAACTTCTATTAGTTCCTCCTGACCTTTTTGATGATTGACGTCATTAATCAACCTTTCTAGCGTTTTAAATCATTACACTGTTAGATGAGCTCAATATGTAAATTTTCAATAGGCATTGCTGTTGCAAATATTTAAATAATCGGTTTAGCAACTATATACTTCACAACATCAGGGTACTACAACGCCCACATCGACCAGTTGCATTACGCACTACAGGGGTCGACTGTGCAGAGAATTGCTCTCGTTCTCATATCGATGTTCATCGATCTCGTTATGTCTACATTTGTATGGCGATCTTTTTCTATGAGTCATGTTCCATCACAGCAGAAATACAAATTGCTTCAATGTCATTGCCGAAACATCGAATGCTTCATTCATTCCTCCTTAATTATACAATATTTTTCCATCATTTATTCCAATAAAATTATAAATGTTAATTGTTTTATTTGATATAAAATTCACATTTTTTTATACTGTCGAAAATCTTCGTTATCTAATTCTTATAAAATATTTCGCTTGAAATTTATCTTCAAGAAAATATTCTTTGAGTCCCTCTTCGTTTAATATGCGAATATTTGAATGACAATATATTCTTACTGATCTAAGAACCTAAAGAGCAACTGCTTATGAAGTATTTGGCAATTCAAGCAAGAAGAAATTTGCGCGAATATATGGATTGCATTTGAAAATGGTAAATCAAATATGAAATCTGATATAATTGCGACGTTTAAATTTAATTTCTATGTATGCATAAATTTTATTAGTGCTTTGACGATGTGTTTCATTTGTATTATCCATATTACCAATAGATTCCCTTTGCTCATTTGATAGTTCCTTGATATTATTGCTTTCTCATGTCACCTATAATAGGTATTTTGGTTGTTTGCATTCAGAAAAATTCATCAATTTACAAGAAACGGAATGCAAATAATTTTGTTCAGTGAAAAGCTATCCCTGTTGGAATTCGATGCTTCAGATTGATGTATCGATTTCTTCCTAATTGTTCCACAAGCGCAATTAATTTTTTAGAGAATTTCGATATCTTTCTGCAAAAAAAAAAAACAAAAACAAAAAACAAGTGATATATAAAAGACGTCAGTGTGAATAGAAATTGTGCTAATGACTTTTGCGCTTCTTTATACACTTTTGTTTATACTTCTTGCATCCGTTTTCCTTTCGTTTTCGATGGTTTTTTCCCCTTCTTGATCGGCTTTTTTCAACGTTGGATCATCATCTTTTGTGCTTTTTCGTTTAAATTTTCATATTTCTAGCTAGAAGAAGGCTCGCCAACGGAATGCTTGCTTCTCGCTTCTTGCGTTTCGTTCCTATTCGGTTCGTTCTCGTTTTCGTGTTATTTTCCTCGAAGGATATTGTTGAAAAGTTTAAACTCACAAGAGATATATTGTACGACCTTCAGGCGAAGTCTTCCATCTCTAAGACTTCCCTCAATATAAATTTTTAGATTTTTATGAAAACTTTAATAAATATTTTACTAAATAGAAAAGTAGCTTCATTTTTCCAGCGATCTTTCTTCACGTTTATGTCCTCAGTGCAAATTCTCTTCTCGTTCGGAATGATGACGCTTTATGTACTGATGCTATTTACTGAAAGAAAAACTGATATGAGAACAAGCGACTAGTCAACGCTTAAACCCCTTGTGTTGTGCAGAACGATGCCGCATACCCTATTTGTTCTCTCGAATTGCACCGTCTACTTGGCGTGTCCCTTACAATCAAAACTTTTATTGCAATTTTACACTGTAATTTGTTTCTGAAAGAATGTTAACTGCGTTTTATTCTCATAGATTTGCCGTTTTTATTTTCCACTATTTCGGATGAAATTCTGCAATATTCCACATTTTTTTTCCCTTTGCTACTCACTCAATAAGCTTCATCATTAAACCTATTATCCGATGCAATTTGATTGATAGTAGAAATTATCGTATGTCGTGATTGATCACTGGAACTTCGTTATCTTTAATGAAAACCTATTGATTAATAAAAATGACATTTTATTATCCACTTGAATTTTTGTATTTTCATGAATAAGCAAGAATAGAATGCTTTCATTGCACAGCTCCCTATGACATTGCATATATGCCGCCAATGCTGCCATTACATTAGCATCCATGAATCGCCACTTATAAGATGAAGCAGCGAAGTGATATGCAGATTTCCAGCTCTTGAGCACTTTGAAGATTATTAATTTGCAATATCTGATATATATTTTCAGCCGTGTCGGTATCAGTGTCGGTGAATTAGGAAGCGGTGAAGGAAAGGTAACTGTTTCATTTGATAAAGAATTTTAATGAATTTGCTACCCCACATTACCTTTGTCGTTTATTAAATCTAATTAACTAACTCCGACTAGGCTCTAAAATTTTGCTTTCTTTTTCTCCATTAGCTTTCTTCCTTTTGCTTGCCGTTTAACTCTTTGTTTATTCTCATTGTGCCATAGAAGATTGCTGCTTCAAGGTCAACCACGCGTTTTTGTGTTAATTTGCGTTCAAACTCTGTTTTTTTTTTTTTTTTTCACTTTGGCGTTGGAGAGTGTTCCATTGAAAATCACCGAATCGTGGTATGAACTAACAATTTTGTTCTTATTTAAGTTTACAGTTAAATTATTACACTATTTGATTTTTCTCAAGCATGAATTTCTTGGTCCTATTTTCTTGGAAAGAAACTTCAGCGTAAATTTTCATACACGCGATGATTAAGCTGAATTGGCTGCATATCAATTTTTTATAGAATTTCAAATAAATTATCCTTTTTCCGACTCCATGACCAGAATTATTCCCTCGATAATTTCAGTGTGGTGGAAGTGGTGGTGCAATTCGTGAAGCGGGTGGTGCATTCGGTAAACTCGAAGCTGCACGAGAGGAGAAATATTTCTTTGAACTGGTTTGTCTCTTTTTTTCCGATTCTTTGATGAAGGTAAAGTTGTTTTGAAATAAAAAATACATTCTCACATAGAAATCATCGATATGAACCCATTTATAGACGTCGCTTTCCTAAGATTTTTTATTTTGATTTACGCAAAATTTTTTATTTCTTTATTCGTTGGGGGGGGGGGAGGAGGGGGAAGGAGGCGGGACGCTACTAGTGCTCACACATATAAACTAAAGGGTTTATTCCGAAAGGAATAAAACTGGTAAAACAAATACTTCTTAATGCTCGCTTATTGATGTTAATCAGTTGATTGAAAAATTAACATATGGGAAGGATTTTTGTGAACTGCAGGAAATAGATGCCCCGTAAAATATGCACATTTAAATGGAACGAAAGGAACTTGAAAGATTTTCGGCTACAAGCGATGCATACGGCATCACAATCCCTGCTAAACACGGAAAAGATACCGCTAACGCACTAGTGATGGGAAAACAGTGATAGATGATAGCAATAATGACACGAATGATCAGTCAGTTGGAATATAAATTGCGCTTATTTTATTATTTTTACTTTTTTTTTCAATTTTGTTCATGAATTACGGCAATCCTTAAAGCTCATCTATTCATGACGACCGAAAAAGCGCATATCGTGCCCGTACTAGTCGCGCACTTGTTCTAAAGTGAATGCGACCCTTCTATTAGCTTAGGTAGGATCTGCAGCATCATTAAGGACACAAGATGTTTCTATCAATCGACTGTTGGGTATGGCCCGAAGAGCCAACCCAAGATATCTAATTGTGATCTAACACTACAATGATCACATTTACTCGTATAGTCGGTTCCCGTTTATTGTTCTTCACATAATGTTACTGATCGACTTATGTGGTCCTGTGCTGACCGAGGCGATATCTCAGGCCTATACAAGTTGGGCTTCTGTCCGTTTGGATGTCTTTGATTCTACTCATGTTTGTGGGCCATGGTGCTCTCCCATAAACTCCTATTTCGCTTGCACCTTATTTTGAAAGTCTTAAAATTTGTTTTTTATTCCTTTTTTTACTTTGGGGTGGATTGAGTGTATGCAGTCGTCATCAAACTATCACTGATTTCCGTGATATTCGTGTTCGGCTTAAGCAAGTTCATCCGAATGAGAGTTCCTGTGATCATTTAATAATGCTCTCTTTTTCCAGAATGAAGAGCAAATCAAGACGCTGAAACATGAAGTAGAAGAACATGAGCATCCAACCAATGTCAACAGAAAGAGTCTCACAGAGGAAGAGAGACTTTCTCTCGAGGCAGAAAGACAACGCCAAATGATCGAAGTGCCTGAATAATTCTATCATTCACAGTTCCTTCTGATATTTTCACTTCCCAAGTTTTATAGAAATGGGGCGTCTAACTGGTGCCTCTGATCGAATCAAGTGCCGCAGCATCTTTTCGTTTTGACGTTGAGGAGGGCACTGGGGAGGTCGTGCTGTCAGTTTCCGGTTTTTTGGGAACTTCTTTATAGTGCTTCAGCTTGGCATTCTTCGATATATAGCACTAGCGGTTTCAATCCACTTTGTGAATATAGAGTTGATTGTATTTTTTGTAAGCAACCGATGGTTTTTTTTTCACTCGTCACTTACGAAAGTTATCAATGGGTCATTTTCTAATATGCAGGGGAAGTTTCAAATCATTCGGTCTTGCTCCCCATATAGGAGAAGAAAGGATTCGTTCTAATAGTCGACATTGCCAGCATATTCTTTTTTTTGCATGTGGCAGTTGTTTCGCATTGGTATCCATTATTAGCAGTACTCATCAACTTCTTTCAAGGATATTGTCGCTATCTGCACGTTTCTAGTCGTTCTCTATGAATACTCCTTTTCGTCAGTTTTTCCATTCATTGATTACCAAATGTTGTACTTTGAATGGTTACGGATCCGCACTTTATTCTTCTTACTGTATGTTCATGTCAGCATCTCATGTGTGGCCGGTATGATGTTGTGTATGCGGAATGAATCTTCAAGTTTAGCGTCTGAATTTTTGCCCCGATGATGTGCCAGGTTTATCGCATAAATTTTTGTTTACATTTTTAAGGACGTTGTTTTTTTGCACTGTGCCTACAGATATCTTCTTGATTCTCCGAGTCTGCGTTCCATTTCGACTCTTTCCTACACGAAAATATATGATCGATTTGTAGGAACAGAAGTTTGTTTTCACGTTTGGGAATGTTTTCCAGCACGGAACCCCACGTGATTGGGCACCCAGTTGGCTATGAACTCTTATTGCCATTAACTAAGAAAACCGAACCAGATGGCTATGAAATGAAAATTCGACAACATAGAAGTTGCGCCGTCACCACAACGAAAAAGAATTTAATATTCTCCAGTGCAGTGCTATTTTTCGGTTCATAAAAAGGCAATATTCCATCCACATTCATCTGGATACTCCCCTTCATTGTGAAGTACTCTCGGAAAGAACTGACAAATGAAAATAAAATACAATAGAGTTCAATTTGAAGCACTTAAAAAACTTTTCGAGCACAATCGAACTCATCAGAATGACCACAAAACATGATGCAATTTATTTAGACAACGCAGAAGAAAAGTGAAAGCAATTGAACTAATAAATTATTTAACTTCCCATATGAAACACGCAAGTATCGGTTTTATTTTGAAATCCCCGTTTGAGCGTATTTCGAGCGTTCTTCAACTCTTTTAGTTTGAAAATATGTTATTATTGCTGCCGAAGTAATAACTCATATCTGTATTCAAAAAAGGAAGCTTGATTGACTACACAAAAAAAATTCAAAAAGTTTGGGCAAACATTCAACAGTAAGCATTCATATGAACCGGTTGCAGAAAACTGCAACAGCAGGTATAAATCTGCAGAAGACTTTTTGCTTATCCACATAAGAACAAATGCAGAAAAAAAAAATTATAGTCTCTCCTTTAGAGTTCATGAAGGGGTGAAATTTGATTGGTGAAAACGGTGAAATCGAGTTGACGAAGGCGGTGAATTTAAGTTCATGAAAGTGGTGAAATTGAATTCGTGAAGATGATTACATAAAATTGAGTCAGAAATGACCTATGGACGTGATCATGTATCAAATGACCTATGGAAGCGTTACTATGAATCTATCAAAATTCGACGCTTTGATTTTCTGATCTCTCAAGTTAAGAAATCGCAGGTCCCAATGTGATTACAGTGCTTTCGCAAAAATATGAATGAAAGTACGCTGGAATCGATGGGTGAGAGGTGATCGACTATAAAAATAAACGGATCTTTTTTGAGAAACTCATGATCTACATCCGGATACGTCTATAACGATTATCCAGTAAAGCAGGACCCATACAACAGAATTCATCAATATCTGCAAAATCATTCAGAACGGCATTAATATTACCGTAGAATGTTTCGTTGAAATGAACCTTGCCAACTCTTATGTCCCAGTTGATGAAAGAATCCCGCTTGTCGGAAATGAACAATTTCGGTCATTTCAGGTTCAATAATTGCAGGCCCTCTCGGTCGATTTATAATAATAAAAATAATGTTAGAACGAGCCTATAAAGCACTAGTCAAGCATTAACAACGACTTCACAAATAACCTATTAATCGAAAAATTCAACTATCGCATGAATATATAAAAGAGTAGCATGGGATGAGAAGGCGAGCAAATATGTGCGAAAAACCACATAGTGCAACAAAAATTGTGTGTCCAGAGAGATCTTTGCTATTTTTTATGTTCTCGTTGAGGGACAGCTGTAGAAAACAACTGTCCGCATACGGCTTTCAACGACCACTTTGTCCTTCGTTCCGAGTTACACTGTGATGCCCATATGATGAAAAGAAATACTCGAATACTTCTCCCAAGCTAATGGCTGCAGGAAATGAGGAATTGTATTTGTAGGAAACGTAGACTGACCACTGTGTGGCCCCCAATTCCTCATGTATTGTTACCTGATCACTGCGAATGCACCTTGCAACCATGTCATGCTTTCGCTCAAATGTCGAGGCAGAACGTATCGGCGGGAGACCGCAAACGGTTTTCGATAGTACGAATGCGTAAAATCTCGAGCTTTTTCCAAAGTTCCAACTTGCCTCCCGGGAAAATTTTGCATCCAGGACCAAAAATCTTCGAAAATGGGACAGAATGCACTTCCCGGCGATCTCCTTCTTTTTATTCTTTTATTTTGCTCGAAATCCAAAATTGCTCTCCCTTCCTCACTTCGGCATCCATGAATCATAAAGAAATAATTTTTGTGAATCTGTGATTGAAACGATTTTCTTGAATTCTTTGAAAAAAAAAACGGCACTTATTTCGAAATTACCTAGCACGGTCTCTTCCAACTGGTAGAATTTTATTGATAAAAATTCGGAATCGTCGTTATTCAATGCAACTCATTTTATTTTCATCCGACCCAGAAAAGATCGCTTTCCTCAGGCAGCAAAAACATTGCTTTGGAAGCTCTTAAAAAATACTTCCATAAAGTTGCAGATTCGTATCTAGAATTTTTTTCTGTTATGGGAAGTTTTACGCCATTCGTTCAAATCGCATTCTCTTTCTACGAAGTAACTATTGTTTCAACGCTTCAGTGAGGTGTCGAATTGAGTTGTCAGCAGCAAGAAGAAACTTTTTAAGTGTTCAAATTTGTTATTTTCAAGCTATAGCATTACCTAATAGGAACTACGTCAATCAGAGAGAATGAGAAATGCGACTAAAGTAGCGTAAACCAACAAAAATTCTGGGAGTATCATCGATGTGCAGTAAAAAAGATTTGCTGTTTAGGTTACATTACCATTTCATAATCCAACTTCTAATCGATCCCAGGATTTTCATATTGGATGAGATCGTTTCATCACAAACGAGGCCCGACGGCGGTACTTTCAGAAAAGATGGCGACGCTCCCCGGTAAAAACCCAATTAGGTCGAACGTGGTATTGATGGTCGTCTGGACCGAATGCAGAAGCGAAAGAAGGAGAACTGAAGGCTTGGGAAGTTATAGACAAAGACTACAGCGTCCTTGGAAGTTTCGTCCACGGTTGCGCTTACCAAGAGAAATATTAAGGAATTTTTCGATACCACCGCAATATTTCAGCGAAAACTCGGTTTTCAATCGATGAATCGCCGGCAGCAAGAAATCCTTCACATACCTTTGCTTCGAAGCAATCGAATGGCATTTTTCTGTATGTACGTGGTAGAGTATTTTATGCCATTATATATATATATATATATATATATATATATATATATATATAAATTTATAATGCATTCCGCAGTACTCTCTTTTTTATTTTGCTTCTCTTTTTCCTCTCTAGTGCTCTCATGAATTTGTACTGTTTTTGCCTTCTTGATATTTGAACACAATTTCACCTATGAATCGTAAAACACAAAACACAAACGAATGAATGATAAAAACGCAGCAGTATCTCCGAATCAATTCACCATCAATATCATCAAGTGATACCTTTGTGCGACCCGTTGCAAGAAATCGAATTTCTGGCGAATCTTCATTGGATAAATGGGATAATACCTCACACTTCATAAATGTCGAAAAAGCGAAGTTCACTATAAATTAAGCGCATATGATACATCACTTTTCAGTTATAATATTCAAAGTTTTTGTTAAACAACAAAGTGATATGCTTCATATAGAAGAGGTGAAACTGAATGAAATAAAGATTAATATTGCTGATAACAAGAAATGACTCTAAAGCAGTTATGCAACACTCTCGGCAGCGTTTTAACATTACCTTCATCTGTATCCTGCTGCTGTCCTTTGTTTCACCTATGTCTGCTGAGCCCTTTCTCCTCAACTTGCCACCGCGGCAATCGAACTATCGTCTTCAATGCCAAGGCCCTCATTTTGAGGGACTCCGAACCTCATCAAGAAGTCTCCGACTTTCAAAACTCGAAATGAGTCAACATTAGCCGGTGTATAGCGACAGTCTTAGACCTTACTGCCATTTTTCATCACATCACTGTCACGGATACAATGATGATTCGAATGGCAGAATAAAACTGTTAGGTTTCTCTATGAAAAGTTAAATTGGCAGCTCAACGGGGGAGGGGGAGGAAGGAGAAAGGGAAGGTGGCCGCATTAAAAAAAGAGGATGGGATTTTTGACAAAGCCATTTGCGGGCCAAGAGCGATAGGACGGAACAAGCAACAGCACTGTCGTGACGAATTTCGTATTGCATCAGTTGCAAAGACCTTAGCTTGCATTACTTCCAGCATTTCGTGTCTTATTTGAGCGACTGGTGACGTTCTAACACAGAGCCGGCGAATATTGATTCTGCAATGCTTTCAATAGTGTGCCAATATTTAACCTTGCCTATCATAGTCACCACATTTCCCTCGCTGTCTGATTTTGCAGTTATTTTCTGATTACTTTGCAGCCTTTCTCATCTCTCACCCTTCTTCCCATAGCACGAATGAACCATATGCAACACTCCAATTATACATGGTCGGCATGCTTAAGTCACTGACCAAAGATGGAAATATGAATATGCTGATCATTCACATTCCTTTACATATCAGCTTTTTGCTCAACATTCAATCCCCATTGTCTTCGCCTAATACAATCATTACCAACACTCTTTCGTTGCAGCTATTCCTCCATAGATTCAATTTTAACTTAAATAAAACATTTTACAGTTTGTATAACAAAAAACACTAAACATATCTGCAAATGAAAGTTGTTGAAAGGTCCTACAATCACTGATTGCTAATAATAAAATACTCACAATCTCACCTCAGAGTCTTGACCAGCAATGAAGTTGCCTCCTCTCCCATTGAAACATTTTCTGACAAGCTGAGTGACACAAGCTGTGGACAAGTATAAAAACTGAGATCATTCAATCTCTGCTTAACAAGATGTGTCATCGTTAATCGATGAAACATAGGCATTCCTAATGAACCAACGAACTTGATTACGATGACATAGCTTTGCAGCGCATCGTCAAGCCAACTAATGTCGTCGGCTTCGAATGAAACTTACCAGGGAAAACGCGTTAGAATGGGAGGGGTCGAAAGGAGGCAAAGCAAGCAGCGGGGAGTATGAAGTGAAAGATTTTTTTGAACTAACCGTATAACAGTCTCGTGCGAATCCGAGAGACTTGTAATGGGGGGAATGGGAAGGGAGGGGAAGACATGGCAGAAGTACTCTAAATTCAGCAGTTACGTGACGCCATCTGATCTCTATTGATCTTGTTGTAAAGTCGGGGAAGTTCACTCAAAACTTACAAAGCGTTATTGAACTGGTTACTACTTTCCATTTCAGAAATATTTGAACGGTTCTTCAGCAATGGCGTCATCTCAATTTTCACGGCCTCACAATGTTTCGCGCAATTTTTATAGCTCAGATCGAAAAATCTTCGCCGCCAAAGGGCGGATCTTAGGCCGTTTATTGTGTGCAGAAGGAAATCTCTAAATCGCTGAAAAATCGAGCTCAAACAAGTGGACACACTGCATTCCAGCTGAAAAGCACAACGACAAGAGGCGGTGGAAGCCGAAACATCGCGCAAGAATGAGGGAGAGAGCTAAACCTGAATTGGGCCGAAAAGTGGGGTCGCAAAATATTAAAAACTCAAAAAACCCACGGCATTCAATTTACCAATATTGTGGACGTGTGGAATCCGAATTACAAAAGCAGCTCATTTATTCGTCTTATGAATTTACGTAAAGTACCAAGAAAGTCATCAGGTAACACAAATTGAGAAAATTAATTAACGAAATAGTAAGGAGCAGAAAAAACTCGAAGTGAAATATCCCGCCTTCTACCACTTCGCCTAAAACTACATATCGTCAAGCTCGAAATGAACTTCAACGCTCAATTTCTTCCCAAAGTTATGAAAGTGAAGGGGCCATATGTAGGCATAGAATTATTTTTGTTCAGAGTATTTGAAAGGACCGCGACAACAGGATGTGACATTCTGAGTATTAACGCAACTCATTTTTCGGAGTTTTGCAATCAAACAGGGGTCCCAAAAACAGAAACGCCTCGCCGCGACATCATTTAATAGCTCCTTCCTCCGTTCCTCTCTTCCTCAAAATACAAAGAGCTTATTCGGCGGTAAATAGATGTTTTTTTTTTTTTGGAAATGACAAAGAAGTAGAAAAAAGAACGAACTTTTTGACAAGTTTTGGAAGATTTAAATCCGAATGGCAAACAATCGTTAAAACACAAATATTTCAAAACGTTCTCCGCAACTGTCCAAGTGAAGATGTTCTAGTTTCAAGAGGGACTAGAATTAGCGTTACCGTTTTGGAAGCATCCATTAAGCAGGAAACGGATATTGTTTGCACTGGAATACCATAAACTGATTCGATGATGGAATAGCATTTTGCAATTGTTGACATAAGGTGATATGGTGGAGAGAAGAAAGGAGATATCCTCATCTTAAGCTATTCCTTTTCATTGAAAGAGAACGGATGGGAATGAACAACTGAGAATAACTGATTCTATCAATGTTAAGAGTGATTGCGATAAATCAAAGATTCTTGCCTTACTAGAAGTTTTCCGGTAACATAAGGCTTTACATAGATGACAAAAGAGCACGTTTGTTCGCAATTCTAAATCTGGAGCAGCAAACGAACTGCTTATAGCGGAAATGAAGTGAAATTGCTTGAATCCGCCGATGAAGGAATTATAATGCTAGATTATAATCGGCCGAGAAATATAATGCTAGAAGTTAGATCAGCTCTCCGGACAGAGGATGACATAGCATCGCTTCTATTCTCCACAAAAATTTGCACAATTCTCCATAAGGATGATAGCGAACTTATAGAAGAACAATTCTGCAAGGATGTAGACGGATTTTTTTTTTAGAAAGAAGCCAATGAGGACAGAGAATGCGTCTCTTTAAAATCACAACAAAAGAGTCGAAAACAGTTGCTAATATATGTTTGATATATCACAATTGCAGCATTGATAATAATGGAGAGGCATGAAGTTGAATAATTTGCATCACTACTACTGGCATTCACACTTCTACACATATCGCTTCTTACAGTAGACATGCGTCCATTGCACAGCATCTATTGAACGTTTTTGATTGACAACATAGTTGATAACCGATTAGAAAAATATCGAAAAATTCGGATTAATAGTAATCGGCATTTATGCTTTCACTTGAGAAATCCTCAGGGCATTTCGATTCCATAGTTTTCAAAAGTCAAAAAGAAGTCAATGTTAGGTGTCGGTAGGTTGCTTCTACTAGCTAAGTGCTAGCTGTCGAACTAAGTACTTACAGTAGGAGAGAGTTTCTCATTTGCTAAAAATCCCACCGTTTAACCTGCGGAATATGCACGAATGAAGCAACTGAGGGGGGTTCTCTTATGGTTACCGGCTTGAAGGGAATATGGAGCGCATACCTTGAGCAATTGCAGGTGAGCGTCGTCAGTGAAAAGACAAGGAGAAAACGAGAAAGTTGTGAGATTTTTCATTTGCTGCATCACATCAAATACATTGTTATTCACATAGCCATTTAAATGGATCTGTGTTAATGTTGAGGTGTTCGAAGAATTTTGTAATGTAGAGAAACTACAAAAATAATTCGAATTAGTCACAAATGAAGCAAAATTGGAAACGATGCATTCTTGATGAAGATGGCATGCGAAAGTTTGCGACATTCACTTAACAATCTTTGTTTCGTATAGACAAATGCAAGAGAGCACCAGTTAAGGTGATATATACGCTTTCGCGGTGTTCGCTAATGAAACCGGAGAATCATTAAACCAATATGAACGAAATCCAATGGTTGCGGTCGGTACGTATCGCTCTTTCTACGTCGTGGACAACCTTACACCTACCTCTTCATTCTGCGGTCCCTGCGCATTTCTTTCCTCGAACCCAAGGCGAGGTTACATGGAACACCGTTTATTCCACAGGCTGTTTGTTATTCATGATCACAACACTTAACACCGATTATGAAACCTATTTTTAGAATCCTTAGTTCACTATAGGGAAGGCCGATAAACTTCTCTCAAACCTGCTGATCCTTGATTTCTCAACGCTGAAACGCATTACCACAACATCATGTCTAAGCATACTTATGGATTAATGTCTTTCTGTCTGTCTAATGCTTTCAACTCGGAAATCACTGAAGCTGCACCAAAAGAACTGGTCAAAAAAAAACAGCGCAATCAACCCTAGGAGGGGGAGGGGAAAGGCGGCTTTCGATAGATCATACTTTGATTTCACATACAATGAGCCGGTGAAAATCTTTTGCAGGAGATTTCTGAGAGCAATTAGATGGCAATGGGGATGTGCTATGCGGATAAGGAAGGAAAAAGAGGTGATATATAAATCTTTGGAGTGTCCAAGTGCTCCCTGATATTCAAAAATGTCAAATTAGAAATCCGAGTGTCTGCAATTCAGAAACAACAATTTCGAGTCACCCCAATATAATGGAACATGACGACCTTTCGATGTTTAGTTTCGCTACACACAGTTTTGCAAGTGCTCTTCTAATAAAAAAACCTTTGCAAAACAACAATACCCAAAATACTATAAATCGATACACTTACGCATTCCAGCTGGCCGACGCCATTCATCACTTCCAGTGGTTTGTTCCAAGCCAATACTTCCGAGATGAAGTTACCTACGAAATAGGCAGTGGGATGAAAGCAGAGGTGGCGGGTTTTCTTGAACGATGATTCCGAGAACAGTTTTTTCACATTATCGGAGTCGACCTGAAACAGGTTAGAATCGTATTGAACGACTGACAAAAGAGCTTCCTCTCACATACCCTGCCCGAAACGAACCTTCTGATCTGGTCCTTCAACAGCTCAGCTACATCACAGGAATGTTGGTGTATCGTAAAAAGTTTTGGAGATGTGTTGCTTCGCCTTATAACTTCTAACGAGTTATGTCAGTCAACAACCAAGTGCTTCGCTGCGTCAGAGCCTGTTCACTTATTAAAATTTTATAAATGAACGCTCAAACAAAAAATTTGTTCACGTGAAACAAGAATTCAGTCACCTCAAGCAATGTGAGATGTACGTACTTGCTCTGATTGCGCTTGTGAAGAAACCAGCAAAACATTGTTTCACTTGGCCTATATAAACATAACGTTGTGAAAATGCTACTTTACATTTTAAAAACATTGTTCATGCATAATAATTTGAGAGATGATACGACTTTAGATTAGCTGCCTCATTGAATTGCACATCGTAAAGCAGTATATAGTTATGATGATGTAAAAGATACTTGCGGCAACGCATGTTAAATGAACTAGCCCGAATATGCGCTTTTATGTTATGCTTAGCAAAATTTTTATTTCACAACCTCACAACCAATAATAATACACAGGTGACAAGCTGTTCGTATTTGAACTATACGACCGTTCGTGTAAACCATCCATAACCCACTCATTTGAACTGAGCCCACCGGTATAATATCAAAAGCCGCACAGTTTAAAATGCATGCCAATTTTTTGATACATATACTAACCAACTACAGATTTTTCTAAATTTCTTTTCCTAAGGGTTTGCAATTTTAGCGTTAGGTGTTTATCAGCTCGTATTAATTGGTTTCTTCTTTGAATACCTTCTATTCCTTTTTTTAAATTTTGTTGTAGGTTAAAATTTGGAATAATATGGAGACGCACATGGTCGATATACAGGGTGACCCAGAAGTAACATTGTGTTGTTGATGGAGATGTAACTCTACAAGTTTTAAATCCTTCTGGAAAATTTTAAAAAGTTTTATTTGAAGGCAGTCATAATTGAACATTACAATAAACACTGATCAACGCAATTCCGCCTGAGCGCCGTGGAGCTCAATGGACGTCTGACTGCGAGATGCATCCTCAACAGTACTCCTTTCTTCAAAGTTAGTGACAGCGGTCTTGATCACTCTGGACTTCGGAAGTGGCGCGAGGAAATGCTCAGGTCACTGTCTGGCAACCTGGCGGAGTCCCTCCTATATATAATAGGGTTTCACCATGAAAACCTTTTCTGGTAGTCAGTGCCTGATAAAACCCATCCCTTTCTGAAATAATGAAGATATGTATACATTATATATATATATATATATATATATATATATATATATATATATATATATATATATATATATATATATATATATATATAAAGTGCATGGCGCAACAATGTTGGCAATAGCTAGCCAAACGCAAGCGATGTACAGAATTGCACAAATTGCTATGCTTGCCTCTGCGACTGCTATTATTGCGTCTATCTGCTTCTCTACTTTCACGCATTTGAACCCACTCGCTGTCATGACTTGGAAGATTTCCTCAAGCCACCGGCGCGTTTTCTGCCAGTTGGAAAATGGCGTTTCGCGTAAGCGCAGGGTGCTGGAGTGGGGGAGGGCTGTCAATAAATTGGGAGGAAGGGTGCTGTTGAGAGGGCAGTGGGACATCATTGAGTTCCGTGGCGCTCAGGCAGGATTGGGCTGATCAGTGCTTATTGTAATGCTCAATCATGACTGCCTTTAAATAAAGTTTTTTCAAGTTTTCCAGAAGTATTTAAAACTGTAGAGTTACATCTCCATCAACAACACACTGTTACTTCTGGGTCGCCCTGTATACTGGCCATGTGCATCTCCATATTGACCGAAATTTTGACCTAAAACAAAATTTAAAAAAAAGGCACAGAAAATAATCAAAGAAGAGACCAATTAATACAAGTTGATAAACACATGACGCTAAAATTGCAAACCCTATGGGAAAAAACATGTAGTTGGCTAGTGACATCTGCAATGGGAGGGGGGTTAGGACGGTTTTGGTGTCTGTGTTTATTACGCCAGTGCCTAGACATTTTTTCAGCTTGAGTAGGCGGCAGTGCTGAAAAGGATTGTTACTGAAACCGAAGAGCATTTTTGCTGCTGACCCTTTGCAAGGAGCAGTTGAATGGGAAAAATGAAGAAAATATGGCGATGGTAGCAAAATGCAAAATCCGAGTTAAATCTTCTTTTTTATTTGAGCCTCACGGGAAGGCCTATCTAGTTGCAAAGATGCTAGTGATCCAATCTAAAAAGGACCTGGAAAGCATTGTTCAGCAACAAAGACTCCTACCGTTAGAAAAAAGTCTCGATGAGTTCAGAAACGACGCTAGCAGCATCACGCATGCGGGACCACCTAGTACTCTGACACCCCGAGAGATGAAATATGCGGTTACGAGCAGTGAAGGAAAATAGAATGGGAAGAATCATAACGATATTAAAACCGACGAGTGGCAACGAATTGCAACGAGTCCAAAGGTTTACGTGTGCGAGGCTGCAATAAGGAACTTTAGATGTAAAACAAAAATATATCTGACGAAAAACGGTGAATAGGAAACCAGGCTTAAGGAAGAGACATTAGAGAATATGAAGTGAATGCCGAACTGTGAAGAGAAGGACTAACCCGCTAAGAAAAATTACCAGAAGCAAGTGGCTGGCAAAAGTAATGGACCCGCATAACCAGAAGCTTATTCATCAGGTTTGGCATACCTCGGTGGAAAAATTCAATAATCATCATTAAATTCCACCTTATGCGCCTAGTCTATCAATATTATTTCTTTTGAAGTGTGTTCCCTCTAACCCCCCCCCCCCCGGTGCTACGGTTCAATACATTGAATCGAGCTTGGTCTGTCTTACTTTCAGTCTATAGCTGCAATGAAAGGCAGCGGTTCCTTCGTTTTGTAAACCTAGTTCCGCCAGTTATAAGGAAGATATATTTAATCAGCGTTTACTCAGTGCTTACTGAAATATGAACATATCAGTGCAACCGGAAAGAAAAAAAAAAACAAATTTATTGAAAATAAACAGAGCAGCGAAATTTATAACCGTGAATAAAACTCTCCTAAAGGACAACAAGTGAAACTAATCGAAATGTAGCAAGTTATGATCATTGCTCGCATATCTCATTGGTTTTAAATGCAATAGTGACAAAGGTTATGATGAATATGGTCTGATACAGGTGCTAAAATGCAAATTTCTCTTGTTTTGGCTATCTCTTGAAGGAAAATTCATAAGTGATCGACAATCATTGAAACGTTTTGCAAAGATATTTTTAGTGCAAATTTCCCTCCTCATCTTACAGTATCATTGACAGAACAAATTATCTCATCGTTTGAGAAATGATCAACAAAAACATTTTTCACAAACTAAAATTTTACATTGGAATTGACGATCATTTCTATACAATCAATGCCCATTCAGATGTTGTAGAATGTTTACAGTTTATTCGGACTATGCACGTTTGTTTATATTGCATTAAGTAATTTGAGACTATTGTTTCAATACATATATTTGGATGTTTTTGAGTTATGAGCCAACTGAAGCCCGGCTCAGACTGAGAATGATAATGGGGTGTTTTTGATGACCAATGGAAACTGGTCATCAACCCGTAACAATGATAGTGTTTGCGGCAGCTCGGCGGTAAAGCACTCGACCGCCCAAGGAGAGGTCGCGGGTTCGTCCCCGTCTGCTGACTGGTCATCGAAAACATTGGTCATCGGAAACACTCTGTTTCAATGTAATTGGAAACATAACTTGATACCAAAAGTTGTCGAACAACAAATTTAGAAATGATTATCACTTGAGAATAAACTTCTGAACATCATTATTGAGTTGTTTGCATTTCTTGCAGCAACAAACAATTTGACGTTGCAATTCGATACACCCATTTTTGTTATTGATAAGATTTGTCGAGCAAATTGCGCGTTCAACTGAAATAACCCTACATCATCTCTGCATTTGAATTCTTGAATGATTATCGAGATTATTTTGGTACACAATTTTGCTAACATCCTATGGTTTGTTAACTGCATATGTCCATTGCAACTGTAATCTCCTACGTAAATTTTCTTTTATTTTGCAAACTCTTTTATGACTCCATCCTATTTGTCCATCTATTTCCGACCCTTGTAATATCCTCAACGACTTGGAATGTTCTCCTATGATTGACGCTCACTTATATTATTCTACATCATAATAATGTTATTCCATATCATATTTCGATGCAACTTAGTTAGTTCTTTGCTCGATCGTCTCTGAATAATTCAAGTGATGCGAAAGGGTGTCAACTTGTTAGCTTCTCTGATCGATTCCCACTTTTTCTGCCATTTTTCATTCTTTCATTCAACTACCTCGTAATATCCGTCTGCGCACTAACACAATAACGATATAAGTAATAAAGCGTCTGAGTTTTTCTCGATTTCTTCAAGTGCAAACCGGGCTTATGATCCGATATGGCAGGACACAAACATGAACTAGGCAACAGATCGATATAAATGAAAACCTTTCGAGATAGAAGAGTTCCTCGAATCAGAATCAACCACGTCCTCTTTTGAGTTCATCGTCGTATCTGCAGAAAGTATGGCTTGAAATGAAAACAAATGAAGGCTTACGTTTTCGAATGATTATAGAGTGATGAAATTTCACATAGAAGCTACTATCACAACTATATTACTCCAATGCAAATGACGACCAACTAATGAAGTTTACAGAAATTCGAGCGGTGTTAAACTCGGAGATCAAATTCGTCTAGCGACGGATTTGAAGCACGGGAAATGCCGAAAACGACGGTTAAGTTTTTAATCGATGTCGAGAGGAGGAGTTCATTGATAGGATAGTTCACCGACATCAAAGGTTAAGCAAACGATCATTAGAAATGCAAATTCTGAAAATGATCGGAAATGACGGCGATTATTCAAATTTTTACGTGATATAATAGAGTGACTAATATATTATATTTGTAACTAGCGATGTCTAATAGTTTGCTTACCAGTGAAAACAACTACTTTGTAGTCGTCATTGATTTGTCCATGTTTGTTCGAGGCGATTTCAGGTGTAATATTCTCGACATCAACAACCTTTAAAGAGGATTATGCTAATTATCGCTTTCGAAGAGAGAATGCGATTGAAATTTATGAATTCAACTGCAAAAAACTCAAATAGTACCATTTTGAAGTAAACTATTCGCATAACACAGCAATTCCCATATCTAAATGCATTCCTATTTACCATTTTAAAAGGTGCTAATATTAGCACCCATCAAAGATATCCACGAATTGAATGGCCGTTTATCTAAATGCCTCTTGGGGAAGCGATACCTCAGAAATTGTTCATTGGCTAATATACATTGAGATCGTTCTTTGACACCGCCAAGCCGGAAAATAGCGCTAAAGAAATAGTGGATTTTGTTGAAATGATCCAAGCCAAGCAGCCCAATTATGAAAAATACATCAGAATTTGTGACACCAGTCGAGAATTTGCAATAGAATTCCAAGAAATTGCCACAACAAACATGGGACCATAGATAGATGTGGAATGCGCTTCACAGAAACTTTCCAGCAGAAAAGATTAACACGTGAAGTATGCCCTAGAGTGATTCTAACATAAACTTCTTGCCTCGTATTCAAAAGATGTTAGGTTGAAAGATGTTACTAGGCATAAAAAGATGCTCAAAAGTAATGCTATAATAGCAGAGACTTTGTTATCCGGATAAAAGGCAATATTGGTTATCGTTCGGCAATTTGGACTTTTGGAGTGATAATGAAAATTCATGGATAGATTATCAAGTTGAAGTTCTTTTGAAAGGTGTTATCAATAGCGTTATTGCCTATACGTTAAGAGGAAAGCAAATGGAAATATGTTTCGCACTCAAGAGGGAAATTTAAATGTCAGCAGGTAAAATGGTAACGAAACTACAAGTTGGTATGCTTCTAACGAATAACATAGTAGGATACATTTGTTAGAAATAATTTAGCATTTAGCGAACAGTTCAAACCCAAATTATTATTACGAACTAGCAGAAAAAAAAAAGAGTGCAAATAGCCGAATAGCAAAAGTTTTGGTTAGCTTTCCTTCTTGAACGTAAATTCGATGCTTATGTAATCACATCAAACTCCTCAGGTAAAGCTGGATCTGAGTATTCCAAAGGATTACTGAAACAATGTAATTGTTTTACCTGTTTACTCATCTTCTGCACTGCTACTCGTATCGCAATAAGCACTTCTTTTTGATCGCTGTTGCAACCTAGCACTCCATCGTTCGTGTATTTGCGACAGAAGCAAACTGCATCTATCGTCTTATTGTTCGCGACATCGATTAAGCAGCGATCTTCTTCCGTTGCAAAACTGCAATAAAATCGTTCCCGTAAACAAACTATGAAGAAATGCAATGCAAACTATGTTAGACTGATGGATTCAATAAAGGAAATGCACCAGTGCAGATTGCACCGGCTTTTGGGCATGCCTCCCCCCGTTCGCTTCCTATTCAATGCGTTGACAAGTAATTTGGCTTGCATTATTGCCGAATTTTTTACTCGGTATACTTTTCGCCGCGTTGAAAAGGAATTTTTATGACTACTGGTTACAAGGTTAAGCACCTCAAGATAGCAGAAAAGTACGTGTAGTATCGCTTATCCTTAAAGCATCACAACAGGTATCTTTAAGGTATCCTTAAGGCAAGCCAAATTTTCTTTTTTAAATAACAGCAGAAGTATAGTTGCATTTGATGAAGAATACGAGCTTAAATTTAATGTAGTTGGCTATTATGCATTATAACTTCTTTTGTCGACATCAGCAAACCATTTGCGCGCAGAATGTTTCAACTGCATAAATAAACGAGCGCAAAAATGAACAGCATACCGGGCCAGCAATAAAAAAGCGAAATGATCCATTGGCATCTTGTTATCGTTCGCCATTTTCCTTGTCACTATACCCGCTTCATATCTTATTGCATCTTTAAAATTTTTTACAGAAAAATGCATTACAACAAATACTTTGCCATCAAATAGTACAGTGTAAGTAGCTCAAGTAATCGACCAATTTCCCCTTTATAACATCAGTTTCTCTAACAGCTTCAACTTGCTATTGCTAGATGGAAAATAATAGAGTTTGTCACATTCGAATGTAGCAACTAATTCTGCATTATTGTTGACAGATGCAAAAGACTCTATTCGGTTGCATAACTATAAAGTAAACAAACCCAAACCAATGTGGAAAGGAATCAATGATGAGCTAACAGAAATACCTAAGAGTGAGCAAAACATCATACCGTTGGTTTCTCGATTAAAAACTGCCTTCGTGTAACACACGGACGACACTCTGTTGAACTTTTGGTATTTCGACTCAGTGATGCTCTCCACAAATCGTTGAATTGAGTTGCTAGTGACAACCGCACAATAGGTTCGATGTCGTACGGCTTTCTGAATACTACTAATGGAATAAAATCTCCTAAATTAGTTGACTGAAGGAGACTCACGAATGCGCGACAGTAATCATCTTAGGTGGTGCAATTGAGAGTCATGCCAGTAATAGATGCAATACACTGATTTATCTATATTTGAATGATGAAGTTCGAAGTCGTTCACTTATCACCTCGTTGGCAGTGATCGAGCAATTCAACAATCTGAACTATATTTTGCAATATATTCGTTTCTTTAAGATAGAGATCGACGCGTTTATTTCGCAATGTGACTGGAGCGAATGAAAAGTAAGAAAAACCAATTAGTTTGGCTGGGCGCATCCGGAATTGGCTAGGAAATCCTTACTACGGAAATTCGGAACTGCATATTTTTTAGGTGGCGCACGAAGGGAAACCATCTGTGAAACCTAGACAGGTAATTTAAAAGTGCCCAATCTTACATGCAATCAGATAAGCAACGATTAGGCTATAATGCTCCAAAATTATCAGGCTAAGCCACCTATGCTGGAAAATTATTTCCTTTACTATGTTTCTACTTTTTGCATTATCGAGTTGTTGCTGGAAACGTGTTGCGGCGTATGTTTCATCCATCATTCTGTGGGCGTTTATGATCCTGCTTCAGCTATTGCGAGAGACTGTGAAAACGCATCTGGTGCCATTTCTTCTTGCACTCGTTTCCTCTTATTACTAAGCCATAACAATTTTCATGAATGATCCTAGTTGTATACTTGTGAGAACTCAATGCAGCATCACCATTTCTCAGCTATAGCATGTAAGATGTGGATTATTTGTCTTTATTTGCTGTTGTATTGGATGCGTTATGATTATCAAGGCTTTAAAATTAAGCGAGGAAAAAATCCATGATTAATTTGAATACGTTTCGTAATTACAAATAGTAAATGAAGAATGAAAATATGCATGCTGTTCGCATAACTAGAACAGCTTCAACTTGAGCTGAAAATGAAGCATCAATCACCTCGGTGGCTTTGGCTTTCTCTTTACGAGGGATTTTTTTGCGCAATTCCACATCGCATTCCTTCGTTCTCGTTCTACCTGAGTCCGAGGAGCAGCGACAAACAAATAACTTCAGAGGAAGATAATCACTCTCGAGAGTTGCATGAATTGTTTCGTTACACTTCTTCGTTTCAACATATCTCTTGGTTGTTTCGTTATACCCGCTCGTTTCAACATACGTCTGAGTTGTTTCCTTACACTCCTTCTTTCGAACATACTTCCGGGTTGTTTCGTTACATTCCCTCGTTTTAACATACCTCCGGTTGACCTGTAAACACTGTGCATCAGCAATACTTTATTCCTGTCAACTGCTCAGGATTGAACCTCAGCTCAAACCGCACCTCTCTAAGCTTGCTTATGTTCGTCGATTTCTTGCGATCTTTATGTCTTCATACCTTCAATAATTTCTTGCCTATAGCGCCGACTTGGGGCCATATGCCGAACATCCGAATTTTATGTATATTTCGGTCAATTAACCATCAATGGTTAATATGCCCTAGAGATGCCGCAAAACAAAAAATGCTCGTTTAACGCTTCTTCACATATTAAAGGTCCGAAGGGATGGTTTTGGCATTTCGGGCGGACGCATACGTCCACGAGAAAACAGCTCGGAAAATTTGGTTGATGCGATTATCTCGTCACATAGGTGGACAACACCTATTCGCTTATTCCACTTCACCTATGGTTTGTTTAATCGAAAGGCAATCGTGGCAATATTATCCTAAGACGATCAGAGGCAATCTATCGACTCGACGAAACCTTTTATAAGATTATGATTTACTGCAATTGCAGCGAACGATCAGATATTTTTACGAACGTATTTTGCTTTCGAGCTTTCTGAGTAAATTGAAAATTATAAAAGAACTCGCTCAATCATTGCTTAACAACAACCTTCGTCTCGATATAATCACATCCACCCACAGGCAGAGCCGCATATGAATAATCAATTGGTATGATAGCCGCTCCTGAAAGAAAATAAAACTTTTTCGATAGCTTGATGATTCAGAGGTTAGTATTAAATCTCTGTGTGAAGCAATAACCAAGCATGTGGATTCAACTAGGCTAACAATGGAGTAACTGGTGTCCACGGCATCAATAATTCGCTAGGACGTAAACAAAAGTGCCCTTTATACATTGGCATCACATAAATCTTTAAGAATCAGAATGGGCTTAATTTCTTATATTTTCCCTTCTCTAGCCATTGTGTCTTACAGTACAGATGAATAGAAAGTAGCAGCAGTTTTCGTGAGTGTGCCTCGAATAGTTACGAAAAACTTCATAAAAGAGGAAATTCTACAACCGATTGTAGATATGTCTACTCGGTAAGTAAACCTAATATGCCCAAAACTATAGCAGTGGCAAAAGGTTTCTTTGCGTAATATTTCACCATCTTAGAACCATAGTGATATGTAATTAGGTAACGTTTTTGGAAATGAGCTGATCGATTAGACTGTTCACTGTTCATGATTTTCGTGACAGTCTAACCGTTTAAAGGAAACTCGCGAGCCTCTCAAAGCGGGACTCATCTGGAAGGAAATAAATTTACGAGATTATCCATGAACTGCATTTGTACAGATATTACGAAGAAAAGAAACCTTCTAGACAAGAAAACGGTTCCTTATTAAAAAATAATTACAAACGGTTGTATAATACAAGTAGACGTGTAAGAATAATGGCCGTTCCCACTAGGAACTCACCCGGATAAACGTTGAGCACTTGGCCATGTGGGACTTCCACACCAATTAAGTCCTTCATGACTTCCTGATTGGCATAATGAACGATACATGAGTGGTTTTCTATCGAGTCCTCGATGAAGAATTTATTCGTCAGATGCTGATAGTCGTTGTTATATCGGCAGTTTTTATTTGGCTTATACATGACTCGATTCCTTAAGAACAGCTGAAAATTCCGCTATTGGATAACCTTTTAGTGGGAAGTGATGCGCTAAAATCTAAATTTTTTCGTGCTATTTAGTTTTAAAAATAAAAAATTTCAGAGGGAATATCGTTTCATGTATCCGATTACAATAATCACACTATCGTTTCTCAGATTACACTGTGAGCGATGCAACTTAACAATTGTACTACATCGATCTAAGAACCAAATAACACAACGATATGATGTGTTAGGATGTAAAAATATATATATACATATAGAAAACATCATAATCAACGCTATTTGAAAGAACACTGATAATATGACAAACAATAAATACACTTACATCGACGTTGCAAAATCCTGAAGAGGCGCAACAACATGTCATCACCTCAGTTTTGTCGTTGATCGCGTTATCGTTGAATGGGCACATTGTGTTCAAAGCTGAAAACAACATTCTCAACATCTCTCGCTCCTCTAAATATCGACTATTTAGGCATCAATGATCCACAAAAATCTATCCACCACATCCACCTTTTTTATATAAGTGCAACTACGCAACCGATTCAAATGTCCTCTATTGCCACAAGCCAAACTACAGATGGCCACCAATTCGAAAAGTGAGTGAAGTGATGGTCATGGGTACCCGTCTTTGAACAGGTAGGGACAAGAGTATCACTGTAAAGAAATCTCGAATCCTCACAAAAGGTATAAGGATCTGCACGTGCGGATATGAGAAGTTTCAATGATCGAGAAGATTGTCTTGAGACACCGTGAGGTGGTGTCGACATCTTGAGAACTCAGTAGCGAGTTTAAGTTGCAGTTCAATAGTTGAGCTGGGCAAAATCAGCACTGCTACTGAAGCTGAAACAACGAAATGTGTTGAAAATTTTGACTCGCGTTAGGTTGCATTAATGTGAATGAAAATCTAGCGTACGCATTGTCGGAAAACAGGGCTTATGGAGGAACGAAGCAAGGCGCCGGTCCTCATAATATAGGTCATCACATGTGGGGGCGTTTTGTAATATTGGGGGTTCATCATCGCGGTCGTTATGCAGAAAATGGATTTCTTTACCGTGCCGGTAGATGGTGGACTCACACACCTGAAATTTTCATTCTTGAATTGCTTCGAATTCACTATAGTACCAAAAAAATCGTTCATCTCATTGATGATTGATCATACACTGCAATCGTAATGCACAGAAACGGTGAACATCAAACCTAAAGAAAGCAACTAATTCAGATCAGAGATAACTGAAAATAATTTTAGAATTTACTCAAAACTCATTTCAGAAGTTGAATCGAGACTTTGAAATTTACATATTCGGAAATAATTGCACGCAGGTTTGAAACCACTTAAGATGAATAAAAGAAGTCGATAGCAGATAACGTTTGATGAAATTGATTGAATGCGAAAACTCAACTCGAATTCCAAACTCGAGAATCTGTTACTGAATCCAAAAGACCCAAGCTTAAATAAGTTACCTAATTCCAATTCACCGTGCACTTCGAATGTACAATCCATCACAGTACTCACTCACTAAAACTCATATCGCTCACTCTATCGTCAAAGATGAAAAACTAGCACAATCCACTTAAAGAGAATGACTTCCTTTATAATAGAAAAACAATGAGGAAATAATAATTTTTCTATATGATGGTGCTGATTCATTCGGCGTTTTCCCTCATTTCAGTTGGTTTTGAACTACAGTTGAAGCGGTTTTGTTATCGACGGTAACGAACTTACTCTACGCAATTGCTTACTGATGCCACTTTGAACATATTCGTCGTTAAGATAGCGATGATCATTAATCTCCTTCATCTCCATCTTGCGCACCACATTGATGAGGGTATCATTTTCATGGCCACTTGCCTTTCCTATATCAACTAGACAGCGAATTTCCCAACCCGCCATAGCCACATAGCTCGGCAATATGCCATTCTGCAGTCGCACTAAAATGCTCTTATCTATTAATGAACTATAATGAACGTTCATCGTTTAATACTGCTTATTGCGGCATCGGTCTTAAGAGGGCTACGATCAAGTTCTTTGGCTTTGTCCCACCGAGTCATTCCGACCAGTGGCTCATCGGGACGATGGTAGTGCAACTAGTCAGAGTTCTCCTCTTATGTGGAACAACGATGAATCGACTCGTCAATATCTGATGGGCAGGAGACCAGCCTAAGCCCTAACCTTCACGCTACCTTATAACTTCAGCTAAACGGAAATGGTAGTGATATGAAGCGAAATTTATTCGTCATGAATGCTTTGTCGACTAAAATAAATAAATAAATAAATAAATAAATAAATAAATAAATAAATAAATAAATAAACGTGTCGATTATTCACATATTTTGATCACGTTCTTTCCACCACCTTTGGATATTCCTTCTTTGTTAAGCCACCCCTCCCCACGCCGCCTCGAGTTATTCTATCGATCCAACCTAAATTACAAAGCAAGTCGTACATAAGGGCATACCACCACTAACGACCGCATGTGGCCAGCACGGAAAATCACAGCTCCACTGAACTGTTCCAATTTTTGGGAATTTTCAGCGAGAAACCAGAGGGAGAACCACAAAGCAGGCCAGCATTGTGTTCCCACAACCTGCCACGCTAGTTACCACTTTTGTTACCAGGAAATATAGAGTTCACATGAGGCTCTCTATTAGTAATGCTGCAGCAGTATTCGAAATGATCCATCAGTAAAGAGTAATGCATTGTACGTACTCTGGCACGTTATCGGCGCTTTTCCATAGCAGCAGCAAATAAAAAGAAGTTCGTCACCGCGAATGAACGACTTGCACGAGTCGACCGCCTGGAAGGGCAAATCGGACGCGTAAGGTAGGCTCGTGCCAACAAAGGTTGATGAATAAGACAAAGCACTGTTTCGATCCTTTATGGAAGCCTATTCCCACTCTCTCCTTCTCTCTATTCCCCCTCCCTCCTCCACCCCCCCTCTCCCCTTCTGGCAAAGATTTCTTGCTCACGGCTCTTTGATAACATTTGCGGTTCGCCAATCCAGGGAAAACTTCTCAGTCGCTTTTACTGGGCTTTTTTGAGCGAGGCTAAATTTCGGTGCGATAACTACCTAGAAGGACCTTTCTTCAGTTGTAGGGAGATGTTGGTTATGGATTGGTTCAAAACGGTGATGCTCATGCGGAAGTGCCGAGATATTATATTAAAATGTTAACAATCTGATTCCAAATGAGAATCATATAAATGAGTATATGAAGAGGACAGGGATAGATACTTAGCAAAAAAAAAAAGAAACTATTGTGAATAAATATTTTTTGTAAAACAGCGACAATCGGAAACAGCAGCAATTGAACATTAGAATAGGTAGAAAGCAAAGCTCACTGTGGCATTCCTTATATAGTCTTTGCTACAACTATTGAGGCCATAGTGATAAGCAGGAACATTCTCCGATATATCCATGAAGCTAATTGTTTGTTCGCCGAATTGTGCTGTGATCTCACGGGGGCTTCTCATCATTCTTAGCTGAGAGGAATTAAATAACGGATTGCGCACACCGATCACAGAAATGCAAGCCCTTTTGTTTAGAAGTGTTGCTGTCTGAAAATACACTGACTTAGCATCACTTATGATATTGGAACACTTATCGATAACAAACATTATATTTGGCTCAGCAATGATCCTTAACTGTTCTATGCTTTAGGAATCTTTAGCAATTTAAAGTTTGCCCGAGGGCACCGGCAACTAAGCATAGCAATTAATCGCATTCGTATTCGGCGCAATTCAACGATCATATTTCGGATAAGGACACACTGCTTCCTTCTCGCTAAACTTTATCGCAGAAATGAGACATGCTGTCATCGAATGACCGTCATGATTCATACCTCTACTTAAACGTTAAGAAATTTAATCAAATTTTCATAGTTTAGACGCAAATATATTTTAAAAGATGAATTATAATAATATTAGATCGATATTGCACAGTTGATTTGCTTGGCATTTGTTTCTGCTATTTATGCACAGGAATTGGCCAACAGCTTCGACTTCCTTAAGGTGTTGGAAATCCTTCATGCAGCAGGAATGCCGAAGTGAAGGAAACGTAGGGCGGTGTATTCAGACCCCGTAGTGAAGCATCCTCCTCGACTGGTGCCCGCTTTCAATCTTCCTGCACATACGAACAGTGCCAAACGGGCCACCATTCTCGTGAAAAACACTCACAGACGTCCATCCTTAACAATGGAGAACCTCTAGGTGGTGACAGCACTTTCGCAGGGAGACTTGCGGAGGTGGGAAGTAAACGGAGACGAATTTCTGGTGGGAACGCGGTGAGGTCAATCCTGTCAACGCAAAGTAAGAACCACTCTTAGAGACACGGTTACCACGGAAGGTGACTATTACAAGCCTAAGTAATTTTCCGCTTGAGTTGCTGGTCACTCACTTGCTTCGAATATCGGGCTAAAAACAGCAGTGTAAATGAATGGGCTTGGAATAGTCTGTTCAGAATGCATCTGCGAAGGGAGAAAGGGGCACTATTTAATAGATCCTCCTCCATTTTACGCTCTTGACGACATGAATAGAACAGTCTACAAAGTCCAATACGGTCAGTCTCCAAGCCCAAAGCAGCTGCCAGGTGACAAACATTTTGATGACGAAACATTCAATTCCATTCGGTGCATAAGAAGTAACGGACAGGTACAGGTTGAACCAATTTGTCACAGGAAAGTGCACAGGCAACTAACCACTTCGACATCTATTCCATTTCCTCGAAGACACGCACGCCTCTTTTGGGTTTCGTTCAATTTCTTGGCGATCATGGAATTCATTTCTCTTGTTTCCTTAAAACCTTCTCGTCCTTCAGTCCTCTTTAAAATAACGCTCCTTAGACTGAAGTCCGATTGAGCGAAGTAAAGGAGCTTTAGCTGAGTAAGCATTCTTTGGGAACCTGCGTCCATTCCTTCCTTACAGATCCGACAGCACATGAAAAACACATGGATCCGTATCGTTCCTTCACATTCGCCTCGACACTGAAACAAAAATAAAGAAACTTCATTAAAACGTCAAAGTTCTCAAAAGTTACCAGAAATAAAGATCTTTTCCTATAGTACAAGACGAAAGCAGAGATTGTTTACTTCATGAAAACGGTTTCCGTAGCAAATATTATCTGCACACCACTTGATGACTCACTTCTTCCTCACACACTCGCAGTTTAGGTTCAGTTGTAAATGGGAGTTCTACTTAGTGTCCCAAGTATTTGTCGATGGCGCCTTCAAGAGGAATTGTTCCTCCTCAGGTATCCGTGATCTTTGAAAACATTGGGAACCTAGGAATCACCTGTTCACCTCCCTCTACCCCGCCTTCCCCTACCGTTGCTTTGCAAAGCGCAATTACAAGTACTAAGTTCCTGATAACTAATATCAATAGCAGAACGCTTTATGAATGGCATATTCTCCAATATCTCTCCCTGATGCTGCCTTCCTCTTCTTCGAATGTCGGAAACCTGAAAGGCCTGCCACCTCGAGCATCGCTCAATTTCCAGATTGGTTCACCATACCCACAAATATGCGAGCACAATCAAACTTCATGAATCTATGCAGTTGATCGGTATTTAATGTAGTACTGTTGCACAGGATAGGATGACGCATGTTGTGTACTGTTGTATCTGGGTTGCGGTTTTTGTGTCGGCTGCGACGACGACAGGTAGATCGAGTGGTAGGCAGAGCTAGTATAAGCACTTTATTGGGAAAATATACAACTGGCTTCCAAGATGAAGCAAAGGAGAAGGAAGGCTGAGACGATAGAGATGAACACTGACGGGAGAGCGTGACGTACACTAGAAAAGGACTGCTTCTGACGGGCTGAGAGCCGCCTTTTATAGGCCTCAGATACCGTTAAAGGCACAAAGACAGACAACGGCATTATGTACGGCCAGTCAACAAGTGCATGTGAAACTGTGATGATTCGCCACTTAAAAAGTGCAGAGGGATTACTACACTGTTTCATCACAACGGGATATCTTGAGTTGGCTCTTTTGTGCCATACCCAACGTCACACACACAATGAAGTGCAAAACGAGTACTACGATGCTTCATCACGATCGGATATCTTGAGTTGGCTCTTCGGCGCCATACCCAACATGTACGTCAATCTCTCTTGCACTCTCGCAAGAAACCAGCCAGTTAGACGCTACTAGTAATGAGAGACGGAAATCCACTTTCAAACAGCGCCACTATGCCTAGCAGACAATCTTACACCACCATCTCATACCGCCTAATATGTGGTCTCGTGTTCTTTAACAGAAGCATCATTGTGTCCCTCTCTTTTACGACCTTATCCCAAGCCCCAATGCATCAAATTTCAAATCACGGCACATTGCTGGACTAACGTTTTTCACTCGCACAACTCCACCGCCGTAAGCAGGCACCGTCAAGCTTCTATAATCGCATGGGTGTATAGCACTCGTTTCCAGGTCGTTGATTTCAATATTCTCACACATCTTCGACTTGAAATTAACGTCGTTGACGAGAAGCTCCTTGAGATATTTCCTTCCGCATATACCGAGAGCATAAATACAGTAGGCCGAATAGTTTCTCGGCCTGAAGTGCACGAATTACGAGAAATATAAACTTCATTATATCTGCAACACATCTAGCAAGATGAGATCGTTCCGATGATATGGAAGCACAAAAGCGTTCGGGAGGCCGCTTAAAAGACTGTGCTTCCACAACACTTTAATAGTCGTAGTCGTCGTTAATTTCACCTGATTTCGGGATCGATATGAATTATAATAGGCATTAATTATCACTGATAGCACTTACGTGAACCAGCCGCCGTTAAGTGGACATCGCAGTGGCTTCTCCAGGTTTTTTTCTCCCTCCAGCAACCTTATTACCTCTTCGTTTCTGCCGACAGAACGAATTTGTGTCACTCCTACCTGCAACCATGCCATACAATAGATGGATAAGGATCGTTTCGATAACCACTGACAGCTAGGCATGACTGGTGATGGGACCGTGATTAAACACACGTCTCTTGAACTTTAGATGGAATATATCACAAAACGCGCTTCTAAAAGTTTTATTAAAACGACGAGGCCTAGTTGATTCGAGCTTAAAACATCTCTTCAGAAGATGTAAAGGGAACGAAGATTCCTTCGATGTGATTCCGAACAGCTCTTAATTAACTGCGAATCCTATCCCTTTTGACTGAACGCGTTTCATTGGACCCTTAAAGAACCGCATAACACCGAAGTGTCCATCTGAACAATGCGATTCTACTTCACCTTTCCTCTAAACATTTAGGAGGGGAAGCAATTTCCATTCCAATGTGTCGCCTTCTATGTAAACTCCTTTACTTTCACAGAACTCCAGTAGAGGGGGACTTCCCTGCGTCCAAAAATGTTATCTGCTGTTGTTTGCCGAGAATTTGGGTACTGAAAAAATCGCCCTCTCAATATATTTGTGAAACTTGTGGGATTTAAGAATTCTGGGAACCGAATAACACCTACAAATGGATTGTTTCCCACTACTGTTATGGCGCATCTGCTATCATTGCGCCGATATGTGATATAACTGAAAAAATCTTTCAGAATTGCCAAATTGCAAAATTACCTTTGACTTCTGGCGATCCCCATTTGAGAAGATCAACACTATACTCACGACCACTTCGATGAGAACTGAAAACTTTCACTTCTAATTTGAAAATGCTGAGGATAGGCGGTCGTAAGAGGGAATGGTAGGGAAAACGAATGCATTCAATATAACGGATGAAAGGGATGATTGAATCTCAAGTGGAAAGTAACAACATATTATTGACCAACAGCGACAATCATCACCAACAAGCAAATCATGCGCAAATCATGCCAAGCGCTGCTTTGCTTAGTTGATTCGAGAGCCGTCATGTCTGACTTCGGTTGAATCGGTCGACGCCAACGAATCATACCCCATCTCTGGTACCTTTTCTCAGATGTTTGGTCACAGTCCTGCCTCCAAATTTCTAAGCGATCGCAACGACCGAATTTTCTGCGCAGACAGGATCGCTGCAAACAACAAAAACTGCCGGAAATTCCTCCCGAATATGGAACGGATGAGCTGTAGCTTTCGAAACATCAACTGCGGTACTCCCTGAGGTTCAGTCAGAAACCGCAGCCAAATCAGATCAACGAATTCGTCGAAGCATAGCTCTCCTCCAAAGTAACCAAATTCCTCAGCACTTCATTGAGGCGGCACAGAGATATAAGAATGCACCGTGAGACGTCATCGCAGCAGACGTAGTCGATTGTTCTACAATCGCAGACCTGCCCAACGGTCCCGATTGAGAGAGGACTGATTGTTGGCCTCAGCGTTGTCTTTATATAGACCAATTTTATGAAAATTCCTCACAGAAATATGCTTCAAATATTTATTTGTGCATTTTCTTCGCAAATTTTTGTTGAAGGCGCACTATGATGAATACCTTTTCCGCGAGCATTTAATGTCTCATTCTTACTGAATGCAAAATACGTATATGCCGTTTTTGCATGCTTTTCCCTTCCTATTGCCACATCCAGTTCACTTAAGGATCAACGTTTCAGCAAGCGCCCACGGTGTTAGGCTTTTCCGGTTGACGTTTACCTCGTTCATAGGTGAGAATGGACTTGAGATTTTTCGCATATGTACTCATAAATTTTGCGTTCAACTCACAGTGTTATGATAATCTGTAGCATAATTTTTTGAAATATGCATATCGTTAGTCACTGAAAAAGAGCTGCTCGAGTAATTAAACCATTGTCTGCCCGATGAAACGTAGGTGCTGGTCATTGACAGGGATGTGGGTTTCTGCGAGTCGTTCGGTCAACTGCGATGCATATCGACGGTGAACTTGACGTCGTATGGCGACCGATTTTTGCCTAAGAGGAGCTGCAAGTGTTAATTAAGACGGGTGCGCCACCTTGCTTGCTGTTCCCTCGGCTGCTGAGACGCGACAATCGTCTGAATGGACAACTGCAGACGACGACAGATCCTTACAGAAGTTCCCGGGAAAAGTAGTGCTATTTCTTTTTTGTTTTGCAGGATTTTTTTTTGAAATCGCCAAAAACTTATTCAAAAGATAAAGGCGGAAGTCCTTTGCCACTTACAAGTAACAAAATCAATAAAGCGCATTTACAGATTAAGCGGCACGCTTGCCGTCCATGGTTTGTTGGTGGTTATAACACACGGAGTGAGAGCAACTTGAGGGTTGCTCAGATGGAACAAGCTGAAGAGATAAGCAGTTCTTTCCCACTTAAAGGCTTCTGAAATAGTAGGGAGCGCGTTTTATCCATTATCTCTTGGAAAGAGTGAAGTTTGACCTCCAACAACACAATCACTTTTGCTCGATGGTGGGCAGAATATGTGACGGATTTCCCATAGATAAGCTGCCTTACATTTAGTTATTTTTGAATGAAAACTAAAATGTTTGCTGCCCATTGTTTTTCTCTTCCTTGAATATATTCCTTCCATTTATAGCCAGTCAGAATTTATGGGATAAAGAACAATAATGCTTTCTGTTAATATTATTATCTCGTTGATACCGATTGTGTGATTCACAATCATAGAAGCTGACCAACTCGTCGCCGAAGTGGTGAAAATCGAGACTTAAAAAACGAAAAAAAAACCCCACAAAGATGCTCTGAAATAGAAGACAAACAGCACTATATAGGGTGAAAACTTAAGAGAATTGCTTTGCTCATATGATCGCATTTCTGAACTGAAATTAATTGGAAATAGGCATTAAGGCACTTTTAGAAACTAGCACTTTTTGCACAAGCACTTCGTGATTCAGTATAATTTTTCATGAAAGTTAGCAAATTGGATGTGGAAAATTTTGATGGCGATTATGAAGAGAGTAGAAAACATTGACGTTCGTCAACAACATTCATTTAATGGGAATTCTTGAGCTTCCAGTAAATGATGTCGACTTAGATTATTGTCACAACCGTCTCTTGTTATTTGCATTAGTGCGATAAAGACCACTATTGCTTAAGATGAATGAATAGCATCGTCATGATTGAGATGTGACTTTGAGAGCAGAATCCAAACTTCAGAAAGGTTTAGCTGAGACCCTCATTAGCTGCTTTATTCGAAATATTATTGTTTTGGATATGCATTATCATAGACGAAGTCAACTATCAATATTTCTATAAAATTGGGGAATTTTTAGTGTGAAACATTTCAGATCACTCGTAACATCAATAAGAATGCAAGAGAATAAGCAGGAATGCTATGATTTTATGTTGTTTCCCTTTTTATTTTTCTATTTTATTTTCTATTCTTTTACGTTAATATTTCAGCTTTTATTAAACGTTTCTATGGAAACGTACTTATCGAAACGTTCAATGTACACTCAGTCACTGTTTGCGACAGCAGTATTAAATTGGACGTCACATAGCGAGGCATACAAAGTACACTCAAAGCTGTGAGTGAGCACTATGCGACCGCGACGAATATATGGACGCGATACACAGCACGCTCCTCGCTCAATTGTTGTGAATCATTCCGCCGTTTTTATGAGTCAGCCTTATGTTGCTATCGTTCCTTATTAAAGTTGTTTTCACTGCAGTGTCTTTGTCGGTTTTTCTTGTTCCGATATTAACGCTCAGGTCGTTGATGTTGTTATTCACATCTGTTCTCTGGTTGCTGTGTTTATTACCTTTAAAAAGAAGCGACTGTTGTACATATGTATATAGTTGTACACTGCATCTTTCGATCCTACTATCTTTGCATCGAAAGACCGAAGTCTGCTAGAAGAATATCCAGCTTTGTACCGCGACTTTGAAAGGTGCCGGGGTACTTCACAACTTCATCGCTGTTGACCCTTAACCATTCCCATAATTCAACGCTCACAGTTTTAGTCCTCACAAAAAATATTTTTGCAATAACGCATCCGTTGCGCCTAGTTCAGCAGTATTTAAGCGACGGTACATTGGAGTACAGAATATGCTTTCTTAACCCTTCGAGAAGAGGTTTAATAAGTCCTGGAATGAAGAGGTTTAACAACTGCTCGAATGAAGGGGTTTAATAACTGCTGGAATGAAACATCAAGTATGGCCAGTTTCAATTGGATATGCCTTTTCAGCGAATGTTCATCGTTGCTTATTCGTTGAAATTTATCGCTAGAAGTTTCCACCTCTACTTATAGCTCGCAACGCCGACATCGAACTGAGGCATCGAATACCCTTGCACATTATCGCTTAACGAATGCTGTTCTCCCATCGAAATGGTTCAGAGGGTTCGTCTTCAGTTTCCTAATGTCACTATATCGATGAGCGGTGTACGTTCAACGAGAAGTAAGTCTCTCTCTAAGCTTATTTTTATTTTTGCTTTTTCTCGATGGCTTAGCCATGAGCGCATTATAAATCTAGTCCATTCAATAAGCAAGCCATACTCGCACTATTGCACTGATAAATCACTGCATTGGGCTAAAATGATGCAACAATATATTTCATATTCGTTTGCTTGATGAAATTTCGCCGTTTGTCATCATTGATTCTTGCAAAATTTCTTACTTATGATGGTCACTCCATGTATGTGCGTATATCTGCCTCTATTCATCCCGTTAATTTCAGGTCGCTAGCAATATGAAACGTTAACTTTAAAATTCGATGGGTCCATTGTGAGCAATCGACAACCTCTAATGGCTAGTTTCGTTTATATTCATGAATGACATAAGCATCGTTACTAGATCTGCTTACTTTCTACATGCAAATCTTGAACGGGTGAAGTGCGTACAGGATAGGTGCAAACCACAGCACAATAGTATCCTCTGCATATTTGCATTCGAACTCGCCAATACAACGGGCATGTGCGATATCTAAACGAACACAAAGTGCCTAATAATGCGATTAGCTCAGATGTCGATCGGCTATGAAAGGCTCAATCTTTGCTTTTCAAATTGCATCCGACCAGCTATACATGTCAAATTATGCATAATTTATTGCACTTCTGGATATCTTTAACTCCAGAAAAAGGTGCTTATTTGGAAAGAAGACTCGTCGATAGGCACCTTTGAAAATGACTTCTGCGTCATTTCTTGGGCACAGCTTCACTGATTGGAGAGTTGAAACTGTCGTTTAGATGAATATTCATTGAAGCGGTTACGCTATTGTGATAGGCTAATCGCAGAGGCAACTACTGCAGAATTCGAACGTTCTGCTCTAACACGGAACTTCTGATTTGGTTTTTTTAATTTCCTTACAGTTTTTCGTTTCGAGTACAAATCACTGATATGAAGGACAACTTTGGGTGAGGTTGGAAGAATTCCATCCGAAATGGCAAACTTTTGTATGAAGGATTTCTGTAATGCTTTCTTTTGAAGTGAACTTCCGTTCTAGCAGTCAAATTCAGCTGTGGCAATGCGCTTGCAAGTTTTTTTTAATGTCTCTTAGACCTCTCATAAGTTCTCAAAGCCGATATATGCTTTAGGATCTTGGAAATTTGGTGACGGCAGTTCCGATTTGTTTCGGTTATGGTTCGAATTGCACTGAGGGTAACCATCTTGCGTTCTCGCTTTCCCTTAAAAATGAAACCCGCAATCCAGTCCCAGCACATGCGTCTATGCCAT
The DNA here is from genome assembly GCA_037389465.1 of Baylisascaris procyonis. Taxonomy (NCBI): domain Eukaryota; kingdom Metazoa; phylum Nematoda; class Chromadorea; order Rhabditida; family Ascarididae; genus Baylisascaris; species Baylisascaris procyonis. The sequence goes on from JAZARR010000153.1 coordinate 4,700,911, forward strand.
CACATACCTCGTTGACGTACCATATGCTACAGATCCACAAATTTTTTGGACTCGGCGATGCAGCGACATGCACGAACGCTTATTACGATGTCCATCAGTCTTAGCACGAAATTCGATGGTCATGCATATTCGTCGGTCGATGATGATCACCGGTCGGGTTTTCAATCCCCTTTCGTGACTGCTAGATAGCTTCGTACGACGACCATGATGTCCAAAGCACGATTTCTCTTCTCTCAGCAGTCATGCGATCGGTAGGTATCCATCAGATTTTTTTCTATTATAAATAGGTTTTCTTTGTTCAGATACTTCATTCTCCATTCGGATTTAGTCTTCATTTTTATTTTTTCCCCATTCAGCCATTCAACTTCCAGTGTCTCGCGTAATTTCCACTTATGACCACTTCGTTTCCACAAAAGATTAGAAATGAATAGAAGAGTTCATATAGATCATTGAGGGGTAACATATGAACACAGTAAAAAGCTGCAGAAAGTTTTACAACAAAAGGCTGTAACAGTGAGGTTCCTAAGTGAGGGGAGAAATGACGAGTTTGAATGAGTAGAGGGACCTTAAAAGCGGAAATTGCTAGTGAGATGTGAAGTTTCAAGCCGCTTAGTTGATGTGACACTGCTCGAAGGACTATTACTTTCATTTACACCTTTAAGGGTACAGCTGCCCAACGTGCTAATCTCAAACATTCAAAAATCCGTGTATCCGGTCGACCTTAGTAATGGCTTGTCATATAATTCGAATCATTTTTTCGTATCAGTCGATTGGTCTGTTTGCTTCAGTCAAATTGCATCAGAACTATAGAGTGTATTTGCATACAATGCCTGAAATGGTTGCATTGAACATTAATGTGAAATCTACTTGATGAATTTCAAGTTGAGTAAGCAATAAATCAGATATTTCTAGCTAGGTCTAACTGAGTGGAAATGATATCTTATAAGACCTAATCGAACTATTTTGTGAAACGTATCTGAAGTGGTGAAATTATTTGGAATGGAATGAAAAAGTTGCTATCACTTTTTGGGCGAAGCTTCAGGGAATTCCATGCTTAAGTTTTTTAGGTAGATGTGTTTTCTTTTTGAGACGGAGTGATTTAACTCCCATATTGCATTAGGATGATGACCGTATTTTTAAGTAAGCAGTAGTACTATGGTGAACAAACTCTTATTCATGTAGAATCCTGAGTGTAAACGATCAAATCCTATGAAATCTCGATTGCATATCTCACAGTAGAGATATTTCTTGATCAAATCCTCCTCAAGTGTAGGAAATTCTTATTATTTTTATTACGATTTTATCTTTTATTCTGGTTATTCCTCTTCCCTCCTCCATTTCATTGAAGCAAAACAATTCAAAGTAGCAATTCCTCTGATTTTTTTCAAACCGTTACACCAATTATGAGCATATTATGTAGCATTTACTAATTTCTGCTTGTCGTTCAATACGGTTTGCGCCACTTGCTTAGTATTTATTTATAGAAAAGCGGTCGTTCGCAGCTTTCTTTTCTAGGCGAAGCAGCCTTTTGCAAAATAGCTTGCTAGATGGTCAAATAAAATAAACCCTCATATGACTCCGAATATTCCGCAAGTTTTTTTAGAGTGAGTGGAATATCGATGTATTTATTGTTCAGTTTATTTATCTTTCTTCAGCTATTAGCATGCGGCCTTCGTAATCGGCTACTATTTGTTTGTTTTTCTTAAAAGGAATTCCCATGGCATATCTTTGTGATCATGTTCTTCACTTAACAGATCAATGGAAGGCTTCCATTGAGGCGTCAGCTTGAAATAAACGACGATATTCATAATGAGGAGGCAGGATTTTCTTACGAGCTTGAGTATACAAAATGGTAATGCCGTTTCAACAATGAATTCAAAGGGGATATCGGTGATGTTCTCAGTGATCTTGCTGAAGTCGATGGATTGTACTGCATGCGCCCCGTCATGTTGTGCCATTTCCGAATATGCCTTATCACAACATGCCGCAGTTAATGTCACCAGCATTAATTTCAGTTCGGTTGACGTTTTGTTTTTGAGATTGCCTTTCTTATGCACTCGTTTAGGGTGTTTATATGGTCAGTAATAAATGTTATTTACTTTGAGTCTTACCATGGCTCATGTGAAGGGTATTTCACCCTTGTTACTTTGTTGCCTCCATCGTGATGCGCGTTTTACACTTTTAAAGTTTTCGCTGTATTTGCTCCTTTGAATTTTTCACTTTCTTGACCAGTGCCTCCGAGGGCATACAAACGAGTAAATTTTCCCCTTGAGAATCTTCTCATGTAGACCGTTTTCTCGTTATGCGCTTCATATTCTTGTGCAGATGCTGAATCACCACTCTCGACTTCACTCCTGCATGCCTATTTCTTTCACATCATGAACTGCCAGGTAAGCGAAATGAAAACATCCTTCCTAGAAAATTGTCACAACATTCACCGTTTAAGTGACAGGATGAAACTTCGGCGCATATGCGCGTCTGCACTGGGACGGGGAGGGGTGGGGGGTTACTGAAATTGCGTTGGAATTTTGGACAAGTTACCATTACAGTATCACTTGCAACTCTTATAGTAGAAGGAAGTGACGTGACATGCATAGACTTTCAAGCTGCTGCTTATTTTCTAACTCCACGAAATGTTATGAGATATATGGCATAGATTAGAGCAATCCAGCTCAGCAGTCTGCTTTACTTTACTTTATACTGAACTATTTAACAAGCCGTTCACCATTGAAGAGAATCTTTTGATGCCGCCTTCAATAGATTCGATTCAGTGCTTCTATAGCCAAGGCCAATGCATCTCGATCAAGTTCACTGCTTCCCTGATCTCTGATTCAGTGCTTTCTTCAATAGCACAGTAGTTTTTGAATTGACAAAATGTTCAAGAACGCATTGATGTGTGATCACGATGTTGGACAAGCTCGAAAGCATTACTGGTAGTTCCCTTCCGCCAGAATTTCGCCAATTAATCCACTGGTAACCGTCTCCTACCCACTTTTCATCAACTAGATCGCGTTTCCTATTTGCGACTCAATGATTTGCAAGAAAGGCTTATTGCATTATCGTACAAAAAGCGCGCTCGGTTGTACTGCGAAAACTATCATATAGAATTTCCCAATGATAAGATCAGTTCCTCTCGTTTATATGATTAGGAGCGCATTACTTTTTATGAGCCCTCCTTATCAGCATTATTTATTTCCAGCCAGCAAGTTTCTCGCTGGTCTCAGATTTCCACTAGTTGGAACTTGGTTCATTATATTCGCATAAATTGTTCGAAGCATTTTGTTTAGGTGCTCTTTCAAGAGCTGGCTGACATCACAGCAGAGATCTGGAAGTTTTTATGGTGAGACTCGAGAAGTGGTTGTTCGCTCGCTAACAATTGGCGGAACATTTCGTGATCGAATTCCATCTGGTAGAGCGTGCCTTAATCGGGAGCCTGGGTGCCAAGTCGTAGCGGTAGGCAAGTAATCACAGCCTGTGAAATAAATCGTTTCTTTGCATAACCCCGTTCATTGTCTATAACTTAGGGTCTGCAATAACTAGCTTCAATTTTATATCGTATTTGCAGCTTCAGGGAAAAAAGTCTCTCTTTTTGCTCTTTACATTAATGGGCTGCTGTTTCTATTGTTGGATGTGGTTTCTGATCAAGTAAGATCTGTATAACTGCTGTTAGAAGAACGGAAATTCCCTGTTCCATGGATTCGATGCGGTTTCCACATTAAATGACCGCAGATTGTGGTTAGAACAAAAGTTTCTATAAAACGGACGCAATCTGTTGCTACACAATGGTGTATTTATTAACTCAAAATCTAAACATAAAGAGAATGTAACTACATTTTGTTGCTGCAAATATACAGTAATGACATAAAATATTGTGTATGTTTGCATATTGTAGGGCTGTTATAGATGCATAATTTCAAAGAAGAAGTGACAACGAGGAAGTCGGAGTTTCCGTGACCATGGTTACAAAGAGACCCGTTAATATGATAATCAAATCGTATCCTTTCAAATCAAATGATTTCTAAACCTCTAATTTCGACGCAAAATATTTGACAGTTATTGCCGGATATCCGTATCGGAGGGAGACGCCCTGTTAAGCATAGCTCGACCAACTCAACAAAGTTCCTTTCATGAAAAAAAAAGGCTTGCGTTCCCAGCTTTTTGCTTCACCTAACAGATATGTTTGCCTTTGAGAGGACCACTTTTAGCTCATTCGAAAAATTGTTAATTCATGGCTATTTGTTTTAATTTCACTTTACCTCTGAAATCCTCAGTTACCAATGCAGTTCTCTTCGCATGGCAGCGTCACAATTTCTATCTTCTGAATGGTTATAGAATATTTGTGACGGTGGTATTTATATCAAAGATATCTGATGTGTTTGAAATAATTTCTTGCATATATTTTTTTGAATCCTTCACATGCAATTATAGTTGAGCAAACTTCTACATGAGATATGTTTCTGTTCCGAGTCGCATCAGCCTATTGATGCAATGCCACAGTATTTGTTGCATGCATATTTTGTTAAGCGATGTTGTTCGCATTGATTAAGGTTTTTTCTTTGAGATTTACTTGTTTGGAAGACATCATACGGCTATAAGCGTTTGGGACGTAATAGAACTACTAATATTCTTTGGATTACGAATATTGCTTCATAAATGGAGACAGAAACAAACTCTCTTCTTCCATTCCCTTCGAAATATGCCATTATCGATAAGCGATACAAATTCAGTGAAAGGTAACTATCCTCTTCGGTTTGATATTGTTCAGTCAACTTTTGAATATGATGCACTTGTAGAGGGAGTAATAGGCATTTGAATTCGATAAAAAGATGCGGTGATCTAGGTAACGACAACTCAATGTGAGAGCATATGTAAGTTCCTGCAGTACTTTGTTTTTGGTATGGAGTTTGAGGCATGTCGAAAACATTGATGCATTTGAGAGTCAATGTGAGGATTTGGATTCGAGAAATTGAACTGTTCGTTTATACGCTTTTGCATAAGATTGCAGGGTTCACTCTGCAGTCATTTCTATCACTGAGTGCGTTCACCTGGTGGTTTGCGGTGAAGCAAAGAGAGGAAGTAGGAGGCAGAAGGGTGTTGGGCGAGGAGAGGAAGGGGAGGAGCAGGAGAAGAAAATCATGTATTTTTGTGTTCCAAAAACGCTCCAAAAATTTCAGAACATGAGGCAGTTACCAAGAACGAGTAGTAATTGAATTCTGAGTATGTAAAGTATAAAAATTTCCGCTATGTTAGCTCATAACTATGCATTCAACCTACAATTATATATATATTTTTCATTTTTTCTAATTTAGTCGTATTTTAGGGCTAATTTCACCTCACTATTTATCGATTATCCGTTATCTGAGAGTAAATACACGAGAAGATGGTGTTATGGACGAAAGACATATTTACCTGCTGAAAGATCACCGCCTTGTTTGGTTACGGCAACAGAAGTATGTTCATTTAATTGCTGCATATTGGCGATTGATCGACGCGTGTAGTTTAGTGGAGTTAAAAGGAAAAAAAAAACTTTTAGTATTTCAGGTACCGAAAAACGATGTAAGAGGAAATTTTACTAATGAGAAAGTGAGGATTCAAACTCACTTGCATTCGTTGTCCTGGTTTTAAAGTTGCAATACACTCATATAATAATCGATTATATCGTAAATTGATTTGAAATCCATCCTCATATGTTATGCGAGGAGTGGGGGATTTTCTTTTGTGATGATATGTCTAGTTGCGGGTCTTCTCACATTGCGAAAAGAAATTATCGAAACAATTTTTTTTTTTTTGAAAAGTGAGGGAGTCGACGAATTTCTAGTATTTGTTTCGAAATAACTTGCTTTCAAATTAACATATGGTTCAAAAGCCGATTTTAAGCATAGAAAGAGGCATATTGGAAGTCTTTTAAAGCACTAAGCAAAATGAGGAATCGGCTCCGGGAACATGATGGCACTTTGGTGTGTTTTTAGGGATTCAAGTGTTGAAGCAGTTGCTTTTGCATCTTCTTAGGAAGTAACATTTTCATGTGAAATCTGAAATAGCAGAAATCCGCATTCGAAATTCTTTGTCTCATGCTCTCCGATATAGGCTTATGGCTGTCTTGTATCGATGCATTTATATTTACCTGCTTTCTTTATGATAGTTCTATTAATTATCAAATCGTGCTTTTGTTACGTTTGCTTTTCTTGATTTGTTTGCTCGAGTTTCACTAAGTTTACATCCTGTCAACCTATGGCGCGACTTTGCATTTGTTTAATTGCTTGTGGTATTCTTTGCTATTTCTTGGATTATTAATTCCACTTTTGAGAGGAAGGGTGTTATTTTTCGAGAGTCGAGAATATTGTTAGGAAGGGCGTTTTGATTTCGATCCGTATCGTTTGGCAATATGTATCACCCGAAAATGTCTTGTTGAATATGCATGTGAGATAATCATTTATGTCATTTAGAAGACGTTCCCCGATGTGGTACTGCTAAACGTTTTCAAATATTTGCATCCTGTGGACCTGGTAAATGGCGCTTCATACGTCTCAAAACACTGGAACTCGCTCGCAAAGACTCCAAGTCTCTATCGACACGTTCGTGTGCTCGTAAACAAACAATCCGTCGAGTATGAAAGCTCGAAGCAATTTTTGCAGCTGGTAGCTTCTTCTTTCTTTTTTTACGTCTTAAACTCATTACCTGCTCAAAATCTTGTAAGAGCTTCTTTCATTGTTCTTTGGCTGCCAAACTTTTGCTGCGAGTTATGCAAACGAGGCAAGTAGAAAATTTTGAACGGATTTTGATATTAAAATTGAAACTTTGTCCCCTAAAGGTAAGGGAGGAGGGCGAATTCCCGGCATATCGCGTGACAGATGAACTCTTGACGGCTGCATGATCAGCAGTGCTCATTTTTTATCATCGAATGCCACACGGTTTTATCACCACAGCACACTTTATACGTTGAAAAGCTGCGAATACAGTCCTGTTTCACTTAAATGGTTAAATTTTTTCTCACACATGATTACCGCTTACAGTTTCGAAATCTGTCCTCAGTTGAGTTTTTTTGGGAGAACGTTTCGCTATGAAAAACAGCATAAGTCAGTGGGCAGGTCAATGGACCTCAAATCTTTGCCTTGTGAATGGCGCTTATGAAGCAAAAATCAGCCACATTCTGCGATCCAGTTGTAGCAATGCGTTGAAAAATATCGGCAACATGCATGTGCTGTCATTAGAGTTCTTCGTTGGTTGCGTGAAGGTTGTTGTCTTAGATGAACACAAGCTGTAATATATGTCCAGCTTGAAGGTGTTGTTAATTCTTCATTCAGTTTTCCGTTTTCTCTGCCCATGCAGTTTTTGTTCATTGCAGAAATTCGCATTCACAGATTATTCAATTGTTGGGTCGTATTATCATTTAGTACTACAAAACGTGATGATCGGCCATTTCGTTCACGTTTATGTGAAAAAGTTTATTTGCAGACGCGTAATCACATGGAAAAAATTTGTTTGGTGTACGAAAGCGGTGTGTTTGCCGATGTGCTTCCCGAGTGTATGCCGAATGTTACGACACTCGATATTGGATTCTTCCCAGGCAAACCCAGATAGATTTATTTTTACGCGCAGTATAAATATAAATATACATGTATATAAATTTATTTATTTAAATAAATAAATAAATAAATAATATATGCATATATGTATGTGTACTTTATATATATATGTATATATATATATATATATATATATATATATGTATATATATATATATATATATATATATATGTAAAGGAATGTAAGCTGTGTTGCTGTAATATTGATTGCATCGTTGCTAGCGAAATCTTCAGGTTCGTCTTTGTTCAGACGTCCACTTAATGAATAGACAGCATCCAGCGCTATGACTTCAACTGGGTCGAAGGCAGTTTGATGTTTTCTACTTTCCCAATGCCTAGATGATGCCCGATGATATCGTGATTTCACGGAAGGAACGGAAGAGCCCCATTTTTTTTTTTTGTCGATAATGTTTCTTCTTTATTCGTAGCAAAATTCCTGCTGTTGCCTTCTATGTCTGTTAAGCTGTTAAACTTTGCAATGAAAAACTGATTGAACTCATAGCGAACCAGAATTGAGTGGAATTAATCTATTTACAACGAAGAGCCGTTGTTTCCATGCCTGAATAAATAAAAATAGAAGTGATCGTACCACGGGGCACTTGAAGGTTGTTTCGATGTGTTGAAGTCACGAAAAAAATGGTCAGATTTACGTGAAAAAGCGCTGGGATATATCGATTCCAAATAATACGAGACTAATAATAGACTTTTATTCTCACATATTGTGGAGGAAATGAATGACTTACTTGCAGAAATGGCGAAGGCAATCGATAAATTGATCACTTGCTTTCCTTCACTTCAAACGCTCAATATGTACAATGTCGAAAACGTAATATTTCCTTATTTGCAAATATTTTGCTGTCTTATTATTAGCGTAAAAGAATATGAAGTTAAGAGATGGTGAGAAAATATTCTGCCCGTTCATGATTGATTTCTGCGGTTCTTTCTATTCGCATGATTCACATACGGGTTGGCTTTGAACAGCTGCAAATGCTAAGAGAAAAAACGACTCAGTTGGTTTGTTGTTAATCGAAATTTTTCAGGTCGATTCCTCGGTCCTTGAGAAATTGTTTTCCGAAGAGTCGTTCAAAGCAATCCGCCGTCTGTGCTTCCAACATGACGTTAATATACCTGTTTCGATAATGCCTATGGTGTGTGCATGGAATAGGCCACTCGAAGTGCTCACTACGATGCCATATGAAATCAAGTACGTACTTGATCGTTTATTTGACTTAATTGGTTGATGAGTTTCAACAAATATTGGCCATCGCCTTTGCGTCTTTGAAGTTTACTCTTAGATTTATGGCGCTGGGAATCACATCACATTGGATTGGTTAGAGGATCTCACGCGTTGATGAGTGAAAGTCGTTGCAAATCATGATGACACCAGTCGGTGGCTGGATTCATTGGAAAGTCGTTTCAGCAAGAGATTCATACGAACTAGATGTTGGTTCAGAACGAAACGGTCACCAGGGCTCTACGCCTACCAAATTGATAGAAGGTTATTAGCGTGGTAGAAGAGTTATCACAGAAACGATTTTTCTTATGCTTTATTAGATCAGCGGTTTGCGTTGCGAAAATCGCCACTGCAGTCACGCTTTGGCAGTCTTAATGTGACGGATGACTCGATCGGCTCATTTCCCTTATTTTATGGATTTTTAAAAATATACCGATGTCATTTTTTCCACAGGTTTTCAGAGGCTTGCGTTTCCGACAGCCTCAGGTATGACGTCGCCTCAACGAGGCTTTTGCTTACAGCGTGTTCAGGAAGAACAGTTTGTTGTGTTCACATCGAATGTGTATCGCGGGCATTCCAAAGACGAAATAAATGCTGCGAACTTAGGCTTAATATAATCTATTATGGTTCTAAAGTGTATATGGGTGCTGAATCCCTCTGAACTTTCTACCGGTATTCTGCGAACTTTGCTCAACTGTTTCGCTGTGCGAGGTAGAGAGCTTCATCGTACTCTCATTTCCTTCCCAAACAGTTCCAAACGTTCTGTTGTGGTTCTTGTGGCAACGTCAGCATATCCGAGAAACTCTTTAGCGTAAATGCTGTCGTTATGTTTTGTCACTGTCCTTTCGATGGGCAACGACAGTTTGTCGAAAATGTTTTGTGGAATCCTCAATCGCCGGAATCAGACGCCTGCATGATTCGATGGTTCAATAAACGAATTTTACGACTAGGAAAAGCCTCGTTTCTACGTCCCCGTGCAATAGACTCAAGTTCACGAGATTCATCGGCCAACTTTCTTACGGACCGTCGGCTGTTTCCATCATATGGATTCCTATCTTCTCTCGGTTGCGGCCAGCAACGGCTAGTCTCAAGGCTCTTTAAAGAGGCCTTCTGTTGTGCACCCAATCTCACGGTAACGACTCGTTTTGCTCAACTGTGAAAGTTTAGCGAATGATTCATCTCGCATTGCCGCCTTCTAGCAAAATTAGACTCCATGATTTTTCCCGGTTTTTACGGGTTTCCTTTGACAGGCCTTTAGCGGCAGAGGGAGTGGCGATAGAACCTGTGTGTTGTGCAGAAATATTTTGAACCTTGTGGGCTATATTAGTACATTTCCATTGAGAGGGGGTAATGAAAGTTGCCCTGCAATGTTGAAAAAAAAAAACATATGAGTGGTTTCACCGCAACTTGTAATATCCGTTCTGTCTATGCGGAATTTTGCGAAGCATTACGAAGGACAGCCGAGCAAATATAATGAAAGTTTCAGGTATTTTGCAGAGTTGATCCCATCTATTCGCATCTGATTAGAGGAGGAACATTAGATACGAGGAAGGTCTATTTGACGCGTTGACGATTAAAGAATCTTTATTTGCGGCAGAATGTATTCATATCTCAGTGCTCATAGGTAGCAAAGAGCAAAGATACTTTCCTGTTCACATAGCGCCAAGCTGTGTGCATCCTAATAGCCATCACTGGATTACTTTCAGCGTGAGGAATTTCGTGACTTCACCGCTCAGTTCATCACTAACACATCTCTATCTGACTGGCTTTATAGACAACGAAGCGTTTGCAGCAATCGGGCAGCTGAAAAACCTCACAACTTTCTCCCTGTTTTCTTGCCTTTACACTTTCGACAGTCATATATTGGAACTAAAGGTGAGCGCTTTCCCATTTATCGATCCAGCCTCGATCCAGAAATCAATCTTCTTGAAAATTTGGTCGTTCTAAAGTTTTGAATTTCCATTGCGGCAGGAGGTCGAAGTTTTACACACAAAAACTGCTTTGTCAAATGCAATGGAACTTGCACTGTCAGTTCTAAGGCTTTTCGATATTGGCCGCAAACCCGTTTACTTCCACCGTTTTATGTCTCGACAGGGTTATCTTTGTTAGAAGGGCACGGCATTACATTGTCCTGCGACTAGATATTCGCACGCAGCATCAGTTGAGCTTGGTGCTGTTCATGTGGTGATTCCATGAGAGCTTATGTTGCGGAATTAAGCATTGAAATGCCCAGCTCACTGTTCGAAGAGCATTGCGGTACATCGCTTAGGGGACATTTCCAAATTCGTTGAAACCCTTTGTGTCAGGCAAGCTATTGGTGATCTGCTTTCACTTCTTATGGGACATGATTTATCATCAGCGTAATCAAGCAATATCAGCTCTAATGTTTATTTAGCAACTGTCTAAACTGGAACACTTTCACTTGGATTGTTCTGGTCAAGACTGCAATCTTTCCCCTGATGGATTGGTGGATTTGTTTCGACTTCCCGCCGAGAATGCGTCGAATTTCTTCCCATTTCGACTCAAATATTTATGCTTGATGGATTGTCATTCGTTTCAACTGGAAGTTATAACCGAGCTGTCCAGAAGGTTTTTCTTTGCTTTATCCATAATCGTCGGCTGAAGTAGACATGAGTTCTCTTTACATTTTGCTTTCTTATGGTGTGCAAAACCATTTTTCCACTTCTTGATTATAGTGCACTCTAGTAGATGTCTTGTCTCAAGCCATACTTTATCGTTATGCACTCATCTTGTTTGCTTTCGACTGGACGTTCGCAAAAGTTTTTATATATGCTAATTTTTATCACGAATTATTTGTTATTGTTTGATATGTAGCATATATTTGCCGGTGATGGGAGTACCAACTGAAGGAAAATGAACTTGATTGTTCGTTCGATTTTGTGCCGAAATTGAATTATTTTTAATTTCCTGAACAAAACAAGGTCGAAATATATGTAATGAATATATGAGCATTATCAAACGAGGAGACGAAAATGTTCACAAAGCTGCAATCCAGGCAATTTGAAAAGTGAAGGACTGGCCGCATTGAGGATATCGTGGTGCGTAAAAGTGAAAAACATGCTTAGTGTCATTTTTATTACGACACGTTTTGGCAAGCTGAAACTTATGCTTCCGTCCACGTGGAGGAGGGTTCACTGAAATATTCGTAACAACTGAATGTCTGAAAAGTCACGCGCAACGTTATAATAAAGAATGCAGTCAAATATTCGACTTAGTGCAGCAAATGGCCCTCACATTTGGTTTTATTTTCTGAGCGTATATTCCAGTCTTCGACGTTGTTGGCCATTGTTATTGAATGCCATCGAAATGAGCGACCCTCAAGCTACAAATGACGTCCGGCTTCTTTAGGCGTTTAATTCACGTTTTTAGTATTGTTGAGGCTTAAAGGTAAATTTTGCCCACGAATACGTTTTCGGAGCCCATTCTCGGACGAATCTTCAGGTGTCTTTCTACTTAGTGGTTTTTCAGCTGTCCACAACTCGAGTCACTCAATATAGCATACAACGAATTCTTAGGCGAGGAGGGATTTTCTCTGCTTGTCAAGAATTTCAAGTAAGTTCATCTTTTTAAAAACCTTTTAAAGTCATACGGAAAATCACACATTTATGGTTTGTTTCAGGTATCGTGGATTTTTCTTTTATTTCCAAATTCTGACTAATATCTGTCTTGTTTTTACCTTATCTCTTCACTAGTAAAAAACCTCTCACATCCTTAAACTTCCACGGATGAGTTCGCGACTTGCAACTGATAGAGGTGTAATGCTGTGAAGTAAACAAGCTTAGAGCTAGAAAGTTGTGTATCGTGTTGCTTATTTTTTAACCCGTGAAGGGTGAAATGGTATTTGGGTCAGAATGCTGCAGTCACGCAATCTGTTTAATGAGTTCGCACCTTCCTATCTTCATGCATCCGTTTGCAACCCTTTACACTATCATTTGTTTGATTTTGTTCCTGGATGGATTTTGTTCGATTTTTACACTATCTTGTAATAATAGTACAGCTGGCCTGAAACGAAATTTCCAAATCGCGAACCTCTCACTAATTACCATACAACTAACACAGCAGTTTTTCTTTTTTCTTTTTCTTTTTTTTGAAGCATCAACATCAAGTCGCGGTCTCAGGTTACTTCCTCCCGATGAATTTTTTAGTAGATTTTGACGTTATATGTGAGATGGTAAAAGCTGGTTGTGCGGTGAATGGAGAAGGGTTGTTGGGTTAAGTATGTTGTGTAAAGATGCATTCATCACATAACAGTATCAAATGTTATTCACCCTGTTCCTCGAGGGTCAGGTCTTCCAGTACTATCTGTTCTATGCAGCGCATCTAACGACTACTACAGTTTTATCAATCCATGCAACAATATCCATTCAATAATGGACTCCTTCCAATAGCTGAATTCACTTCACGACACATCACTTTCATACTCGGACTACGCATCTCCACAACTCACTATTTATGAATTCCACTCCACCTCATAGTTTGATTGACATCCTAGTCCTTTTACTCCCTTCACTAGCTGTTCACCACTTTATAGTTAATTCCACAAAATTCTTTGACTGCACCGCTGTTTCTTTGAGCTCCCACTGTCCAGCCGCGTGCCGTAATTCAGTCGCTCTTGCTGGCCGTTAACTCTGCAGCCATTATCTGGACACATTAGTCACAAACAGCAAACGCGAAAAACCAAGCCATAATTCAGCCGGATGAAATGGGTCGGTTTCAGAGTTTGACCCTGTAGGGATTGTGGTGGTTCGGCGTAAAACGATCCATTTATGCGTTTCCAGGCTATCATATATTACCTTCTAATATGGCTTTGAAAATATTTGTGAAGAGACATCATATGGGTGTATTTTCCAAGGATGAATTGCAACATAAGTGACGTCGTGCGATTGGGTGAAAAGACAACTGCACTGTAAAATATGAGTGCTCTCCTATTTTTTAAAGTACCTATTTTGGTGTGCTCCCATAAGCGGAAATCAGGCTGTCCTGAGGTGCGCTTCTTTTACTCGCAACAAGTTCATCCTGGCTGTGACTTTTTAAAAGGGGCTGATCGGTCTTCTGATAAAGCATGTCCGAAGTCTGCTGGTCGCATGCAGTCTGCGACCTTGGTGCGGAACGTGTCCGAACTGCTATGCTTGTTTACAAGGTGTGCATTTTTCATTTTCGATCGCCAAAATTCCACGTTGACATAGCTATCGTAACTTTCGTAAGGATACCTGCTTGACTTGCAGGAAGCTTCGATTTCTCGATATCTCTGGATTGGGTGACATGGAATGCAGCGCATTGCATCATTTATCAGATGACGACCTTCCGGAACTTCGATATCTCTCACTTCATAACACCAAGGTTTCAAGCGTTAAAATTCAGTCCCAGTAATGCCCTATCCGCTTAAATGCATAAAGGGATAATTTTGGATAATCTTGCTGGAAGCCGGAGAAACGCTGACAAATTTAGCTGATGGCCGAATGAGAAGTGGCTCATTAACCAGTTTTAATTTCGTCGATAAACGATAAACGATATTTTTTTCACCGACGAATTACTTCATTTCCACTGAATTTCTTTCTCAAAAACATCGCAAATTCCGGTAATGTTTTTGACCATCATCTTTCCATTTCCTTTCTGTTCATCTTCGCCGCTTTCTTTCGTTCTTTACTTGCCTTTCTTCCCATGCGCTATCTGCCTAAGGGTACTTTTAAGTGTGGAAGAAGAAAGATGCCGTACCTGCATAACGCAATAGGAAATGAGCAGTAGTGTATTTTGCTTACAAAGGTGGTACGAGGTGCCGTGTATGTGTTAAATGGAAGACACTCGCTGAACAAGCAGGAGTTTTGTCTCTATTTTTATGAAGTAAACATAAGTCGACATGGAGAATTTTGGTCATAATTGGTCCTCCTGCCGCTACACAGAACCACTCTCACTCTATGCCTATGACCGGAGCCAGTTTTGTGAAGTACATGAGGCTAGTTGCTACGTACGCATCTGTGTGATGTTTGAAGAGTCATCATATCCTTGACGCTTCTTCCGCACTCATTTTGTTTCTCTAGCTCTCTATTTTTTTCTCATTCGACGATAATCATGTGATATCTTTTTATTGCTTAATTTCCTTTTTTTACGCGCTCGTGAACAATTTCAGATTTTCTCAATATTCGTTTCCGCCTTGCAGGTCAGCGAAAAAACTCTTCAAGCGCTAAATCTAAGGCGTCCTAACCTCTATATAACGACTCGTGGAGACTTCTTCATCAATTGGAGTTTATGCGACGGTGAAGTCCGTTTCAGTGATAAATTCGACGGCGACATCAATGCTGTCCTCAATGATCTGGCTGAAATCGAGGGATTTTGCTGTATGCTCTCCATCATCGCGGATAGTAGTTGACAACTTTACCGGGCACAAATTTATTTGTGCACTCATAATTCATATAGCGATATCACAGTCAGTGTTGTTAGAGTGAGCCCATATTCTTCACATTATTTTAGCTAGTTCATCTTATCTGTACATGAAAATAAAGTTTTTATTAAACCATTTTCTTATACTTCAACTGACCATTATGTTCTTTGTAGCAGATTTCGTTATGCTCTTAACGTTGTGCTTGTGTTTGCTCACGCGTTTATGTGCCTATACGTCTGTGCATGTATTCGGCAATCGATCTGTGTCCGCATTTCAAGTTGGCAACCGTTCAAGCTACAGCTACGATTTTTTTCGGCATAACGTCTATCATAGAATAATTTGCTCTGTCATCTATCACATTTGTTTGTCACCCGGACGTAATTGAACAATTTCGCATATTTTATGCGCTTAAATGCCTTCGATACCTTTCTTGCTTCTAATCCCATGCTTTTATCTCCGAACAGTAAACATGGTTTAAACAGCGTTCCAGATTTTTCTTAGTGATGATGTTTGAAACAGTTCCAGATATCTTGTCCTTTGCTTTGACCTACGAAATGTGATAAGGGCTCCCTTCCACTGATCTCGAGAGACGTCGTCGTATCAAGTGATCACTACTTGGCCGGTTACCTCGGTGTTGCTTTCCGTATTCTGCGTTCTTTCCCGGTATTATTTCCCTAAACTTAAATATTTATCTTGTCTTTTTTTCTAGAACCATGAAGGACATCCAAACACTTTCTCTTCTTCTCTTGATAAGTAAATAGTTATCTTTGCTTGCGGTTTATAGTCCAGGTCGAACTTCTCGTCCTCGTCTTTGGCATCAGGGATCAAAATGTCGAAATAACGATTGTTAAAATGGAGCGGGGGTTTGGTTTTCCCCGTCGGGACTACCTTCATAACATAGAAGATCCGTCTGTTACTCTAATATACCTGTAATATGTGAGACCTTTTGAACTCATATAACAGCTGTAGTTGCTCGACTCTCAACATTTCCTCATCCGCAGCCTTGCTGAATAATCGCTGAACTATTCGTATTATCTTTTGGTAATCTCTGTACTTCAACATGTATTCAAATCCTGACCCTAGCACTTTGCTGGCCTCATACTGGGCCATTCTTTCTATCACGTCTCTTTCCAAACAATCACTAGTTAAGGTATTCCACTCTCTTGTAAGTATGTTTGCAAGCTGTGAGAGAATTCCCTGCTGGAGGCAACTTCTGAGTAAAACCATTGGGAAACTTCAGCAAAACCTCCTTGTGCCAAGCTGCTAAATGGATCAAAGCAGACCGTGTTCCACCTGAGGATTGCTGCACTGTTGTGCAGAAACATTATACAGCTGGAGAGTGCCAGAGTGCATTTGCTGCTCGCCATTCATTTTATAGTAAACTTGCAAATTCATCCTTCTCGTTCAGTGATGTTCTCCAGTGTTCGCTGTTTCAAATATATGCCCTAATCACGCGCTCCTTTCTGTCAGATTATCTCCTGGGATAATGATGCGAGGAGCTTTTACAGCGTACTTGATAGTGGCAGGAACTATCAACCTCTACTAGCAGGGACCGTCATGCTGCTTCTACGAGGCCTTGGACCGCCTATGTGCTTTTTATATGATAGCGACAAACGTACGGAGCTAGTTCATTTTATAGAAACACGCAGGCAGCTTTTGCGCGATCCCATAAAAGTGCTTGTTGACTTCGGCAGGATATCCATAGTTCTTTATGAGGGTCTACTCATCTTTCTAACAGTTTTTATTCGAAACAAGAAATCCTTCCATGGCATTCCTCGCCGTGTTTAACGGGCAAATCGCAAGCGTCAACTCAACTGGCCGTGTAGATGCTGCGTCTAAACGGCAAGCCTATCAATCCAGGGAATCTTTCATTCCATGTGGTAGCCACTGATGTGGCTCTTTTAACCAGCAACTCTTCCATGCCTGCGGCCTACCCTTCTCATTCGAGTTCCGAGCATGGTGACCGCAAGTTTAGTACCTTTATCATCCTTGACTTGCACTGCTGTCTATTTTCCTCCTCATAGTGCTGTTTTGTTGCTGATCTTCTTGATGTTTTCACTCCTACCTCTCCTATTTTGTAAGAAACTATCGTCAGATATGGTATGTCTTATTCAGTTCCTGAATCCAGAGCCCATCAGCTAGGTTCTTTTCGATTTGCTCGACAACCGTGGTGGAATTGGAACACCGTCAAGAATAACTAGGTGGTTGGCATACTTGCATACGCAAAATATTATTTCATATGACTAGAGCGTGATATTAGGGATATGACAGTCACATACACCTTGAATATGATGTTTCACTCAGGAATGAATGACAGTGTGCACACTAAGCCCTCTTTTGGGAAGCGCATTAAAATAGGCCAAAAACAAGTCATTATGGTATGCATCATTTAAAAGAGAAATTTTTCAGTGCTTCTCGCACATCCATAGAGACACCAAGGTTCGAATCTGGATAACCCAGTAGCATCTTCACACCGCAATTTTCACTTTCATTATCTAGAAGGCGACTTATGGTAGCCGGCCAGTCGGTAGATACTCCGCTTATAAAGTAACATGTAAGCCTTAAAATGGTTATTCGCGATGTTTGCAAGAAGCCTGTTCATTTTTTCTGTTGTAGCATGTTTGGTGCCAGCATACCGCGATGAGAATCTCCACCCCGGTTTTCTCTAGTTTAGAGCTTCTTGGTCGTCATCTCTGAACTTTTCACACCGAACATGTGGAGTTTTTTCACCTGTCAGAATATACACCGATCCAATCTTCAAAAATAGATTCAAATGCAATTCATCTTTCCATTATTTCTAGAACATTGTTGCAGTTTCAATAAATGCTTCTTGTGTTGCATCATGTTGTCTTGCATAAAAGGTACTTTGCCTTAATCATTATCATTTATTGTGACGGTGGCTTGAGCGGTCGGGCAGACTTGGGCCCCTTGTACTTTTTCCTGTGTTTGCTGCTTCGCATCTAAGCTTATATAGCCACTACTTCTTCATGTTCAATGAAACTGCTTCATCGAGTTCAAGGGGAGGTAGATTTTCGCGTTTGTAATCCTCTCGTCAAGATCCGTTTGTGCCGCCCGATATGTGGCATTCCTCCGCAAATTCAGCTCCGTCCACACTCGAGTTGAGCGCTTTCTGCCATCCTTGCTCGCTTTGTGAATTACCGTATTGGTGAACTGTAATCTCCCGTCCTAGAAAATCGAAAACACCAGAAAAAGAATCCTGTTGTGACCTTGATTTAATCACCACTTCAGCAAAATCTGCGAATTGCTCCTAGGAAGGCCATATCAGGTTTACTCAGGGATCGCATGTGAATGTGCTTTGAGGACGCGGCTAAATGCAGCGAGAGTTCAACAGTCTCCCTTCCCTCCATATCGAGCTGTTTAATCGAACTGCGTTTGGGGAAGAACGTGATGACGATCGAAAGTAAAGCGCACCATAATGCACCTTTGTTCGTCAAGACCAGTTTTAATGCAATCGCAAAATTTGTTTCTCCACATTTGTGTCTCGCATTTTGTACATACATATGCCTCATATCTTTGTTCCTGTTCGTAATAACTCTCAGAAGCCATATATTTGATGTGACAGTCATACTTTGATTCCGCTGTTTTACTCGTTTCGAAATCGTACTTGGAAAAAATTTCGTCCATTTCCAGAGGGATAATCATATTTTAATTCGCTTACTCGAAAACTATCAAGTAAAACATGGCAAGTTGATAGTATGGCATCACATGAGCTTGGCTTTAAGTTTAACCTAGACAAGAATCAAATTTGCAGTGAATATCCATTCCTTCCGCACGGCAGTCTTAGAATATGTGAAAACTCTTTGATTGCTATGCGATACATTCGGCAGACTTATTTATTTCATGGTTTCATTTTATGTTTGAAGCGTTTTCTTTTTTTTACACATATCCACATGCAAGCGCTTTGCTGAGATAAGTTTTTATTCAACAAACTTATAGCATGATAGGAAATCACTAAATACACTGGTATAGTAATATTCCGCCGCATACTTTGTCGAACGGTGTTGTTCCGAATCGATGTGGGATTTTTCATTTCTTTTTAGATTTCACCTATCGGAAGACAAGGACTGCTGTAAGTGTTTAAGGCTTAACGAAGCCGTTAATATTCATTGCTTCATGCAATTCACTCCAAATATGGAGACGGAAGCAAGCTCATTTCTTCCATTCCCTTCGAAATATAGCATTATCGATAAGCGGTACAGGTTCAGTGAAAGGTAAATGTTCTCTTGTTGTGTTATTGCTTTGTCGGCATATGAATGTGATGCCATTTTGGAAAGGTAATAAGTTCCTACCGTTCGCTGCTTTTCGACATGGTATTGGAGCGAAGGAACACTTCAAATCGGTTCGATGTGAAATTTGCGGTCTACTAAGTTTGTGCGACAAGATTTTTCGAAATAGTAGGTTCCTTGGTGAGAGCATCGGAGTGTAGCCATAATCGATTAACCTACAGATGGAGCTATCATCTTCTTCACCAACACACCTATGCAAATCAGCACTTCCAGCTGGCTCGTACTCCATCATAGGTGATAATGCGACCAGGAAAAGATTTTCTGATGAAATGTGGCAGATAGCTATAAGGTTTAGCTGGCTTTAAGGCTTGCTTCGAAACCACGACTAATGACAGAGTGATGGATAAAAAACCTAGAAATGCGTGCACCATTGAATCATCAGAATGCATGTTTGTTCCTACATGCTTTTATCGCTTTTAGACCTAACTCTACATCACTATTCATGGACTATCCGTTATCCGAGAGTAAGTACACCAGAAAATGTTGTTATGGACGGAAGACTTATTTGCCGGCACCGTGGTCATCATCCTGTTTGTTTACGGCAACAAAGGTGCGACTGGTTTGTTTGTTAGTTATCGGTATTGATGGATGTTTTGATAAACGTTTAAGCGCAGATGTATGCCTTAAGATCATTTATTTCAAAAAGCATGCAAACAATAGAACAGTTCAACCCGTTTGTTCTCACCCACCGCCGTGCTGCTGACTACTTCTAAAATGATTCCCACGTGTTATGCGTTAATGCTTTCCGTTCAGCTTTGGTACTCTCTATTAGTTTTTGATGCATATGCATCTCCCATATAACTGCTTATTCCGTAGAAGCATGGAAAGCATGCGGTCATTACATCCTTTTAGCAACGCAATGACTGCATGAGATGTGAGGGCGAAATTTTTCTGAATGAATCGAAAATAAAATACTTGCCAGGCTATAATTCAAGGCAATTTTCTTCAAAATTTGGATGTGTTGATGAAGTCTGGCGTATTAGTTGGTAAGCGCTCTGTCTCAGTTGAATGATTTGATTCCCTCGATTGTCTTTTCACTTTTCATACCTCTGTCGATGAATTTTTTTTTTCGAGGAATGAAATTTTGATGCTCAGGAAAACTACCCGGTGTTTGTGAGTAGCGTTTATCGACAAGCGATCGCAGCTGCGTTCCATGACACGTGACAGTTTGGCACTCACCCCAGGAACATGCCTAGAAAATATCAGGTTTTGTTGCACTGCCTTTGCGGTGTGCCGTCCTGAGACAAAACATCTTCCACCCCACGCCGAGATCCGATGGAATCGGCTAAGGGCCGCAACGGTCATGGGACCATCTCTTACGAACACAATACGAAATAGGTTTGTGAACGCGCTGCATGAGAAGCAGAGAAAAGTGCGCGACGTAATGGAGCAAAGAAAAACGCATATCGCTGAATTATATCATACAACAGTTTGTGTTTAAAGTGAATTCGAGGACGCGATTTGTTGGTGTCGAGTGAAATTTTCGGTCAGAAGTTCCCAGGATGTGGTAATAAAAGCCGAATCAAGACAACATTCTCGACAAATGCTCCTCTGAGGGCGAATTCGGAAAATTTATCCATTCTCAAAGGGTGTTTCGGTTCTCTCAAACATTCTCTTCTGATTCACCGTTAATCATCAGCACCCACCAATTTTCATACATTCCATTATGTTTAGGCGCTGAAGGTGCAACTCCGATCTTCCTTTCTTTCCCCTTGATTTCGGAGCGCTGATGGCTGAAGAATGGTTTCTGTCTCTCCTGCTGTTAATATTACGAAACGGCGAAGGCATGGCATGCTTCCATTTATCCACGAGCTGTCTTATACAGCGCTGAAAATGCCAAACGTTTGGATATCTCCGCCTAGCTTTTGCAGCGTCTCATTTCGCATGCTGCCTCAATTGCCGAGTGTCATATCCGGTTGTTGGAAGCTCGTCCTATAATGAAGGGTTCAAAAGAACTTTCTTTAAAAATTAACCGGGTTGATGAAACTTTTCGTGACGATGGATTATTGTGATCCCGGATAGGGCCAAAGATTGGTTGAATGTGCTCGTAGTGGTTAGATCATTCTTTTCGTATAGTTGGTATCATTGGATTGTTTGAAAGACTTCGAATAAGTGCACCATGTGGTTTTGACGTATGGGCCACTCGGCATTTGTTGTGTTGGTTGCGCTTGTAGTCTGCTGTTGAACAGATTGCTGTTTTTACTTTATGTGGAAAGAATTTCGGCATAAGTTGTATGCACTTTGATTTTCCGGTTGATTTTTGTTCGAAATGTTTTCGATAGATATCCGTGTGAGGTAATCATTTACATAATTCAGAGGACAATCCCGGATGTGGTACTGCTAAATATTTTCAAATATCTACATCCGGTGGATCTTGTAAATGGAGTCTCTTACGTCTCAAAACGCTGGAACTTACTTGCAAAGACTCCAAGCCTCTATCGATACGTTCGCCTGCTGGTCAACAAACAGTCGGTGAAATACGAAAGTGCAAAAGAGTTCTTGCAGCGAGTATTTTTTTTTTTTCCTTACGCATTTGAGTTGTGCATATGCTCAGTCATCGTCATACACATCTTACTTTATTAACGTTATATTCAAAATTTTGTTAAAAGTTGCAGATGTGAGTCGGTAGGCCGGATTTGGAATTAAATATTTGTGTAAAAAATTTGTCTGCCATGGACAACATTGCGTACACCATACTTTACGCACTCGGATATACATGTACCGGAAGCTTATATTCGCCGCGATATAGGCACAGTTTCACCGCCATACCGCTGAGTCCTAATCGTTCATGAGCGGTGCGGCAGAAAAGTATCTAGAGCTCAGGGAATACCTGAAATTACCAGTTTCTGAGCGCTCATTTTCGCACTTCTGCTGTAGTTGTTTTTCATAACCTTCTTTCATAACCCGTTTGTTTGTGATTTTGCAATTGACGCAAAAATAAAGAATTTTCAAATGTGAACAAGAGCTACCATTATTGAATCAAAAACCACAAATGCTAGTCGCATATTTTAGTTCAGCGATTCCACTCGTACTCTTCAATTAGATGCGTTAGATTGTCATTTTGAAAAAAAAAAAAATTGTTTGGATGAGTTTCTGCAAGCATCTTTCCCTTCCCCGCTCTCCCATCCATAAGAATTCGTGGGAGGAATCGTTTTCAGCAAAACCTCTAAATGGCTAGATTTCCAAATGACCAAGTTTCATCTAAGGCTTACTGGTTAAAGGATGACAGGTAGTGCAGTCGATCTCTGGCAATGCGATTCATAAACGTCGGCGTTGAAACTAAAATTTCATAATGGTACTCCTTAGCAGTATATTCCTTTCTAATTGGATCGAGTGCACGTCGTAGTATATCTCACGGTTTTAAATTATTCCTCCCCAGGACAGAGATCGTTCAGCTTATACAGAATCTATACTGCGGTTTTCAACTTGTTAAGGGATTTTACGTTTGCAATCCCTTTCGTTGTGCAATCGTATATTGAGCATGATGTTTGACTACTGTACCTCATCTTGGGTGCTTCGATTTATTTGCAGGTGCGTAATCACATCGCAAAACTTTGTTTAGTTTACGAACAAGGTGTGTTCTCCGATGTGCTACCCGACTGCATGCCGAATGTTACGACACTCGACGTTGGATTCTTACCAGGCAACTGCATGCATATATTGCTGACCCTGTGAACAATTTGAATAGCCGAGTCTCACATCTTCCATAGAATCAGCAATGGTTGCAAATTGAGCTTTAAATCTTTTATATATTCCATGATTACCTGTGGATACTCTCTCATTTGATCACCGACCATGCGAACTCGTAAGCTCGGAGCACTTATTCAGGCACAAGATTTGATCGGTATTTGGTCCGTACTGTTATCTGTACGTCATGATTCATACTGTTGTCTGCAAATTCTTGCCTCTCAATTATATATTTTGTGACTATGCAGGCGTTGTTAGCAGTCTCATGGTCGCGCAGGATACCATTATTGCGCCGAAAATAATGTTTTTGCTTGCGGATAGCAACATCTATCGATATTTTCCAAATGTTTTGTCCACGATCAATTTTCGGGAGGAGGTGGACTTGAATACGCTATCTGCCTTCCGCACAAGTGCAACGCGTTTGTGCAGCGCCCCTTTTGGAGCATGTAGTATTGAACACTAAACTCTCGTGTTGTAGAACTCATTGTTATATTAATCAAATCTTAGGTTTAGCTTTGCTCAGCAGTGTCCACTTAATGCATCGATAACATTCGATGCTACGACGTTCAAAAATTCTTTGATCAAAGATAGTATGAATTTCTCAGAATAGGAACTCAAGTCTTTATTTATGTCAAAGTAGCTGATTTTGCGGAGCTGTAACCCAGCACTCCCTCATCTCTTTCCGTCTGCGTTCTTTCTAAATTCGCCACTGCTTCGAGACCCCCAATGATAGGACTGTTCCGTGAAGAATACTGTTTTCCTCTTATCGAAATCTTTTTTGTCGTTTTATTAGAAAATTTTCACCGTCGTTCGCCGTAAGATAACTCCTTATAGAAAAACATGTATAATCACAAAAAATATGATATCAAATTTCGAATTGAATCGAAGTCATTTATTTATAGTGTGCAGTATTGCATTCACGCTGTTGCAAAAACGAGGGCAAGGTTGTTGCCTTGAGGTCGACTTCAGGTAGAGGTAGGGAGTTCTGTCATTTGAAGGTAGTTTAGACGCATTGAAATAGTTGGGGTCAGAAATGAATGATTGCATCAAGCTGAAGAAAGTTTCGAATGTTTAAGTCCAGAAATAATATCACGTTAATACCATATTTGTGTCACCGCATTGTGCAATGAAAGCTACCCTCTAATTGCAGAGATTGCAAACGCTGCCGAGAAGCTGATCACTTGCTTTCCTTCCATTCAAACGCTCAAAATGGAGGGAGTGGAAAATGTAATAATTCCTTGTCTTGAAAATTTTCATTCCTTCACGGCTGCTAGCTTCGATCATACAATATGAAAAACATGGGCAATAGCAAAACGTGCTTTTGCATATAGTTCATTTAAATGTGTTTTCTTCGCATTAGCTGCTTTGGGAAGTGTACTAGACATCTTTAGGTACTACGAATGGAGGGCATATACATTTTATTGCGGATCTTTTCAGGTCGATTCTACTGTCGCTCAGAAACTGTTTTCTGAAGGATCTTTCAAGAGACTCCGCCGTCTGTGTTTTCGGCCGGAAGGTAATCTCCGCGATACGTTCATACCTTTGGTGTGCACAACGAATAGATCGCTCGAGGTACTCAGTGCAAAGCCAGATTATACCAAGTGCGTGCTTGATCGTTTATGGCTTAACGTATCACTGGTTTGTGAAGAACGTTATGCTTCAATCTGCTAGAAGCACTCTACTCTACGGAAATATTGCTAATTTTGCGGTCTGTGTGCTGATACCCAAGAACACTATCTTACGTTCTTGAAAGACTACATAGAAAACTGCTTAATATTGTTCAAAATATGTAGGTACTTTGACATCCGTCATATTTCCATCACCCATCCTATTTGTGCCCAACATTGCAGTGCATTACAAATGGCAAACGAGCTTTTCGAAGGCTCAGTGAGAATCGTTGGATTTTAAGTCTTTGCTTGTGATCCTTAGAAGGTGAATCTTCATCCGATCAACTTCAATTAACCCATATATGATGGCGATGAGCTCATATGAGTAGGAACAACGATGGATTGGTCGGTTCTGTTTGAAGTACGTTGAAAAAGATAGAAGAGCCTGAAGTTGCACTCACATGTGTATGATGCCTATTAATTCAGGGATGCTCTTCGAATGTTTCCTCATCACTGTTAATCGTAATACGTATATGAGGCTGGCGAAGCCGTTTAGTTTTGTTTAAGTTGTTTAATGGGAAAGCGTTGTCCACCCTTTGTGAAAATAGATCTCAATCTTGGAATCTTTTCATCGTTAAGTAAGCAATTTCACGCAAAACTGGTTGTGGACATAGTTTCTTTAGAGTTTTTGACAAGTTTTTGTCGTTCCCATCATCAATCACAATCGACTGTGATCTGCCTATTTGCACATAGACATTGGCAGTCTCTGTACAGGTCGACATCACTTAGTCAATTTCAGTATGAGGAGTTTGCTGAACACACCCATCAGCTTGTCACTAACACATCTCTACCTGGTCGGATACATGGAAAACGAAGCGTTTGCGACAATTGGACAGCTAAAAAACCTCACAACTTTCTCGCTCTTTTCTTGCCTTTACACTCTCGACAATCACATATTGGAACTAAAGGTGAGTTTCTTCTTAATTTAGAACCCATTAAGCCTCTTGCAAAACAAATTGATGTTGGGAAAGTGTATAGTTTATTGAATTATATGAGTCAGGGACAACAGTGCGCTAGGAGGCGGCAGTTTGAGCTTTCGAAGTTTCTCGCACGTAGTAAGTATTCAACTTCTTTTTGGCCGTCTTGGGTATGATGCTTCTCACTTTTTCTATCATGATATCGCATTTCCCAATTTTTGAACGGATCCCCGAGATCTATGTTGTCTGGCTTCTACTGACATTTAGAGCAACTCATGTTGGATTTGGTGTTACCTGCCTATACTAGTTGGCAAATATTTTCTTATTCTCCTTTTTCTCCTTCTTGCTATCCTTTTTCCTTCTTGCTATCCTTTTTCCTTCTTGCTGTCCTCTCTCCTTCTTGCTATCCTTTCTCCTTCTTCCTATCCCTCTCCACTTTCCCGATTGACTCTTATTTTGTCGTGACATTTTTTCCCATTCTTTTTCTGTTTAATATTTTTAATGCAAAGCAGTATACTGCCCATTTCCTGCCCCTTGACACGTTGATGTGTGCGCACGTTTCTAGTTCCCGTTAACTATGTGCTCTGAGGGTCAGAATAAAATTCGCAAATCAGGCGCCGAGGTTTCCATGAGTTTCGCTTCCAAAAAGCAAGTTCCCATTCATTGGATTTGTGGTTTAGGGATTGCGCAAAAAATTTGCGTACAATTGCGGCCCGTTTGATGGCGAAAAATTTGCAATCAACGTCCGCTGCATCACTCAGAATGAAATTCGCTAAGAAGATACCATTCACCGCATCGACTTCGACCAAGAAATTAGTTTCACAAGTGTTTGTTTCACCTTTTATGACCTCTTCGTGAAAAGCTGACCTCGCTGGAGAAACGCATTTCGACTGCTGCTGAAGCTAGAAGTTCTACATTAAAAATATGCTTCGCGGAGTGGCATGATGTTTGCATCATCACTTCCGGGGCATCATCGGCATCCATCCAACCACGCTGCTTCGTGGTTCTATGAATGTTTGCTTGTTCGAAGACCATTGAGCAGCAACACTGAGTCCGTAATTAGCGTCACTTTGGATAACATGGAATTTTACATGATGACCATAAGAGAGGTTTTGCTGCAGAAATTATCATGAAAGCATTTATCCCGTTGTTCAAAAAAAAAAAAAACGAGCATTGAGAATCACTTGTATAACACTTCTCAATTATTTCGAGAATGTTTTTGTCTGTGTAAGTTTCAGTGATGTGCTTTTATTTCCTTTTACATAAGATTTGTTTGATATTATAGCTTGAAGCGTATTGTTTATTTAGCAGCTCTCTAAACTGGAGCATCTTCACTTGTGCTGTAGTGGTCAAGACTGTGATATTACTCCCGACGGGCTGGTCGAATTGTTTCGACTTCCTACCGAGAACGCATCAAACTTTTTCCCATTTCGACTTAAATACTTATGCCTCAGCGACTGTCATCCATTTCATCTAGAAGTCGTCAACGAGCTCTCAAAAAGGTCTTTTCATAATTGTTGAATGTGCGAATCTCTTTTTACACTATGGGATGCGAATTCTTTCTAAACATCGATGTTACCTAATATATACACATATATGTTTTGAATGTGTTGGTAAACAGCACTGTGCTGCAAATTGCCTTTTATTAAACTATACCTGATCGTCTTTCTGCTGGGCTATATAAAGTGTTGGCCTTCAGTTGGATAGCGGGAAAATTTCGTCACTCATGGCCTGTCTCGTAAGCTTTTTTCGATTATGGAGGAGCACATTCTGGGCCGATCGTTAAATAAGAGAAAATTTGCACCTTATTAGATTTATTTAGTTCAGCAGCAGAAGGATACCCAAGTTGCTTTTTGCAAAGAACAATTCGCACCAAATATTAAGGATGCAAGAACATAGCCGAAGTTTTCTCGATGCTTTCATTACTACAAAATTTTTAGCAATAATTGTCAAAAGATTATAGAGATTTAATTACGTCGAATGATTTAAGAGCGAGATGGTTATGCATATTTTATGACGATAGTGCCAAATCATCTCTTTGCTCTTGATTTACGCAATCTCGCGAGAACAATTTGAGCGCATCTATTTCCGGCTGACTCGAGTTTTGCAGCGTCTGCTAAGCTGAGGCCAACGAATGGCAACCTGAATAGTGCCTCCGTATCGGTCTCTTGGCCTGCTGTAGAGCACCGCGTGTCTGCCTGAGTAACCACGGCAATTTCCAATGTATGGCGATGGCAAAAAGTAATGACATCCTCACTGTTTTTGAACTCACGGCAAAGTTTGACCACATAAGACAAAACTGCGATCACCGGTTCTTCTAACCAGTATGTTCCATCGTACAACATTTTTGCCCTGACCTAGTAGATCTGACCGCGTACATGAAATTCAATCGAAGAAGTGACAAGCGAAGGAAAATTGACTGCAGAATATTAATGTTCGCGAGAGCTAAAGTGCTCCAGAGGAAAATATGATATTAGTCATGCGCATGGTGAAATGCAATAGCTGAACAGAGAGACATGGTCATTGAAGAAATAAGGGTTTACAATTCATAGATCTGTTTTTTTCCCCTTTTTGCTCAGAACGGAGCAAAGAAAGGCGCGAATATGGTTTTATATGCAGCCGCCCAGGTCATTACATCAAAATGCGACTGCATTTAACGATTGTAGCCGAGCAGTTTCTCCTGGAAAATACAAGAATGGGAGGAAATTTCGGTCTCTATAAAACATCGGCAGAAAACCGAGTATCACCACACGCGGATGCGTTGAAATGAAATGAGGGGCTAATTTTAATCGTTTGGCGCAGATTATGGTCATTGGTCTTATCTGCGGAGATTCTTCAACGTAGCGTTAATCATTCCCGAATTGATACTACTTGATTTGACAGATAGACGCAATAACATTTATGCATAAGCTTGGTTCCTTTTTCTTGCATTATAAATGAAGATTTACGGAAGCACGTCGGGAAGGCACTGAAACATTGCCTATTAGACGTTTTCATGTGTGTTTTGCTGATCATAGAAATTTGTTTCATCTGGCTTGCATCCAGCTGCGTTTCGAAAAAACTTGCATCCTCGATTTTCTTAGCATCGTTAGGTATGCCTGGCTCAGGAAGAAGACAGTCATTGAGAATGAAGGTTAATTATGAAGTAGAAATTAGGATTTTTGATCGCTTTAGTTCTGAATCGGATTCTTATGGCAGTTTTAGTAGAATGAAGTGTTCGAAGAAACCTCCTCATGAGTTTTATGATTCACACATTTGGCAATATTCATATTCACTACAAATTCGGCACTGATTTGTTCTCGCAGTTATTTTTAGAAAACTCCTCAGTTATTTTGTTTCTGTTTTTTAGCTGCCCAGAACTTGAGTCACTTTGTGTAGCACGTGACGAATTCATGGGTGAAAAGGCGTTTTCTATACTGATCAAAAATTTCAAGTAAGTTGATTTTCTTCGCTGGCAAGTAAGATTCTCGCTTTTTCTTCCTGTTCAGGCAACGAAAGATGCTGCCTCTGTTTCACTCTCATAATTGCGTTGTAATTTGTCTCTTTTTCTTCTGCTTTCATTAGTAAAAGAATCTCTCTAATCGGTAAACTTATATTGATGGGCATGCATCGTGGAATCGATGGGGATTTGATGCCGTAAATTGTGATGCCGCATAGATGGAAGGTTTTGTGTTTCATAAGTCATTCTTTGATAGGCGAAGTTCAAGAAAACTTGAGCAGTGCATAAGTGATTGAATCTGTGCACACCTTTTGGCTCGTGTGGTACTGTCCACCAGCTTGTATTCAACAACCTAATAACATGCTGAACATATCAGTTTTATCCCATGAATACATCTTCCGCGGGTTTCCTAACATATTGATGCGTTGAGAAACTATATTGAGTTCACCAGATCGCTTGTAATCTATAACTTTGCTGTCAAAGAAGTTCACAACAAACGAAAACCTTTGTTTGCAAAGTACTGCACTATTTTCTCTTTCTACCTAGAGGTTACTTGTGCATTGCCAAATTTGTGAGAAAAACCTCTTTGATTTGCAGAAAACTTCGATTCCTCGATATTTCTGCATTAGGTGAAATGAAATGTAATGCGTTACGTCATCTATCAGACGATGAGCTTCCGGAACTTCGCTTTCTTTCGCTTCATGGCACGAAGGTTAGAAACACTGGGGTTCAGTACAGTGATGCCGTGTCGGCTGCACGCAGAATTCCGTGACGAACAGAGGGCACAGTTTGAATAATCCTGCTGATAGTTGCAGAAACGCCGCCAACTTTGGCGCCCAATTTAAGGAACATTGTTCTAGCAGGCAGTTTTTACGATATCGGATGAAATGTTTATTTCACAAATCATTTCATCACATTTCATTCTGTCGTAAAATATCACTGATATTAGAAACAGTGCAGAGTTTTTTCTTTTAATAAATCATTTTCAGTTGAATAACTTAATAAATACGAACTTTCGCGCATTCAATAATAAATATCGGTGAAATTATGAGGTTTTTATGTTATTAAATTCCTATTAGCTTTCAACTCTCAACAAAGAAACGAGGTGATGAGCCTCGATCATAAACTACTATTGATTTGCTGCTAATCAAGGCTAATGCAACAAACATACCCAGTGCCGAGAATACTTACCAGCTTAAAATTTGTTCATTAACATGTTACTTCAGTCATACATTTATCCGCGGCTCCAAACTGCTTATCATTCCCATCTGAGCGCTCACTACTGATTCCTATATTGTTTACCTTGCTCTTTCTTTTATACGTGCCTTTCAATATTAGGATATCCCGGCAACCTCTACCGTTTTGCAGGTTAAGGAAAAAATCCTTCGAACGCTCAACCTGAAGCGGCCCAATCTGTACATAACGACTCGGACTGGTTTTTTCATAAATTGGAGTTTACAGGACGGTAAACCCCGTTTCAATAATAAATTCGATGGAGATATTAATGCCGTTCTCAATGATCTGGCTGAAATTGATGGATTTTGCTGCATGCGCCCCGTTGTCGTTGACAGTTTTTAGCAGCCTAACCAAACGAACGCACATTCTTGAGTGCATAATTTTTGTGGCGATGTCCAAACCACGTTGTCAACGTGTATACGTATTATTTATGCTATGCTTTTCGTGCATATCTCAATTGATTATTCTACCCTAACATATTTTTCGTTGAAGCAGTTCTTTTATAAGTATTATTATGTGCTTTATAAACTTGGTTTGCGAAGGAGTATTTTTGCCAGGAATGTCGCATTTTTCTATGCTTGCTTTCTGCATATTTCTATTTGTCGATTTATGAATGCTGCATGCTTCCGATTGTCGTCTATAGAGAACTTAGTAGTACTATCAGAAGTGAATAACTATTGAAATGACTCACGTTGTGAGTATATAATTGTTGAATTGTTGTTGCAGTCTACGTTGTCAGTGTAAGTCCCGATTGTTCATTGTTACGTTTATCGTAAAGTATGTTTTTCCAACATTTTTCTTCAGGCGATTTTCTCATCCCCACCATTATATGCTCCTTAAATCTGCTTTCTAAGAGCACATAACGCAACAGAATAACGTATTTGTATGCTTTTTCTCCGTCTTTTTTCAAGTCGGTAATCATTCAAGACCGACTTAGGATTTTTTCCGACATGGTAAATATTATACGTGATGTTCTAAATCATTCACTGACTTGGAAGAAAGCTTATGAGAACTTAAGTGTAAAAGAAATTTTGTATGCATTTCACATAGAGTGGTTTTTCATTTTAGAGTGTTTTTTTTTCATTTTATGTTTGTCTGACCACAAAAGTGAATCTATCATAAAGATTTGTGCCAGTTGTGCCGAGTTCGTTGATGCCAACTGCCGTAATGTTTTTGCTAGTCATCATCATTTCTGTGGACAGATCCTGACACTTTGCACTTTTGCGTCAAAGCATGTATTGGTCATTTCAAAACACCTATTAATGTGTAAGGGGCGAGAATAACAGCAGATGCATGCTCTCCATAAAGGAAGTAACGATTTAAGGTTGCTTATTCCAAATGTTCACTCCTTTCACATTAATTTCACCTTATTGATGAAGTGTTGAGTAATTCTGTCGATCGAGATAACCGGAAACTGTAATGTACGGTTCGTTGAGTCACCTTTTTTCTTTTATGTGAAATGCACAAGAGTCACATATAAGCCTTTCATCACAAATACATGACTTGATCTAATATCCGTTGTTACTTGAATAAAATTCATCAAATCGTTTCAAAATAGCTCATTTCAGCAAATCTTTGCGTACGCTTGCTAAGGAAACAATATCGTTCGCTCATTATTTTGAAGCTAAAACAAGTGTGATTGTGATTCTTTTGCTCACTTATTGGGTGAGATTAAAGCAGAATTATATGGCTTCCGACTTGCAGTCATTCTTCTATTAGCAAAGGTCAGTCTTTGAATTGCAGTATATTTGCACACTTTGCATCCCTAATTCTTTTATCCTTCAAATATATCCGTTAAATTTGCACTGTCAAGTTAAAGGAATGAATACCTTTGCAATGCAATCGATAAGCTGTGAATAAGGAAGAGCCCAGCATCATCAACAGAAAGCGATATCTCTCTTCGATGATTAAAAAAAGACCGAAGCAAATGATGATGATATTTATTGAGGAGTGTTATCGTATGTTAAACTATGAAATCAATTTATTGCTATTATTTCATTGATGTTATCCGTTGTGAAATAAAATTGCAACGAGATGAGAATGCGATGTAAAGGAAATGCAAATTGGAGCAGCGCTCTATATATCTTCACTAATACAATAAATTTATATTATGCGAATTATTACACCAACAGAAATCATTATAACGCATAGTTTAAATTAAATTAGTCACAACCGCTTTTGTCCGTCCCGTATTTGCGACTCTTTTGCTCTTTTATTACTTTATTTATAATTTAAAGGTATCGGAGGTTCAAACTTTCCAACTGAAATTGATGACCTTTTTTTCATGCTGCGAAAAAGAATGCGAGAATAATTTTTGGAGAAATTTCCAACGAATTTGTCGCATTTGATTCCAACGTTATCTCGCACGAGTTCTTTTGAGAACAAAAAAAAGGAAAAGAGTGTTTGAATTGAGATCAAAAGTTCAAAAATGAACGATTCAATTTGCATTGCGAAACAGCAATTTTATACACTAGAGTGAAAAATTGACGAAACAAAATCGAGTTCCTCGTGACACGGGCTGTGTTGGAAGTTTTCCGCTTATCAACATCTCGTATTTGTTGCACCTGCAACATCAGTCATCGTTATTTTAGTTTACGTGATTATATTCGGAAAGACATCCACAATCTTTTCGTCATAGCTTACATTTGGAGCATCAAAGATTCAAGCTATAAAAAGGCTATTTCGCGTTTCACTGCAAAATGCAATACCAGGTGTTGCTGTTCAAACTTCCGAGGAAGACTTGCTTGTTTGCAGCAGACCTGATAACATGTAATGCTTTCTGAATCCATTGTCTGAATCCATTTTAGAATACAAAATTTTTTAGCAGTAAAATTTTGAGACAGAGAAATTGTAGGGTTCTTGAAGAATTGTCCAAACAATTTTCATGGCGCTGATAAATGATGACTAACTGAATGCTTATAGCTTCGTTGCATAACTTTCTTCATTCTGCTTATATATCACAAATTTTTTTCACTATTTTCCTTCTTTTGGAAGCTGACCTATTCCTGTTAACCTACTAGAAACATATTACTCTTTAATCTTTACTCCCTTACTAATCTTTGCTTTACTAAACAAATCGTTGCTCCAGGGCTACTACCTCCGACCCAGGGGTGACCAATTCCAATGCCAGCGCCACCTGTCTAGAATCAAGCGCTAGCAGCCGTGGTCTTATTGCCGTCAGCGTGGATAGTGTGCACCTCCAATTCAAACTGAGCTCTCCTCACCGCTAGTATCATTCATATTTAGAGATGTTTTTTGTTTAGCTAACATACGGTTCTGTTATTAATGCCATGAATTGTCTTATCTTTTAGTCCAAATTCATACCCCTAAATCGGGTACAAAGATTGCTGTGATTTGCATATCTTACGAATATATGTTTTTGAGATGTGCAAAAATCAAGCTAAAGGTGTTTCAAACCATTGTGGTTTTGTCATCCCAGCACTTAGAAAAGCCAAAAGAATACTCATCGTCTGCTCCTAATTATGGCGATTCCCTTCGACTATTACAATATTGCATCGTTTTCTTCTCCAAAGGAATATAGAATCATACAATATACAATATGTAAACATAGGTCGCACGTAGCTACATGACATACATGGGGCATAGTTAAGTTAGATTTTTGTGCATGAACCAATAGTTGCACGCAGCAGTGCAATGAACGGAAAGTAATATCCCACCTCATTTCGTGATGAGCTTATTTGCGCGTTTATTCGCTGATTCCACTCTGACTTCGTTCGATTGTGTCTGAAGAATGCATGATATCAGCTCAAAAAAACAGGAACATATAAGGGTAACAAGAAAGCCATGCTGTCATATGCAACAATATCCAGAAAGGTGTTCTTGCACGATATGAATAAATCATTTTAAATACCAACCGTGACGTTAACAACCATCTATACAATCAGCAAAAACCAATGTCCTCTCCTCGAGAGTGTTTATGACGTTTAAAGACGTAACGTCAAATGGGAACCCCTCTTTTGAAACCGTTGATTGTTTATGAATTTACATTTGGCTATCGCGTTTCAAAAATGTCTGAACTTCCGAAAATACGCAAATTCACATAATCGAACTTGCACTGCCGAGTTAAAACTTGTTGTGTGTTTGCACGATTCTGCACTCACAAAATGCGTTTTTTGAATTTTAATTCGTCTTACAGACAGCAAATTTTTGAACGGTTAATACATGCACATATATGGAATAGTTTTAATGTAGAACGCAGATTACCCGTCCAGATGGAATAAAGTAGGTGAAAAATAACACTGGGAGAGACTGGACTCTTCAGCAATAAAACTTCCCTCCAGCCCATTGAGTGATTTCGCATCAGTGCACTATTTTTCGATTGTTATAGTGAGTGAATTCATCCATTATAGGGGATGATAGAAGGACATCACTTTTCATCATTAAAAGTCCGATGTGCAATTTAATTGAACTGAAAGCCAATATTTCAGCATTAACAAAAATTACTACGGCGAAGATGAAAAACTGCCAATTATCGATGAAGTGATATTAGATAATGGTCATAGTTGGGGTAAAATTTTTATCAAAAGACGAGCCTGTTTTGCAAGAACTATACGATATACGACTATAACGGAGGTGGTTGAAGTGATGAAAAGCGTTACCTTCTCTTGTATGCGATCAAGTTGCCGATTCTGATTGCTTACTTCGGTACTCATATCGATTGCCATATTTCGTAGATTTCCAACCATAGTTGACACTTGTTGAATATTTTCATCCATTTCATCCTCTCGTGCATCGTTGGTAATTCTAAATTTTCTAGCACACAGATTCACATCACTGAAGAAAAGTTTCAATCGCGAGCGAAAATATAGGCCACTTTTGTGAAGGATGCGGCTACTGCTTTTAGTAATGTAATTAGACGTTCATAAGCGAAATGGTACCACGAAATATTTCGAACTGAAATATTTACCTTTTGATTTTCATTAACAACTTCCAAAAATCTTTCCTGAAAGTTGCCTTCAGAAAATGAAACGAAACGGCAAACAGACACTAAACAGTACGATAATTACACTACATGAATCGATGATTATCTAAAACAAATTGAAGAATAGTGAGTAAATTATACGAAAGTTTTGTTGAAGTAAGAAGGTAGCTGATGATAAGCAATGAATCGTACCTCCGCAAATGCATAACCCACATTGCAAATAGACAGTCAAACAGTCATTTTAATGAAAGAATTTATTAGATGCTGATATCTTACCGCGTAATATATCCTCCTTGTGGTCCCATCCCCGATTCACCGACTGTAATTCGTGGCTGATCGCTTATAACGCCTCCATCATCATCCTTCTTCCAAGCTTTTGCATATTCCGAGTTCTTCTCGAAATCATCCGTCCTTTAATAAATTTAGTATTCGAATTTTTTTAAAGCCTCTGGTTCGATGTTTTAATGGTAATTTGGCAACATAGTTCATCGTTCTATTTGATAAATATAGGAGGTTTTTCGCAGATTTTCAAAGTGACAGTAGTGGGAATGCTCTCTAAAACACGAAAATATTTCGAACTCGTTTTGCGGAAGGATATAATGAAACCTCACATGGAGAAATAATCGTAGACAAGCTAAGAAATAGTGATTATAGGTGTACCAGAACTTGTACATGGTGAGGAGCTAAGGAAGTGACCATTAGCAAGAAAAAGTTTCAAGAAGAAAACATTTTACTTGTTGCAAGGCAGTACGCATAGTCCGCAGCACTTCTCCATACCCTTGAGATGCTCTTCTGCTTCACGCATATCTTGATTTATCGTATCCAAACCACCCTCGACTCGTTCGAGTTGCTCTACAACAACCCATAGTTTCATTTGCAGAATTCTGTTGCAGCTGTATCAGTGGGCACACCTTGCCTTATCTCAAAGGAGAAGGCTTAGATTTTATGCCGCCGATATAATACTTAGCTGGGAAACAAAATAATGCGTCAAGTGGACGGAAAGAATTCGAAGGAAAAAGGGTTGCTAGGATAAAAAGCTGGTATTAACTGTTCCGCCATGCTAAAGTAGAACAAGCAGGAGGAATTCTACCGCATGTATTTTAAAAATTACACCTATAAAACCTCAAGATCTATGAAGACCTTAGCAAAAGAACCAAGAATTTTCGAAAGCAATTCAAAAAGTTAGGAAAGAAGCTCATTTGAAGATGCCAACAGCGATGTCTCTGTCACCCAAACAATATGCTTTACAAGTTGTAAAAACTGAGGAAGGTAGCAATATTCCTATTCAATTTGTGGGTTTTAGCACTTCGTTCAGTAAGGCACACTTTCCCATTCAAACAAAGATAGCGGCAAAAATTTTAGAAGGAGCAGTCCAACAGCGGCAGCTTATCAAAACTGGACGTTCTACCTCTCTTGCGCAACGCAACTTTTGACAAAAGTACCTCGGTAAACATATACACCAAACGACAGAAAAGTGAGAAAGTTTTTCACACCTTAACACTTATGCTCGCAAGATCTTCTAAAGTTCTCAATGAGAAGTCAAGTGCTCTCGGATAATGGTTCTATCTACGATTTTGTGCCATATGCATATAAATAAGGTGTGAAGTTCTGCGAATTGTAGCATATGTGCTCCAGCAAATGCCAGATGCAATCAAGACCTAATCTGATGGAGCGTTTATCTTTGCAATGCTATCTTAAGATTCAATGAAAATCGAAAATCAGCCTAGCTCTGCTTTTCGTCAGCAATACAACATTTCCACATGCAAAAGATATGGCACCTTTGTTGAAAACATACCTCCCTGATCATCGAGCATTACGAGCGTTTTGATTCCTGCTTCCTTGCTCTAAAATTTTCCATAGTATTATAAGTGGTGTCATCCTTTAAATATCATAAAAACTACAATATTTGCTTAAAACCGATATGAAACAGATATAATTGTTGAACATGCAGACATCGCTTCATAATTGTTTAACATGCAGACATCGCTTCCGATCGGAGTAGAAAACATTCTGTCATATTCATAGATTGCTCACACATTCGGATTTTAGCCAGTTCCCGCAAGGCTCTTGCTTCACAGCGGAAACTGTATTTGCCCCTTTTCCGTATCCTATTATCTGATAGATACTCTATAGCCCTTTCGCGGTTCTTTTGTAGTCGTTTTAGCTCTCCTTCCAAATTGCCTCCGTCCAAATGTAATTTGCCAGTGATTGATTATTTATTATTTTCAAAGAGCATTTGACAACGGTGAATGATTAATCGTAAAGAAACGGAAAATTCTCAAAGACTCTCCGAAATTTTGAAGCAATAATTTCATTGATATTTTCATTTCATAAGTTCCTTTCATTTTTCACAGACGGAAGATATAAAATGTGCCAACCTCTTCACATAGTTGCATCATCCGCCTCGTTGCCTCTAATGACTGAAAATAACGTCGTTATGATGGCAGCACGAATGTTTCTACAGTGAAATAAACTATAGTACTAGTAGAATTATTTTAAAACTATGAACGCTGAGCTAATACTTGTTATATTGGAGAGAGGGGAGGGGACGCCGAGTACTTTCCACTATGACGCGATGCGCAATAGACATATGGGAAATTCTACAGCCTGCCACAATAGCATTACTACATACAACGACGTTTTTTATAGGCTCAACAGTGGCATTGGCCATCATCTGCCTGCTTACATCTGTCAGTGAAGTATGCGAAACACAAAGTCTAATTTTAATATGGTAACAATTTTAGTATATGAGGGAGATGCGGACGATCTATTCGTTAATAAAAAACTTGTAACGCTTGATTCTTATGCCTCACCGTTTGCTAAATGCCGAATTAGCACAAGGAAGCTTGAGATAGCAATGACTCTATTTGCAAACTATGGATTAGCGATGACTCTATTTGCAGATAAATTTTTATATATTTCATCAAATAGTTGCAAATAGATGAAACATACCATTTGCACAGAAGCTGCTAAACATGTTTACCTAGCCGTTACTGAAAGCTTCTGTTGGAAGTAATATTTTGGTGAGTTGCTTTAGCGAAATCAATATTCACGTTTCGTCAGCTAATTTTGTTGAGCTCATTTCAATAGATAATTACTATGTTGGTGTCAGAAGTTTGCGAGATGAGGAAGGGAAAAAGCTCAGAGATACTTCCCACTAAAGAAGTTTTCATTGCAACTTTGCAAGAATTTCGTGAGAAATTCACTCTGTGCGATCATTAATGAGTGATACAGATTGGAAATGACTTTCGCTTTTATGAAAAAAAAATTTCAAACAGTTTCTCTTCTCGAGAACATTTCACTTCGCTGTTCGTTTTCGTCGACAAATTTCACCACTATAAATAAAGGTGAACTCGATCGGCCAACATATTAATTAGCACACTATAAAGTGGAAACGAGAACGCATGGACGATAGCGTCTTTTAACATAGTTGTTGCGTGAGATGGCACTGAAATCTTCACCAAAATGAATTGGGTGCATCACGCAATCAGCATTTCATAAAGTTAATAGTCTACTATGAGTGCGTGGAGTGGCGGATTCTTATAAGAAGTGGCGGATGGCGAAAAGCGTGAGAAGAGGGGGGAACAGAGAAGATGAGTTGTTAAGACCAACAACCTAACTCACAAGAATGAGCAAAATACCTCCGAAAATCGCCGAAATTCTCTCATATCTTGGAGTTCTCCAATGAAAGCAAGTAGATGCTCTGTTAATGCAGTTTGAAAAACATGAATGACATTCCTGATGGAGGATCTGCTACGACAGATCTACAGTAACGATTGTATCCTAGCCATCCATTACTGCCTCGCTTTATGACGACATAATCCATAAGACATTATCTGACGGTACAGTTGAGAAAACATTATTCTTATTCCAATCATTAGTAAAAATAGCAATGCAATGGGATGCACAATGCATCAGTAATTAGTATCTATCACTTATAAAGTGATGATCACATCGACTACTCTGTAGAATGTAGCAACAGAAACACGGTCATGACAAGATCCTAAACATTGAAACAAATAAGTGGTGAGAATCGCCGAAATTTCGTACGATGACTGCCTGGCCAAGTTATACGGGCTTACAAGTTATACACGCCTTGTTAGCCTTCACTAACCCTGGTTTCATCGACATTACTCATTTCGAGAGGAAGTCTCCACAGACGCATTTGTTACAACGACGAACCTGACATAGCAATCGCATTATTTATTGTAATCCAGTGTTTTAGAGTCCGCCGAAGAAAATGCGACGGCTAATGTGGAAACTTATGTCCGGAACGCATCTTCTCATATGGATTGGCACTTGCAAACTCGCAATTTCTATAGAATTAAGCAGTCATTATCAAATATCCAATGCGTTTTAAGGTCCTATTTCTTGGAGCACCTGAAGCTGCAATGATCACAGATAAAGGATGCAATTAATAGTCATTAAGAGCTTATCAAGAGACAAAAAAAGAAATGATTACATTGCTGATGGCGCTATCAATATACACGTTGAGGCTCTTGAGCTTATCAGACATATCCGCGGGGAGCACGATACCATTGTATTCCACTGATCCATCGGCATTGTCTTTAAACGCCGGTAAAGGATATCTTTTCGAGGGAGAATTTTCCATCTGCCCTCTTACTCTGTGCCGCTTAATCGACATAATCTCCATGCATCAGTTCTAGACGATCAACAATAAGCAGCATCGCCTCATTTCGTCGACTACTTAGAATGTGTAATCATTGCAGTCGACAGTTTGATCATCACTGGAATTCAGACGGAGGAATATGCGGTAGACTAACGATAAAAATTAGCATAAGCGATGCATATGTTAATTGAACATTAGTGATTAACCAAAAGTCTTTGCAATATACTGTTGAAAAATGGTCTTAATGATGCGGTAGGTGGCATCGAAGGGAATAACCTATAGAACGGCTCTATAAGAAGCGATGTAGTGCCCAGAAAGGGATTTCGTTCACAAGCAGTTTTTATTATTTATCAACATTAAAAAGTATACACTGTTACGCTAAAAGTTTCACACTAGTACCTAATGATGTGCGAAGTCAGTTATTCAACAGAAAACAAACAACAATCAAAAGCAGTGAAAAGTTTGCTAGCAAAAAAAAAAAAGCAGAAAATACAATTTATGAATAAACCATTCAAGATATACATATGTGATGAGGATATGTTTAGTAGTGCACATATATCGATGAAAGTGAACAAATTTGAAAAGAAAAAATAGTGCTACTTCGCTCTGATGTACTAAAGTTCGGAGCCTATAAAAATATCTACGAAGCTTCACGACACCACTAATGACTCCAATATATTCGTAATGTCTGGGACGTTGCAGCGGTTCGTGGATGTCTAGAAAGCATTGCCACTAGGAATAATTCAATTACTTGCTAAGGATGGAAGTTCTGGATTTCAGATCCCCCGAGGATGTAGCGTCGCCGTAACTCAGCTATAAAGTCTCACGTACGTTTTTGATGCCATATGCAGCTCTTTTTGGTTTGTTCCATATTACAACAAGTGCAGTTGTATAACTTCGGCTAATCACTGATTTCAATCACCTTCAATGTCACTTCTGCTCATCATTAGCCAGTTGCTTGAGTCTATGTGTGTAGTAAAAATCTCAGAACACTTGTTGCAAGTATTGCGACGCAAATCTTCACTTGGCGCCATCTTCAAGTGTTTCACTGCCATATGACATAGAAAGGCATGCGTAGCTCAATGAAAACAGTAATGATTGCTCTTATCATGCTTAACGTCCCCACAGATACTGAAATTGGTGAGTCACTAAAATTTGCGAAGCTATGAAGCATCACTCTAGCACCGATAATTCTTCTGCGATGGTTGATGGCTACAAGTCGCAAGTTCAGCTTTCGACTTTCGGAGATCAAATTATGTTTTGCACGACGAAATGGAAAGCACAAAGTAAATGTGGGAAAAAAGTTGGGAAGCGATCAGAGTAGATGACTATGTAAAGATTGTCTCTATTCTTTCACAAGCGATGCAATGAACTACGGGAGCTGCTTACTACTTGATCTTCGGTTCACTATGAAGTTCATTTATTTATTTACTTTTTTATTTTATGAGGTCGAGTTAGCTCATTTTCTAAACATTTTAGCTTGATCACAACAGAAATGAACGCTCTCTTTGAAAGGTTTAAAATATTCGAGAGGCATGACTATGCTTTCCCTTAGTCCTTTAACGTAATATTAATTAGCACTTTAAAATGGAAGGCCGTGAGCAAGAGTTCTTCTGTGCAGTTGCAGCGAACAAGATTTATTGCGGAGATAGAGGGATGCGGCGCTTACGAACAACATAACTGCATCATTTCTAAGCGAAAAAAAAGATTCGATAAGCCTTCGATAAATCTCGGCAATAATTGCTGGTAAATACTCGTTATTCCATGTATGATCAGAATGAAATATTCACGTTTCTTTTGATGATGATGACGCTCTAGTTCACTACCTGTTCACTGCCTTTTATTGCATCCTACCTTTCCACTCCGCAATCTATTAATGGATAATTCATGAATGTGGTGAGTGCTTTCTCTTAGTACACGTGAGAGAAATTCTAATCAAAGGTACAGAAAGAAAAACAAAAAATGATCAGTGCTACGGAACTTTGAAATATATGCCTCCTTTAAAAAGGATCGAAAATAAAAAAGAAGTGGCGGAATACCGATATCAATGGCGTAATTGGGTAAATTCAACGAAGAGATTTGAATTTCTGAGTGGTTTGTCAGCCATATCTGACCACCTAAAGTATAAACTTGTCCCACATTGCTCTTAAAATATTTTGCACCAAAGTTCGAAAAAACCACCCAAGTGCAGACTGGTGGCTCCCCCTCTCTCCCCTTATACCACTCCGCTGTCTTGATCTTCACAAGTTTATTTCACCGTCGATCTGGAGCACTGAAATGTGCCTGAAACCTTTATCACTTTTAAGCTGAATGTGTTCCACCAAGGAACTCTTCTGTTGGTGATCTAATAAATGCTTATAAAGTAACGTACATACATTCAATGCATAGCTTATTAGCCATTTGATGCAGACGGCAAATGTCTGCAAGTAATTTTATATTCGGCATATTCGTCAGTAACGAGCATCGTTTCGAAATGTCCGGTAGGGCATGAGCGGCACAATTGAATCCATATTGAATAAACAACAAACTAACAAAGGTAATAACGTATGTACCATTCGAAAGTGATGTATCGGTGGCACTTCGGAAGAGCAAATGAAAACTTCATCCATTATGAACAACGTTTCTTCTCTCTATTTCTCGTTAAGTTCATAAGTCAACGTAGATGCGATATAAGAACTCTAGGCGCCTTAAGATACTGGCCAAATATGAAAGCAGTGAGGAAGTTGAATTTGTTTGAGAAATATTAATGGCGCAAGAAAAATAGAGAAAATTTCTCAATGTAAATGAAGCAAACATTTTCTGCACTCTTCGAATGTAGCGCAATCTTAGCGAAGAAAAACAATCTGGCCAAAAAAAGCTATATTAAAATCGAAAACTGTAACTCATATTTAGCAGTAATGAAGCAGAATAATAGGTGAGAAGCATGACCTACACTTATAGTTACTTTGACTCAAATTATACAATTATACTGCCAAACGCAATATGATGTTAGACGTCGTTATGCATTATCAAAGGCTTATTGCGGATAATGTAGCATATTTTAATTTTCGCTGATAGCAATCGACGAAAGTTTGCTTTGTAAGTTACCGACAACGGATGGGGAAATGTCTGCGAGGAATTCTCTATTGTAAAGCACTTTTTTTTAATATTTATCTATAGACTCTTAAGTTTACTGTGTTCTTAGAAACATTATTCCCTTTTGAATGAATGCCGATAGGGTTCTGTAAACACTACAGATTAGATAACTGACCAAGTCTGTTTATATATATGCGCTTGTCTGCGGCATAAAAAACAACTATTTATACAAGAATTTAGCATTATGAGCTTTCAGCAATTTATTAGACTGCGTTTCGCAGCCTGATATTCACAGTCATCGAGTTCAGCAGGTTTCAGTAGATCAAAGATTTCGGCGTTATCAGTTCTTATCAGTCTTAACTCAGAAAGTGGAAAATATCATCACGAGGGGAAAAAATTAAACTTTACATTCGTTCAAAAAAGCATATTCATTCAGTTAAGCTGAAGGCTTCGAATGAATTGCTCTTTAATGTTTCTACCTCAACTTCCCCTCATTTTTCGATGGCATTCTCTTGACAAACGTAAGTGCAAAAAATCCAACGTATCGCCGTTTCCGATGCGCTGAAAAAATGGTTAATTTCATCATCATATCACAAACACTGTTTTGTATACAAAAAGTAGTTCAAGAAATTCATTTAAATGGCGCGTGATACCAAAAAAAAATATTCTAATTGAGTATAATTACAAAGAGATGGCAGAGATATTCAATATGGCGAGTTGATATTATATAGTGAAAAATGGTCGCATTTTTCAATTTTTAATCAAATTTTGTTTAAACAGGGTGTAGGTGTATTTGCGAGTAGAAAGAAACGGAAACCAAAAGGACTGTGCTTGAAAGCAGCTGATCGGATATGCGAGCTTGCATCTCGCTCAGTGATTAGCGAGCTTCATGACAGTGCCTACATAAGATTAAAGAGCAGAATAATGCGTTCGCATATATTGGCCGATCCGATCGCTAGCACCAATCTAAAAAAAGGTTTGCTTCTTGTAACGGTACTTAGGAGAATGAAAACCGAATCGATTCATGATGCATGAGGAATTTTAGCACTTTCAGCTTTTTAAATAAACGTTACCATTCAGACAAATGCAGGTGCTCGCTCACAAGCAGCACCTCAAAGGCACAATAGAGCAATAGTTATGTGCCCTAGAAATTCAAATTAATGAAAGCGCATGAATATAACAGCAAGGGTAAAATACGTTATTTAGAAACTGACTACGACCAGGCTTCATATGCAATCCAATTTTAGGGCAGAAATGATCGAAAGGATACAAAAGAAATTTTTTGTTCAAGCGCAGAAAATAAAAAGATAACGCTCCGCTATCAAACGAGTTATTGAAAGCAATTATAATTGGTAAATGTAACCAATGGGTCAAATGTCGAGATGCCCATTGATGCAGCAGTAGTCAACCATCAGATTACACTTACGTCCAATGCAAATATGCAAAAGTTTTGTGCATCAGCAATGCTTCCTTTGGTGAAAAAAGCTTTCACGACAACAGCAGATATAGAAGGATGGGAATAGATGTGTTTTGACGATTTGACGATGACAACGAGCACGGAAAAGAGTAGAGGATTGAATGAAAAATGGAAAAAGAGGGACGGGAGCCTTCAAAAATAAACTTTTATTTTTTACTTGCAACGTTAAGCATAAGGCTCAATTAGCGAACCCGAACATAAAAACCGC
This sequence comes from Baylisascaris procyonis, assembly GCA_037389465.1. Taxonomy (NCBI): domain Eukaryota; kingdom Metazoa; phylum Nematoda; class Chromadorea; order Rhabditida; family Ascarididae; genus Baylisascaris; species Baylisascaris procyonis. Next base: position 4,745,716 of record JAZARR010000153.1, read on the forward strand.
AATAATCGTCGACGAAAAAGGATGTGCTTCAAAACAAGAAGCAAGAAAAATCGCAATCATAGAAGTGAAGAACAAAAAAAAAAAGATCCACAAAATCGATCATTCTATACTCGACTGTTGAAGAGCTTCGGGTATTGGTTATTCGACAAAGCGCCATAGGTGAACGTTCTATAGTCGAGGCAAGGAACTATAATGTTGAAAAGTATGCAACACTGGGATGCTCGTCGAGGAACAAAGACATTCTTGACATGCAAAGAAAACCCTTTCGAATAGAACCTAATTGCGGCGAGATGGCTTGACGAGCATGACGAACATGAGTCCACTTAAATACTCTCTTACTCTTGAAGCAAACGTCTGCGCTATAATTACTGACGATGCTTTAGTGTCTAAATGCTCTAATAAAGAGGAATTTTTTGGCGATTTGTCCAGCAGTTTGTCTAGCGAAAAGTTTTTCTTCCCAAGAAAATGAAAAAAATGGAGTAAGGTGGAAAAATCGCTCTCCACTGATTAGAGACCTGCATATCTTTTCGAATGTGTGGGTGATTTAATATATGCAAAAATTCTACAAAATCGTTCCAGGGTGGAAATTTTGCAGCCCTCGTTCATTTTAGCCAATATTTTGAAACTCTTTCAGGATTTCGATCCTCCTAAAAACTTCGCAAATCACAGCCTTCCCAACCTGCTCGCTGGTATTTGTTTCAACTCCCCTGGCGGAATCCGCAAGCACAACGAAGCTTCTGAGTTGCCAATTTTCTGACCCTTCAAATGTGAAATTCAATACGTAATAGATCTGCTTACAAGGAAAGTTGATAATTTTGCCCTAGAAGTAAGAAACTGATGTTTCACATCCACTCCCTGTCAACAAGGTCAATCAATAGGGATTACCGGTAACTATCCGTAACTTCCGCTGCAGATACAAAGGTGAATTAAGCAAAATCCTAATCCATATCATTCAGATTGCCGCATTCAAATAGGAAATTTATTGCTAAACTGGCGAGTCAAGCATTGCAGACGGCAGGTAAGCGCATCATAGGTTGGTAAAAAGCGACTTCGATTAGAAACAATTATATCCGAAAGAACAAGCGGAAACATATATATCTGAAATATCTCATAACTTCGTATGTGTGAAGACTTTTGTGATGACAAGTTGGTCTCAAAACGAATAAATGAAATTACCATTTTTTTATCACCACTTTTTTATCCTCTTATTCTTTGAATTCAATACAAAGTAAAATATGTGAGCTTTGCAATATGCGTAAGGCACGCTTAAGATTATGTGACCAATCAATCATCAAAGACAAAGTAGAACATGTTACACTGCAGGTAACGGATCGACGTGATGGGATATAACAGAAAGCCACTAAATGTGCTCAAGTGACCGACATTTGTTTATTGCAGGGTACACATCAATATGGCTAGGCACAGTGGCCATGAGATGCTCATTTACGAGGTATTAGCTTTTTGGAGGCGTGTTTCGAGAAAAGACCTCAAATGGAATGGGCCATCAGCAATGCCCATCAGCATTTACCGCGACGTGATATCATTATGTGTACAAAATCTTCCGAAGCTCTACGCTGAATCTGTCGTTTAACATGAAGGGGTAGTGAAGTATACAAATGTAGTGCAGACAACAATGTCTTGCAGACTCCAATTAAACTTCATCAAAGAAAAATGTTCAGTCCAGAAGGTCGCACATTTCAAAGTACCAGATGAGCATAAAAGCTAATCCTGACTATTTTTAACCAACAATTTTGCTCAGACTACTTACATAGACGCCAGAAATATGACAGAAACGACATGATCCGGCAACAAATGAACATATCAATTTAAACCTTCCTGCGTTTCTCTTGAGTCAGCCGGTATCAGGCAAGCTTTTCCGAATCGCCGCACATACTTAAAGCTAACACCCTAACAATACACTCAAGTTCTCTTTTTTCTTATTCAAGCATTTCATGGTGGAAAGGAATCGCCGAAATTATGAGTTACATTGGAAAACTTTAAAGCTTTTGATCTCCTTGTTCAGCGTGCAAAATTCAAAGTGGATACGCAACACATACGAAATATTCGAGCGACAGATGCTGCCAGAAATTCAGCGTTGTGCATCTGTCACTTATTCAGCACATATCATTCATAAAATTATCGCATCTATTTTTATGTTCATCGCATTCGTGTGGTTGTTGCTATTGCAAATATTATATTTTCTTCGTGACCAATGTCTCAAAGAAGATTTCAGCGGGGAAAGATAGCAACATTTTCATGTACATTATTAATTCCGCAAAATTGCATCAAGAAATCGTTCCTTGCCGGGTCTACTAAAATATTTCCGTAATGACCAAGTTACTCCTTCAATGAAAATTCGATATTTGAGGTGCGTTTAAGAATCAAGCGATTACGTTCAAGCTCTCATGAAAGAAATAACGTCAGAGGCAAATAAGGCTCGTTCTTTCATCACCTCTTCGCTGCTACGCTTTATTACCTGATGCATTATGCCCTGTATCTGACAAGTACAACACTTTAAAAGTAATGGCCACATTCGCCCTTATTCTATTTATAAAAGACTTCCATCTGTAATCAGTAATCGACTGGTTGAAGTTAAGTTCAGCTCATTCCCTTCAAACTAACTTCGATCCCTTCCAACTTGGCTTCAGCTAAAACCTGAGCGAATCATCAGACATCTGTCCTCCGATGATTTAAATCACAGCATAGATTTACCCGTTAGGCGTGATGTATCCAACTAGATGTAATGTGGGAAAGGAATCGGAACTTGCGCTGCAACAGGTAAGAGGTCTAGGTGGCCAAAAGGTTATTGGACGAGTAGAAATGTGAATCTTATCTTAGCAAGAACCTTTGTTAAACGAAAAGGACAATCAAATGGGTGCTGCAGCGCTAAGAAACATTTGCTATCGCACACTATGCACGCTTCTAAGTATAGAAAGAAGCAAGTGAAGAAAGAGCTGACAAGAGCGCATTGTTCTGCAGTGAGTGAATAGAAGAAGCATGAACTAGAATGAGGGAATGTGCGTCGTTTTCGATCATCTAATCCACCACTCTTGTAAACCAAAATGAGGAGTTAAGCCCAATAAAACCAACGACAACATCAACAATGCACAAAAAAAAGAATTACTAAATAGCACGCACGAATCCATTTCGGCTGCTCATCGTGCTCTATTTTTTTCTCGTTCCCCATTCTTGATAGTGCGTTCGTTTCTCATTTTTACGTGCCATAATTTCGGCACGTATACCTTATGCATAGTGTATATGTCAATTATTCTTCATGCATATTATTTCAGTAGAAAATGTCAAATGACAAATGATTAAGTTTTAAGCAGAAATTTATTCTATAATGGCATCTATGACCTTCCACTACCGCCATCAATCCAATTTTTTGTAAGAAGACAATAGAATGCATTTTGTAATGGTCGTCAACGAGCGACAGTGTTCATAGGGTGAGTAGGTCTTTGGTTACCTGATCTCTTACTTTCAGCACCAATTTCAGAATTTCAATACAAGAAGAATTAATGGCACATATTAAGAACGGAAATTTACCATTCAGTACTGAAAAGAAACCACGAACTACGAATCATCGGAGGTATTCAGTGAAGAAAAGGTGAACTCCGAAAGCGATATCGGAAATTCAGTCACAAACAAAATGACGTCACAATTAAAATAGATGTTCATCAGAAATTTTAGAAGCTCTTGCAAATTTCACTAAAAAAATTCAGAAAAAATCCACGCTCTGCAAAACGTATTTTCATAAAAACATATTTTCTCGTTCGTTTTCTCGTTTTGCATTTGTTCACCATTACTGCGATAAAACGTGAGTACCAGACATTTTGCTCATCAAAAATCATGCTATTCGGCAATGCAATAATGTGCAATATGATGTTGCAAGTCTTTTTTTTGGGGTGGCGGGAAGGGGGGAGCATTATCTTCACCAAATCCCAAATGAAAATTTCTGTTGCACAGATAGGATTCAAAAGAGGTGTAAAACCGAAAACTGGCGTGATATCTGCTTTCGCAGTCATAATCACCAAATCATTATACTATTAACTGCCCACAAATAATGCGATATGTGCGGTTTTGCATTCATACCTCAATAATCGTTCGCCCAGACAAATCTTTTATAAAAAATCTCTTTACGTCAAGTTTGCAGTTCAAAAGTCCACAGAGCTAAGTCTTGTCTTCGCTCTATGGTCGCCAGTATCTCATGGATATTTCCAATCCGGAGCGAAGCTAATCTGCGACATTTCATGAGTACAATACATGTGACATTTAGCCTTCAGTAGGATCTTTCACACTAATGCATCAAATTCGAAGAAAAAAGTGTAAAAAATTAAATGCACTTGGGAATTTGATGCATTCTGAAGCCAATCAGGTTTTGTTTGACATGGACCAGATTGGGAAAGGTGAACGTTGTACGGAAAATTTCTATGAGAGGCCGAAATGAACTGAAATATGAGCATCTAGTTCTCCATATTTCAGCAATAATCGATGGATTGAAAAGGTACTAAGTGTGACAAGCAGAATGCAAGAGCTCAAAATGTGTCGACTCCTCTTACATGCACTTTCGATTGTTCCAATCCAACCAATTTGTGAGATGCCACTTGGCACATGATCAGTCGTAAAGTGTTATAAGCTTTTAAGTTGTACGCATATTACAATCGGTCGGCCAGCACTTTACATGAATCGCATTGCAACTATGCAAACGTTAAATAAAGCAAGCAACATCTTTCGCAGACGATTTTATGACCGACACGATCAGGCGAAATATGAACGCATTGATATTTTTTCACTACTCTACAGCAGTTATGTTGACGCGGAGAACTGCAAAAAGGGATTCCATGAAGTTCGAATCGCATACATATTTACTTGTTAACACAACACTTCTTTTGGTTACAAGAAAAAAAGTCACGTTTTCATTCGAAAAATGCACAATATCGAAACCAAGTGGACAATTTCTGCTTGTTTTTCACATCGTTTTCTGTGAGCAAAAGTATGCAGGGCGCATAAATTTGATGGCCACAGTAAGAATTTATTTGAAAGTTCTATTGACTGTTGATATAAACTGAGCAAATAAATATGCTGGGAGCATCCGTAGCTCATAGACGTTTGAGCTACAGGGCTGGGTCGACGGAACTTCCAATCCTTCGAGGGATGGGATTGGCGACCTCTGAACCTAGACACTAATACCGCACTGCGTGCGGCCTGTAAACGGTACCAACCTTTCGATGGCTGACGAGGCTTCTAAATCCCTCCAGTTCAAGTGCAGTCGACCCTGCCCCGGCTTCTGGGTCTCTGCGACAATCCTGGCTACCAAGGTCTATATTGCTCTTTCTAGCTGCCAGTGGTGTTGGTATGTCTACTGTGTGTCTAGCAAAAACATAAGGAACGGTTTGGTCCCGTGGTTTCCAGATACAGCAAAAAACTGCTACATTACGGAACTGCTACATTACTTCATCCACCTTTCGCTGTCTTTTATAGGGAAACTAAAAGACCGCCTCATTCAGCCTATGCTGCCATTTATTGGCTGTTATGCATCGGAATATATATCTTTGCTGCGGTCACTACAATTCAGTGCAGTAGTCAACTAACCTCAGTGCGGTGGTCACCTAACCTCAGCGTAATGGTCAACTAACCGCAAATAAATGTGCTGTTTCCATGTCATGAATTTAAGAGAAACTATGAGGCATATATGAGGAATTCGATACCATGGGGTGAAAAGTAAAAGCAATAGGCTTTATGCTACAAACCGACAAAGTAGTGATAACGGAGTTTGAGAGCATGAAGATATTAAAAAAAAACTAAACATATCATATAAACAGAGGTATCACTAACGTTGGGATTTATCCAAAGAGAAATTCAAGTTTTGATGGACCTCTTATGTTGGAGAAAGCATAAAATTTTAAACAACTTCAAGATATAGGCGAGATCTGACAACGGCTCAATGTCAACAACAATTAAGTGTGCTCATTAGTAATTATTAGGATTCTCTTCGCTTTGGCGATCACACAAACAACATCATGTGCGAAAACTATAAAGATTTACGGCACGCCATAAGGATGTTTAACAGAACGAATAGAAGCATGGTGATGAGTTGAAAAAATCCATTACGACCAACTAAACCGCTACTTGGTGCGATGTTCATGGCCAGCAATAATAAAATGCCAAACCAAGGTAGCATTAACTACTTCAATGACCTTCCAGGAAAGAGTGACTATGAGATAGGATCCGAAGGGAACTTCACGCTGTAATAACAAAAATCTATTCCACAAAGTGGGGTATCGGAATGGCCAAAGAGCAAAATTCTCGATGTTACTTCGTTTTACAGGACAAAATGTAATCCTAGAAAAAACTCTACATAACAAAAAGTATGACACAGCAATGAAGAGGGAATGAAATAGAGAGATCACTTGAGGCCATAAAATAGTTATTCGTTTTTCTACTGCATGTATACATCTAATTTATATACATCTTGTATTTGCCTATCAGGTTCCTTTGCAGCAAATTTTCTCAACAGCTTTCGTATGCTGGGCGGTTTCAATGACTGAATCTTATCTCTTATTATGATTCTCACGCTCTAAGCAGTTAGAAATCCGTTAATTGTCCGCAAAAACTAGGTGTGGGCTCTTGCGAAGACATAGAGCAATTGGCTGCGAAGGAGAAAAACGATATAAACCCCTTCTTTTCCCCTAGGATAGTTGTGCATCATGCAACTTTATGCTCGTCTCAAAGTAATTTTCGAACACTAGCACATATTTTGACTACGTGTAGTTGTACTTATCCCATTGGTGCTTCAAAAATCCACCGACTAAAAAATATTCAAATAAAGAGTTTTCTTTTTACCCCTGGCAACTGCCTCACTTCTTGCTATCGGAACAGCATTTGCTATACACTCATCAGAAACTTTGCAACCGAGTTTCTGCTAACGTACTATTTGATCATTCAACGCATTTCTCAAATTACTTTCATATGGTTTCTTCGTCACACCCTTCGCTCTATTCGTACTGCACTGTTTTGTTTACAAGCCGCTGTCACCGTCACCTTCAAAAATTTCTTTTTTAAGCACTTTTCGCATGTATTCTCAGTACATGGGAAAATGCATGGTCTTTAGATGTCAAAGATCTTTGGCACACATTCTATTTGGTATTCATCCAACAATTTCACATTTGTTCATGATAAGATAGATGTGGAAGTTGAAACATGGGTGGTGTACCATAGATGAACAACTACGTTCCTGTGACTCCGTCCATCAAATCCACTATTTCCGGGAACCGTCAACAAATTTCCGAGTGAGCAGCACTTCTTATTCTAAGTGGTTTACCCCTCGTGTTATTCTCCTAGAAAATATAGAATTTTTGTGCTCTATCAATGCGAACCGTCTGCATCATTAGCTGTAGAATTCATCCAGTTTTTCGACACCATCTACAATTATGACTCTTTCCATCATTAAACGCTGATGAGAAATACTAAATTAAGATGCAAACATGCATATTATACCCTAGACTCTGCTGGTTTTGACTCAATGGGCTCGGTTGTCGAAACGCAGGGCAGACAGATAGACAACCTCAAATGCATATGCACCACCTGGGGTCAATATCGAATATTCAAATTAGAGGTATAGAGAGTGGTTAAATAAATCGGCTCCATTTCAGATATGCGAAACAGTTCGAACCGATGCAATACCATATAAAAAACGATATGTACTTTGTCATTTATGACATTTTCTGTCGACGTTGAAATTGCCTCAAATCATAATAGGCGTGCTTGTTCGCAATATCTCACTTCAAACAAATTCATTCAGAATTTCGTCAGCAATCAAGCAAATAGTGAATGCTTTTCGTTTAATTATTCCCTTAAATTACACTGCGCAAATGCAGATGATATATGTTGGTGGCCTCCATCACAATTAGCTCTGTTCCATATCCACCACGAAAGTGCACTAGTCGCCTCTATAAATAATCGTGCTAATTAAGAGCTTTATGCCAATATCTGGCTACACGCATTGTGGTAGTTTTCAGCATTCTGATAATAAGTGATTACTGAGATGTAATCGATGACGAGAATCAAGCAAGCTTTCTTCTTTATATAGGCTCAGTGAGTGCGTAGCCAGTTTGATTGGGGAAAAGGCAAGAGATGAATCAAAACCTGACGGCTAGGGAGAGATAAAAGCGAAGGTGTACACAGGTGGGCCAAGTGGCGGCACCTCGAAGAGATCTCGAAGTGAACACTGCAGGAATGGAACATCGACCGCAAACACGAATACAACCGAATAGGTAAATTTATTGGCCAATAATATACGATGGGTTCTTTATTAAGCCATAAACGGCGGAACCTCATATTAAATACGTGTATTAAAGGGCGGTTTTCGTTTTAAGAGCTCAAAATAGCGTTTCACAAAAATCGGTCGGAGCGAAGGATAGCACTACCAAAAAAAGTTGAAAAAAAAAGGATTCTTCTTTGTGCAGTATAGTCAATAACGAGGCAAACCGATGCATCCATGATGTGAAGATTAATTTCTTCGCGGTTTTCCTTTTTTATGTCGACCTGTATAGAAAAAAACGCAAGAAGATTCCCCTATTCTTTCTCTTATAATTACTTTTCATCTCTTCTTTAACTAGCCCTACTTTCTCTTTTTCTTCCATGAACCCTTCCACTGGAAACATTACTGTGAGTTCAAAATTTTTCAGTCATTCCAAAAGATAGAGGATATGGTGAGGAATAAGCAGGTGGGTGATGGTAGCAGAACATGCAATGGTAAGCGAACAAACATCACCGAATGAAGATAACATGTTATCGGCAGCATCTTTTCTGCGTGACTTTAAGTAGCAATGAGCACTTCCTTAAGCAGTCGGCGAATGCTCATATTCTGAGAGGCTAGCAATAAAATGCGAGTGAAGTTATTATTCATACTCATAATAGCTTAGCAGTACGACGGCAATGGAGATGAGGAACTATTCATTTAGAGCAAAGGTAGTGACAAAAACACGGCAAATGAGTATTATTTCTCATATTCAAATAAACTGATCATCCCTTACCTTGCCTTGATCGAAGCGTAAAATGAACAGCATTCTTGCAATGGACAATTTGCCCATGAATGAATGCCGTTGCAATGACACGTTAAGAGGTTCTCCAAAATCGATAAACCTCTTTCCACACTGTAATTCCAATTTATTTTTATACTTCTATTTGACGAGAACACATTGTTAATTCATTGCGCTCTCTGTTTTCAATTTTCATAACGCCTAGATCCATCCATTTCCATTCCGATTGTAAAAACGTCGTCGAATAAAAGCTCGCGTTTTTTAGCCTCAAATTCGTCCTTCTGAGGATGCGAGTTTGAGTAGCACATGGATATATTCGCGGGCTTAGAGCGTTTTGATTCTTGGAGAAGTGAACATCCGGAAAAACAATCGTGAACCCAGGAGGATAACGACAAATGGCTTCTGATATTAAATTACATACCGCCAAAGATTACCTCGAAGTGCAAATCGTTAAAATGAACGCATAATTATAATTGTCACGGCTATCGCAATCACTAGTTATATTGGCGAACAATGATTCCTTCTGCATGATACTCCTGAACAAAGCAAGCAATCTGATCTTCAAAGCACATCCGTGGGTTATTTCAGGCTCGAGTCTTTCGACCATCTAATCCTGCGTAATGTTGAGAAATTCAAATTCTTCCTACTCCTCCTTCCCCTTCCCCCATCCACCCCGCTTCCCGTCAAAGAGCACTGAGGGGGCAAGGTTACTCACGAAATACTCATTAGTGCATTCTGAGTTGAGGATAAGACAGACTATACAGGCATCATTCATCATCGAGCGCATCTGTTGAAAGAATCCGCATTGACATAAATACTACATTGCCAAATGCTGAGCAAGGTAGTGGCAAAAAAACGTTGAAATCGACGACGGAAATGAGTTTTGCTTTTAGCACTGATAGAGTATCCTCACCTTGCACAAGAAATCTGCATGGCAGTCTCTTACCTCCAAAAGAAAAAAACCATCGAAAGATTGTAAATACTATTCGGGAATTAATAAAAATTAACTGCTCATACATGCACCGCAATGTGCAATGAGTCATAAAAGGCTTTGAAATTGCTCAATGAGAAGGCAAACTGCTTAAAGCGTACAGAAGAAGCTGAAATGTGGTCAAACGTTCAAGTGTATCACGCGATTGTTTTGAACGAGGTAAAGAAAAAAATTGCAACTATGCTGTTGGGAAGCAATCCTTTCTCGCCGCTGCTGCGTTCCTAAAAATCTTTTGAGGGAAAAATTTCATTTTCAGCTGAATTAAAAAAAAACGCTGTTTTGTATATAATCCACAACATCGGGCCTTAATTATTGTACTTTCAAATAGATGGATAATCCAAATTAATTGAGTGCTTAGCCAATGTCGCTTACGGAGTTGATACATCGTACACGTATCTCATTAAGAGATCATGTTACATGCAAATATACTTTTTCCTATTTGATGTCATCATTGTGCGATTACTTTCAGTACTAAAAAACACCCAACAAAGATGGCCTCGAATGAAGAATGCGTTATATACGGTAAATGATGGAGTGATCGCTGCTGTCACTTCAGTGATTTCATTAAGAAAAGAAAGATAAAAGATGAAAAGCACCAGAATGGCATTCAAAAGATTGCAAACAGCATGTGATACATAAAATATGTATGATTAAGAAAAGATGTTGAAAACAATACCAGAATGGCATAAAGAAGATGCAACATGGATGTCGAGATGAAAAAAAAAATCCTTCCATCATAGGAATTCGACTTCTTCCTCTCGTCATTTCCGCCACCGCTGCCTCTCCTCCCTCCCCATCCCGCAATCTTCCGTGAAAACAACGTAGCAAATAGGGTCCAACTCACGAAAAAGGTGAAAACGGTTATCGATGGCATTATTGGGAAAGAGCATTTCCTGCAAGACGTTTGGCTATATTGTTGTCAACTGAACCACGGTTCAGCTGTTTCTAAGACGCAGCTGTGCCAATGAGGCATTTTATTCGCAACAGACGTTTCTGCTCTCGTCATGAAATCAGCATTGCGTCATTTTTCATTCTTTACTTCTAGTCATAGTCGTAGCAATTTCCGATTCGATTCCAGCCACGCTATTCGCCTTACTCCGACTGCGACAAAAGCAATTACGTTATGAACAGCATTTTACTGTTCTGCTATACAGTTGTGGATGTTCAGAAATGTATAAAGTCTCAAGAAAATTCACATTCTCCCCTTTTTTGAAGACCACTGAATTAGCTTGATCCATGCAGCTACGAGTGCCAACTATGTTGAGTTTGAGGCTGATAGGCTTGAGCTTTATTTCTATCTGTTATATAATTCCTTCCCTATTCATATCTCATAATCTGCAGCCATTCATTTAAACATGGATGGCTTTCTTAGTATTTGGGAAATTGGCAGCACTAGCTCCCTATCGGGGCTGTGACCAGCGAGCGCCCTTAATGTCATCTAAAGCTAGCTTGATGGTAGTCATCCAATCAAAACAACTCTTGACAGCTCTTTGTTTCCGAGCTTGCTTCGGATCCCCGTATTTGTTCAGCCAGAAATGCGCTCGCAACTGAACCTACAAGTTTTGTTTCCTGAACTGGTGCTCAGTTATCCGCCGTTCCCTTAACTGTTGCTCCATTCCCAGTCAATATTCTTTTACGTTTTGCCTTTATCGAACACAGGTGAAAGCACTCCATTCGATTGTTAAGCAGCATTCACATTTCCATATGACGCTCTGTTATCAAAATAAAATCTCATGCTAAAGCAAATTCGCTTGTGAGATGCAAGCAAAAACTGCTGCAATATATGCCACATTCTTTATGTGCTGCCTAATATAACGAACGCCTACCAGTCCACTTTCGTTGCCAGGATTCGCCACCCCTGTCACTAAATTCTTTACTTTCACCAGCCTTGCTAGCGCCACCTACTAGCACCGAGCATTTGATCTCTCGCACGTGATTTTAAATCAGGCGACTCCTAGTCATGTGGAAATGTAAGCAAGCGAAAGCACTTTATTGACGCATAATTTAAGATAACTTACTGCAATTTCACGCAGTTTCGAGAAGCAGAATTTGCTGATTTCTTTTAAATTTTTGTCACTAATAATCCATGTTTCACACAAGAATGAGCACTTTTACAGCGAATAGCGCTCTCGTTACTGCAAGATTATTTGCACCCACAAAAATAAACATCGCAGGCGAGCTTAAGTTCACATTACACATCAATATGAAAGTAATCCGCTTCTTTAGATGAAATTGACAAGTTTTAAGTATGACCTTCTATCCAGAAGCAATCACGTATTAAAGAGAATCCTTCTTTCAAAAGATGCAGCGGTCATTCCCCATCGCCATCAAAACTTCAAATCTCACTGGGGTTTGCCGCAATAGCGATAACTGTACAAAATGGATCCAAGGTCACGATACTTCGTACTTCACTATTTCCGATTCTTCGATTATGGGCTGCTTGACAGTGACCGCCGAATGTGTCAAACGAGCTCTTTTTGGACCTGTTTCGTTTGCAAGCAGTTTAGCCTCTTCGCATTTCCTTTTTGTGTAAGGGATGAGTAGATCAGCTGGGTTCGTACACAGCAGAGAAAGGATGACCATAAGACAGACAAATCTTTTAAGCAAGGGTCGGGGCGTACAAAAAGAGAGAGTGTTTGGTTTCCTTCTTACAAAAAGAGGTTATCTCTATGCTTCTAGCTTTTTGCGAGCGGTGTCATCGTGGCGAGGGACGGTTCGGATCGTAGCGGTGTGCACTCGAGCCGCGAAGTGGTGCTCGTTGGCGTGGATGTGGCACTATCGGCGCGAATGTTTCGTCTGAGAGACATCCCCCTTTCGTCATGTCACCTCCGCCCCTGTTCCTATTGGTGCTTATATCAAGGCGTGATAGGGACATTAGCCCTCTCGTCTTCTGGTAGATTACACAGTGCTTGATCGAGCCTCGGAAGGAAAGGAATTTACGGATCCTCCTGGGACGAATTAAGAATAAAGGTCAAAACAGGTTTGTTTCAGCTTATCGTAGTGAAACCAACTTCTATGAGATATCGAAATGTTCTTTTATGGTCTTCGGCAATATTACCGCTCGAATTTCACTGGTCCTTATTTTTGAATTGCGGTCAGCAGCTTATGCCGATCTCCACAGCAACTTTTGTGCAACCAACAAATTGTTCCGGGTCTTCCTTATATGAACAGCAGTGTCACCAGTAGTAATGCCAATTTCATGCTGAATACTGTGAATACTCCACTATCGAAGTCGGTTCGGAAAAATTCAGTCTTCCTTATATGAACAGCAGTGTCACCAGTAGTAATGCCAATTTCATGCTGAATACTGTGAATACTCCACTATCGAAGTCGGTTCGGAAAAATTCAGTAAGACCGGTTTGTTACGGAGGTGTTTGATTCGGTATGGCATTGGATATTCATTGAACTTATTCTTTGATGCTAGATGATTTGAGGAAAACAAGTGGAAGTAAGTTATGGCCATTAACAGTAGTGTGCATAATCAAGTGAAGATGTTACTCCACAAGTTTTGCAAGTGCTGGGAATGGCACGCGCTCTTATTCGAACAAGTTGCTTTTTAAAACGATTCACTTAGAATCACCACAACAGTAAAGCACTTACTTCATCAGTGGTCGCATTCATTTTCAGGTTGATTTCTTCGAGCGACTCGGGTATATCTCCATTCGCGGTCATCGTGTGTCGCTCTCGTGATTGCCTCAGGCACACGCGTCTGCAAGTTTTCAAATTCTTGTTTAAAATTGATGCATAAATAAATGGCGTAACGACGATTTCAACTATTTCAGCTCGTTCATTACGTTCTTAGCAGTGCTGTCTGGGTTTTGTAATAAAAACCAAACAATAAGCAACCAATCAACGATGCAAATATGCAAATCGAAACCCAAAGCTAATTAAACGTGTAAGACTACATATGTATACAATATGAGAAAACCAATGCAATATACAGCATGTGCGAAATAATAATATGAGGCAGGTGCACAGCCATGTTGAGCATTCCCATTGATAAGATGTACAATATTACCCAGTTCGCAAGATATTTTTCAAAGCGATGTTAAAATTTATGACTGTACGCAATTTGGACGGCGTTCAAAGGAGCCTACTTGTTCTATATCAATGGTTTATTCATTTAGTCGAAGCATAAACCTGATATCTCTCCGTTTATAAAGCGGTAACGTATAAATATCACTTAGGTTTCCCGCTCCCTCGAGCCTCTTTCCTGCACCTTATTATTCAAGCTCCCCTTCCTTGAGACGTGCGTACAGCATCCGTTCCATATCGCTGGCTTGCGATGACTCAAACATCCCTCAAATCTTGCAAAAAGTCCCAAGCAAACAATGCGGTCAGCTGTTGAACCTACGCTGCACAAACTGTGATGTGCTTATGTTGCAAGAGACGAATTTCCCAAATTCACGTAGATAATTATTTCGTACATATATGGGACGGATAAGAGTTTTGCTGCTTCCATCTCTTGCTCAGCGTTTCAAAAATGAACTTTTTAAGAACCTGAGGCAGTTAACAACCGAAAATCCATTAGTCAGTCGAGAATCGCTTCTAATCACTTCTTGAACTTTACAAACAAAAGACTAAACTGATAAAAGTAACAGACGATGCACCTTCTTTTGAGATGCTATTTAGGCAGTTTGTCGGCAATTACAACTCCTACGACAGCGCTACTTCCCAGCGGAGCTTCCAACAGAATCTTTGACTTCCTCCTACCGAGCCAGATTGGGAATAGTGCGCTTCTGCATGGTCTCCTTATTTGGTTTACGATATCAAGCTGTTAGCGAATGTCCAGAAACGTTTCATCCATATTGCTTTCCGAAAATTTATCGCGGTTCTTATCAGTCTAATTACACTACCAGGCTAGGAATGTTCAACCTGGAATCAATGAAATATCGCAAGCTTAATTCTGACTAGATTTTTTATTATACAATTATGTTCGGCTTTACCGATATCTCGCTGTGAGAAATATTTCAGTTTGTCTCTCCCCATAGTGTGCATCACTCTCAGTTCGCTAGAAGATATTGCAGCACAAACATTGTTCTGCATAGCTTCCAGTTTCGCGTAGCTCGAGTCTGGAATCTGCATCCAGCAGATATCGTTAATGCACCTATTTTTCACCTTTTCGGATGCGGCTGAGTGGCTTTGATGTATCTACTACCCCTGCCCTTAAGTGTTTAATATCCACTCGCCTAATTTGTACTTCTGCGAACGTTTTGCTCTTTCTTGTTGTTTACGCTCACATACATGTTCTTCCCCTTCGGGAGGTTAAAATAAATGAATAATTAAGTAAACAAGCGAATAAATGAGCCAAATACGTGCATATTTTTAGCACCATGGTTGCAATCTCTTGGAAGTTGAAGGATGAGCGTGAGATACGCTAGATGATGTTATCGTTTTGTGACCCGAATCACGCTCAACAAAATTTCGATATTCTAGCTCCTGCTTCCTCCGAACTGAAAACACCAAGCACACAGCAGACGCGCCAATATCGGACAAGCAGACAGACGCGCCAATATACATGCGCATGAACGTGACCCGTCATAATCAGCTTTCAAGAAGCAAAATTTGCATAAACTCTTGAAAACATGTTCATGTAGCAACCGATGCATACTTAAGCGCAATGCTAAAGCGTTGTTTGGTCGTCGAGTTGAATCTGTACCACAGATTGCAGCCCATTTAGTGGAATGCAGTGATTGCAACACCTGCTGAGCCGATTGAATAAAGAAATTTGTGGGATTTTTGTTAAATAGAATCATAAATCGCAGCGATTTATAATTGAAGTGGAATGCACATATATTAGTTGCACTCTGAAAATCAATCGCTAGCAAGATGATGTCATTTTTGGAGGGACGTTCAGATGGCTTTTTTTTAATCGTTGAGAAATTTAATTGAAAAAAAAAGTAATAATTTCGGGAGTTGCCAATGGCGGAAAATTTAACAGCACATTGGTGATGCGCTCGTCGGAAAGTGGAAGAGCGGTGTTACAAATTATTGAAACGTGTATCGCCACAAAAAACTACAACGATAAAAATTCCATTATATTTGTACTTTTTAGTTCAATATTATATATAAATCGTTAGGAATCAAATAACTGAAATTTTTGCAAAAACTTCGACTAATCGATAGTAATACTGGAAGAAATTTATGAAAAGAAGAAGAAAAACTTTGGAATTTCCCTAGTCTTATTTAATTCGTACGATGCATTCACTGAGATAGCATTTAAATAGCGATTGCATGTGCTGATTACAACAATATTGCATATGTTTCCCTTGGGAGAAAGCCAGCAATTATTTGCCAATGTATGTTTCATATAAGGCGGCTAATTCGCCTCTTTTCTTTCATTAGGCCAAGTTGAAATTTCTCAAAAAATTTTCACAATGTAACAATGAAACTATAACAAGTTAGACAAGACTTTGGCACCCGAATAATGCTATTGCAACGACCGTTTATCGTTAGTTGGCATTTTGTCTTCTATCTTCCTATTAATTTCTTTTAAAAAAAATTCCACACCTCACGTCATTATCCCAAAATAGAAACTAGAGCATTCGTCCCACATCGATATAAACATCAATTAATGAACAAAAGTAGAAAGCAATATATCCTTTCAGGACTCTTTTCTAAGTGATTTTTTTTTTCTGTCAGCAGAATATAAAAGAACAACATTATATGGAATCA
Organism: Baylisascaris procyonis; assembly: GCA_037389465.1. Lineage (NCBI taxonomy): Eukaryota > Metazoa > Nematoda > Chromadorea > Rhabditida > Ascarididae > Baylisascaris > Baylisascaris procyonis. Next base: position 4,762,423 of record JAZARR010000153.1, read on the forward strand.
TAATAAAAGTGAAGTATGCCTTCATCAAAATCGATTTTTAGAAATCCATTCGAAATTCATAAAGGGACATTCATCACTGCGTTATTGTCCCTCACCGACATTTATGCAGTGTCAGAGAGAAAACTCATATGATAATTGAGGAAGTTTAATGTTAGAGAAAAACAACGAGAACACCACTGAAAGCTGAAAAGAATACACCGAATAGCCGTAAATGATAGAATACGTCATGCGCGAAATTACCAAAATCACAAAGCCATCCAAAGATTTATCCTGAAGTGAATTTCAACATGCATTGTGCCCGACTCAATCAATTTTATTTCAGTGTCTTAGCAAACGGCTCAAGCAATAAGAATTTAGCGCATTATAAATCAACGAAAAGCAGTTTTATGGATAAGCTGTATGATGACCTAGATAATAAGAGTGATGGAATGTTGAATTCTTTAAATGCTTATATGCTCAAATATGAATTATGAAACAGCATGCCAAAAAAAATTTATAATGCAAGCTATAAAATTCTGTGAAAATCGTTGCCTCTTGCGTGGGTAAAGAAAAGCTCATGCCATCAACGTATAGCACGACTGGTGGAGTGGGAAGAACAACAATAAAAGATTTCACGCATGATTTCAAGGAGTTTGCAAATTTGGCACGAATAACCGAGAAAAAACGACCGTTTTCAATACAACAAGTCCAATTCCAACTGAATGTTTTCTCCCTCCTTGCATTCTTTCTCTAATTTAGTGGGAAATTATCACCCGGAAGCCGTGTTCTTTCCTCCCATTTCAACCTCCTCCCAAATTCCTGAAATGAGGTCGTGGGAAATTAAGCCCTGTTGAAAACAGCTGAGGACATCTGAGGACATTTGCGATGAAATGGCAAATGGGAGATCGACAAGCATTAAGACAGTAACTTCCTATCCTCACTAATGAATTGATTATATGACCAAGGAAAACGTAGACCTAATGAACATCGAAACTCCCATAAGCTGATTAGGAAGGATGATTAACATACGATAAACGGAAACCGAAAAGTATCAAATACTTTGCAGTGAGAGATGCGTATAACGAAAGTGTAAGCAGTGGGCGAGGAAGGAGCGTTTCGCCGCTCTGCGCCATGGAACTTTGCGGACTTTCTTGGAGTGCGATTACGAAATTCACACTGATGAAATCACTGATTACGTTAAGCAAGCATCTTCCACACCGAAAAATAGTCTCGTCGGAACCGACGTCAGATGATCAGTGATCGCTAGATGAAATTCATATAGGCTATTTTATTAGGAGTCGGATGAGAAAATACTTTGCAGCAGTTCTCATTTCTTAGATCGATTTATTTCAATTCTAGCTGAATAGAAATTATATAAACTCATCAATGCGTTTCGAAAGACTTCCGTTCAAAGCGTTCAGTGAGTTCTATTGAAACGAAGGCGAATATCATTTCGATAGCGGACGGTTGCATTCTTCAGATGACACCAAGTAATGCAAAGAATATGACAAGCATAGCGCAAAATGTTTTGACTCATAGATTGCAGACCTCAAATTTGAGGTTTAATGACAATTTTTCGATGGGCTAATTGATCGTGGGCATACACTGCAAAATAAAACCCGCAATCGTAGAAGAACTGCAGAGTTTGGTTATGACAGCTGTCTTGAACACAGAATCCTAAATATGCACTCAACCTTCCAATGTCAATCAACTGAATTCTGTGCCATCCTAATGGGCACTTCTAAATTGGCAAATATTCGCAAATACACGACGTGGACCTACAGAGGGTTGTTGTGCAATGAAGTTGTCGCGAAATGAACTTGATGCTATATAATGGACGAAAAAAACGAATTTTCAGTGTGGGTGCTTTGTACTCTTGAGTACCCTATTGAATAGGAGCTAAACGCTATAGTAATTGCTAATAGCCACCATTTTCGAAGAGTTTGATACGAAAACTGAAAGTAACAGAAGATGCGAGTACTTAGCTTTCCTTGAACCTAACTAAGAAGCTTACTCTAATAACACGTTTCGGTACGGTTTACCGCTAGAAGTTCAGCTACATTTTTGATACAAAGGCAAAACAACAGATTCCTTCGAAAGGCTAAATATTCCCCTTCAATCCTGTCTGCTCTTTACTGTCACTACTCAACAGGAGTAAATGCATGGCATGAAGCAGCCAGCAAAACCGATATTCCAAACGCTGTGCATTAGAACACTTTGATTGGTTAAACGTCTAAAGCGAAGATAAGCCTATTAAGCTGAACGAAATACATCGGCTGTAAGCGATAGAAAAAAACGGAATTATCACTTTCAAAGGTTGACGAGCATAGGACAGACATTAGGTTCGCTAATAAACTACACATAGCTCAAATACTTCAGCGTCCTCTCCCTCCCCTTCCTCATCTAAACTCGTTTCTCATGTTTCCACCTAAACACCTTCTATGCTTTTCGGTACGGGTATTGAATGCTTCATTGTTCAAATATCCAATTCAAGTTCAAAAGCATGTATATGGAACTTCAAAATAGATGCATCAGCGTTAGTGCAGAGATTAGTATGTAAGCACATAGTTGTGTTAGAGCGGACTGAGAGGTGTTGAAAGTGGGAAAATGTTCAACATATGATCACACAAAAAGTCACTATCAGGAACGCTTTTAGGAATCTGTCGTCCATCGTTTTTTCATGTGGAAAAGAAACTGACAGCAATAAGGCGAACGGAGTAGTTAAATTTATAATTACCAGCTGGGGATTATATTTTTGAGAATTGAATGAACGGAAATAGAATTGACACAAACGAATAAGAAATGAAAACGCTAAGCGAGGAATCATTTTTTCATGTGCGAATGGTAGACTTTCCAAGCGGCTAAACAATGGAAGATAATGTAAAGTATATGTTCGTGAAGATGAATCTCATGGGATCTCACATTATAGAAGTTTCCAAGCATATATCTAGCTGAAGGGAAATGACTGGGAACGATGGAAGTGCAACTGATAATAGGTGAAATATTTCAGCAGAAATGTGCAAAAAAACAGAATTTCAAAGGGAAGAAGAAGAGACTAGCAATTTCAGCGGAAATTGTCAAGCACCAATGAAAGCAAACTGACTGAATACGACTGCATATGGACGTTTAGACAATTGGCAACGCTCCTTGCATAGCAAATAAAATCTCGTCGCTTTGTATGCATGATGAGATTCCAATTTACCACCACATCAATCAAAATCTCTCTACATCCCTATCAAAGAACACACTAGCACTTCAATATTTTTTGGTGTTCTCAAATAATGCCTTATTTTCTGTATGTCTCCACTCATAACAAAATTTTACCGAAGCTAATATTACAAAGAGTTTCAATCGAGCACATACTTAATTAGGAAAGAAGCGTCGATCATTTTCGTTAGTTATCTTTTTTGTGAACAGTCATCGAACATTGAATGAATTATTTCACTAAGCTTTCAGCCACCATCTTCGATTGCTGGCGATTGTTTGGCTCTCAGATTTATGGACTGCAATCATTTGCACAAAAGTGATAATTATTAGCTGCTGAAGGTTCTCTTGAAAATCGAACAGCCCTCCTCCCCTCCCCTGTGGTTCACCATCAGTTTGGACCGACCCCTCTCATAAGCATCCAGTGAAAGAACGTTTTTCCGACCTGATCTGTAATCTCTTCACCAGTAACAAGACATATAAACCTTCGTGCGGATTAAGGTGTGTTCGGATTGAGGCATGTGTGACTTCTTTGCAAACCCGAGAATCAGTTTGGAAAACAAGTACTGCTTACAATGCAGACAAGTGTTCAGCCTCACTTTCATTCGTAATCAAAAGCCTCTGTGTTAACGGTTAGAAGATGTCAGATAGGCAAACAAGGAGGCAAATACCACAACTACGTAAACACGGATTGACGCAACTTCGGAACAATGCGCTGGAAAAACGCATATATATAAAAATGTGGCGCAGCTAAGTTTGGGGATTGGCCATTTTAAAAAGTCGTAATAAAAAGAGAGCGAAAAAAAGCAAGAGATTCATATAAGGAAGAATATGGAAAATGTGTTCTTGTGAAGACGTAATCCCAAGAGTATTTTAAAACGCTCAAGTTTTGTTGATGCATTCAGTGCAAGCAGCGCATCTTACTCAAAACTCGTCGGTAGAGGAAATATTTTCAGGTGAATTGTCTCATTGAGCTATTTATGCACATTTGCGAATTTGCATATGCAAAACTCACTACAGTAACGTCATGACTGTGCTTCGTTAATGTCCGTCTGTTCGATAACTCCAATTTAGAAACCACTCAAAATAAAGTTCCTCAAAGTAGATACACATAATATGAGAAAAGGGTCACGGATATTTAAGTACGGTGAAAATTTGCATGCATTCTACACCATCCTTATATTCATTTCACTCTAATTGGGTGAAAGAAACATGTTCCTTTATTGAACAGTTTTCGCACAAGTAGTGGAGTATCTAAAGTATTTTTGAAAAATATTTTTATTCCAGCGGGTCGAATGTGAAAACGTACAAAATTACTTGAAAACGAACTCGAATGAAGAGGGAAGCGTAAGCAAAAGAACAGGTCGGGTGTATTGACATTCAATATGTAACAGCAGCAACGACTTAGCTGTAGTTTGAAAGATGAAGGAGTGGAATCGTTAAAGATATCAGCAGGAACCAGATTCAGGCTTGTAGAACATGAGACCTGAAACAGTGCACAACAATATTTGTGCTGCGACCGATAAGTAGATGTTGGAGAAGTGCAAACAATTTTATGCCATAGAATGGGGTCAAACTTGAGCTTGTTATATTCCACTGATTCCGGGTTGAAGCTGAAGGTACAGTGTTCTTGATATGGACCACTGAAAATTTTGCACAAAACCAGTAAAGGTGAGGCATTTCTGGACATTTCATGAGGATCCACTATTACATGCCAACTAAGCAGATTACATATGGATTTTTTTACTTTTGAATGCCCCAAATTGCCAGTCCAGCGATAGCAAGTTTTTTGTGCAGAGATGCGCAGAAGCCGTAGCTGGAACCATCTAATCTCGTTGGTTCTTATTCGATAGGCGGGCCTTAATAATATTATCGACGAAGCTCAGAAAGCACCCACACACCTGATCAATGCTGGATGAGCCTGCAGGGCATTCACTGCAATTATGCTGAACCAGCATAACGTAAGCTTCTCAATTTTTGCTTCGCAACTTCCCTTTCGTTATTTCATGTACGCTTTATAAAGGAAGTTTCAACCTCGAAATGGATGCTTGCGTGATTGTTGCATGAAAAGCATTATCGCCCAGTAAAACACTTCGAATAAAGCATATGTCGTATGTACATAGGATGTGGGTGTATGTAATGCTTTTCCGTCTACGTATCCTATCGAGACGTAACGAAATTTGGTAGCCAAATTTCGTGCAGACGTTATGAAATTTGCGCAATGCCCCAATTACCTCACCGCAGTGCAAAAAGGAGATTCCGATAGCTTTTTCATAGCGTTTTGAGTCTTCCTGGGCAACATGTGGCTGACATCGATGTGGAACTAGTGAATGCCTGACTGAAGCCTACGACAATACGACCTGCGGAATGCCCCTCTGTTGCTTTCAAAGTCACCTTCGAAATTCAAGAAGCGAGTGGAGGGAAATTCAGACAAGGAACGGGATCACTGCCACCGGAAAATACTGGAATTCGAACGTCGCAAAGAATGGCAGAATCACAACAGCTCTGCGGTGGTTGCGTCTGGGCACTACTTCATAAAAGCAGTTTACAAACAATCGAAGCGTTGCAAAAACTGGTCAGCTCCGAAATTTAAGCTGCATTTTGAATCTCCCACGAAAGTTTACTGTCTGGTCAAATCGAGTGCACAATATGGACTGACCTATGCAGAAATGTCTCATGGATATGGAAAGACCATGCACTCTGAGTGTCTATAAGTCCATTCATATATGACCAATCAAATTGGCTTATATTAGAGTCCCTAATTTTTCGACCAAAGCTTTGTATGGATTACATCTACCAAATTTTGCAACTCTTGTTGGATGTTCCTAGTTAAGAGAAATACATAGACACTAAACGTGACGCTATCATTATTCTCTTTGCAGATGCAAATTTGTAAGCGCGCATAAAGAGAAATTATAGCTTTAATCACGATAACTGCTTTCACTTTTTGGCAATTCTATTTTTTTGCTTTTCTAGCACAATGCAAAAACTAGAGAGAAACATTCGTAAGTTTGATTTTCGACTAAATGAAGCGATGAAACGATCGGAATATTCTGTTGAAATTAAAGTATAGTCTCATTGAACCATTGCCTAGTGGGAAAAGATAATGTAGCGAGTGTGTGCCTTCCAAAATGGTGACAGCAGTTTCATTTTTCTAGTGAAGATGCAAATACTTGCCACATTCCTATTCAACGCGATGAAGCATCACTAATAGGAAAATTAAGCATCCACTTCACCACGGCCAATGACCTTTACATTCCAGCGACAATTTGCGACGACCAAGGAACGACGTCGTCAGATCAATAATCGAACCTCATCTAGCTTTCTCACGTCCACTCGCTTAATGAACTGATCAACAGTAGCAGCTATTCAAAGTCCCTCTACTTCATGATTTATTCAAAGCCCTAGTTAGAGCTTCAATGTGGAAGAACTGGACGAGCAGGCAAAAGTTCCTCAGGATGTGATGAGCATAGGTTATTTCAGGAAGTCGGTGGGGACCTTACGTAATAAATGGAGCAGTTAAGGAAAACAAGATTATAGCTCCATGACAGCTTATAACCTACAGTTTCTATAGCAGCCCTATATGCGTAAGCTAAGGATGCAGCCGTAATGTTTTCCACTCGCGAGGACGATCCCACCTCCAGCGTTCTCAACCCGGACGAGGGACTCCCCGATCACAAAACACAACATCATTCTCGCGCCACTGAGAGCGGTGGCACCTCCGCAATTTCTTTGGTATATGTACGCCCCACAATACAATACCTATAGATGATATGTCCATGGTTTTTCCTCAGAACTTTCTAGATTTCTGCCCCTGACAGTCCCAGATACACGTACATCATTTGCACTAGTTTGCAAAAATGCAATTCTCGAAGATGTTTCAGTGAAGTTCTCTCGAGGCATCTCGTTCTCAGAGAAATATGCACATTTCACCAACATCAGGCTCGGTTTCGTAACGAGATCAAGGCTGAATACCTATAGCTGAATGAGAACTTAAGTAATTCGGAAAAGTGATCAAGTAGTGACAGAAAAAAAGAAATCGGTTGATACAGTTAAGAATTTCGCGATGAGACCAATCCAGCAAGAAGAATTCATCGCGAACACAAAATTCCCTTCTAAACTTTCCAAACCTTTCTAAACGTTGCTGTCTCTTCAGTGCGGAATGATTCCCCATATCAGACAGAAACGTAAATATGGAACCGATCTTATGCGATGGAACATGCCCGATCTAAAACGGCAACATTACGTGGGAATCTCCAACACCACGGAAGACAGGACTGCGAAATAGGTATGCGCATGTCTATAATCACCAAGCAAGCGGTAGCATTAGTTTCAAGACAACATCAGCTGGAAAAACGGGAAAAAAAGTATGGGGATTTTCTTCTATTGCTCACCTGGACTGCTCACAGTAGTCTCTCATGCGCTCGAAAAAAAAAAAAAAAAAAAAAAATTGCAGAGACTCATAGAAAAGAACCGCTATTTGTTTTTTTATGCAAAAACTTCTGCGTCGAAATTTCCATCTACGTTCAAGTTGGCTTGAAAAAAAAAGTGTATAAGATTTTAGTAACTCTTTCAATGTGAAATGAAAATGAATTGAACGCAACAATAGTATAATCACTAGCTTGATAGAGAAGCGTTTCATAAAAGTGAAGAGGAAGAGCAATAGTTTATAAGGTAAGTTTGTACAGCTGCAAGAAAGCCGAACAAAATTCAGATGGGCACATGGAATCGGATTTTTATTGACAGCGTTGAAATTAGCTAACATACGACGAACAATGCGTGTCTTGAAAGAGCTCAATCGATGTGCATCCACGAACAACGTCCCCTTTTGCGTAGCAATCCTGGCGAGATGCCCGCTTCAATTCGCTTCTCTTCTAACGTCGATGTTCAATGCGCCTTTTGTTTCAGTTCTCTCACTGTTTGAAGCCTTATCGTCTGATATTCCCCAAGAAAATAAAATACTCAAAAATCTTCCTCTAGAAATCTGGATTTAACATCGAGATATTGCCTATCCAAGAGTTTTTCAGATGATTAGGTTATCGAAGAAATGAGCTCGAATATGGATTGAGGTTAGGTTTCGGTAAAACAATTAGGTTTTTTTCTTACTCATATTTCAGCAAGCCCAACAAACACTTTAGAAGAAATGGGCGAGGAACGCATGCCTCATTTCTTCTACGAGTTTTATTTTCAAAGAGAAGCAGAGTGAGAGCGCAATGTTTAAGGATGATTAGATTTGGAGAAAAGTTTCCTCACTAGTCCAATGAAGATATCGCCAGAAATTGATCTCTCTGCACATTCGCCCATCCATTCTCCCTCCATGTATCCATAAAACGAGCATAAAACCTCTACGTATGTGGGAACTAATCGCCATAAAGTTGTCCTGAATTAGAAATTAGCATGTATCGCCATTACGATGCAAATTCAGATTGCAAGCTTTAGGAAGATTACTGCAATAAAATGTTCCCTCTTCACGTTATAAATAAGAGGAGAGAAATGTAAGCTTTAATTGGAAGGAATGAAATAAAAATCTTGACTAAAACTACTCAGATGTATTATGATATCTTAATTTTCATTACCACAAAAATTACTTCTATCACCATCGTCGAAAAAAATTAATATTGCACAGTATTTATGAATGGAATTCAATTGATTGCATATTCAACTGATAACTACCAATATAAAAACAAACAAAGGCATGTATGGGACTTCATGTCGTTTATCGAATGAAAACACTACGTTCAAGCTAAACACCTCTACCTAGAACGTTGTCCTCTAGAGGTTAGTTTGCGCAACTGCTCACTAATGCATTGACACTGCGGGGTGTCGCTAAAGCATCGTAAATCGTTCATTTCCTTCCTTTCTTTTTTATGCTCGTTACTGGCAGCCACCTATACTGCTTATTCCGAAATCAGTGACGTGTACTGGACGCCGAGAATTTTCTTATTATAACCTTGCGCAAATGCATTTCAGCTTCCAAGTGGTAAGTTAACACCCGAATGACTAAACACTGCATGAAAAAAATATTTCTTATGCAAGTGCGAGCATGATTTCGATGCCTAACCAATCTTGAGGTCCCTTCACGTATACGATACCATAAACCACCAATATATCAACATCTGACAACTGATCTTTTGCGCTAATGTACTTAGAGTCATCTAACATATCCCCAACTGACAATAATGGTCCACTAATTGCAGAACCACATCCTTTGCTGCTGTAGTTAACTGCACTTTTCCATCCACTTTACGGATTGCGGTTAGATTCGTTGCATAATTTATACACCTAAAGTAATCTATGGGAAACTAAATGAAAGTACTAGCATAAAAAAGTAATCACTAGAATCACTAAAAACTCCTTGATTTTTCACTTAATTTTTTTTCCAGCACCCTGCTCAGCATATTTGTATTGAAAATAAATTTGCATAAATGTGTATGTAACAGGCCGTTGCATATCTCTAGCGAACGGCACTATCCCTTAGCTTTTTTTACCATTACAGCTGCGTTTCACATCATTCGACGTGAGAGAAATGCTCTTTGAACAATTACAGTGCTTACATATGGGGCGCAAGAATCAAACGCCACCAAGGAATGTCGAATTCAATGTTTCAAGTTCGAATGGGGATCATTCGCATGCCATCTCATAGAAGAAGCATCCACTTTCACGCATATCCACAAACAAAATTATTCATGCTTGGAAAATAGTTTGTTTGTGCGACTTGCTTACGCCTCAGTTCGCATTCGTTTTCACTGGGAATGCGTAAATTTAAATGTTTTGACGTGCGAGAGGGGATAAACTGGCCATGTTGGACACTAAATGTCACCATGTGATTTGGTCGTTTCTTATTTAGCACTCTCTTCTGCACAGAAGTGAGCTTCAACAGTGAGCTGCTATAAAGCATTTTTAGGAGGATAGGCATCGATCTGATGACGTTTGGAAAAATGAAGTTACGAGGAAAACTCGATGACATATTTTCGCAAATTTCGCAACAGTATATCAACCCCTCTGAACACTTAAATCAAAGACTCTCGGAATTGCGATGAATATTTCTATCTTTCGCTGTTCGACGAGCAAATTTACACAGCACTTCACACTTTTAAAAAATGATTCGGGTAGTAGTAGATCATCCAAAAGCAAAGAAGAAATAACCTACTTAAGCTTCTTCCTGCGAGAAAGCAAGAAGAAATGCCACATCTCAAAAATGTCAACATTTAACGTTGTGGAAACATCATGGATGATTTCGTTCACAACTAGAGCTGAAGAGGCATAGGATTACAACAAAAGGCCAATAACACTTTGAGGCTATAAAGGTGACGTGACAGTGCAAAAAAGATATAAAATGAGGGACAGAGAGAAGGCGCGGTGAAGGGTGCGGAGAGAGGGACAGCAGTAAAGGACGCCACCTTCCTACTGAGCAATTGGGGATTCTGTTGAAGCGATACGCGGAAACTTGAAGAATGATATCGTGAAACGTCAATAATGCACTTTCGCAGTAGTTTCATTACAATCCTTTTTCCCCGCTTTGGTGTCTGCTATTCGCTCTTTTTGCACGAAAATCCTTTTTACGAATCAACTCAGGCAACCGGCTTAACCGTCTACTCAAATTAAATGACTTTACTGCGCATCGAAGATCATACCGCAGATAAATCGAGAAGTGAGCTATCAATACTGCCACGATATGTGCTTATATATTCTGCTTATCTAACAACCCACTAATATGACCTTCTCTTCAAATGATGAAGTGTACGGAGCAGTTCTATTAATGTTCAAATGGTTCGGTTATTCACCGAAACAACCCACAAAAAATAAATTCCCGAGTGTGAACATCCTGCCGATGCCGTATCTGCATAAGGATGTGTTCATGTGTCTGTCCGTTGGCTCCAGCCCCGCACCACCGAAGCTAGATTCACTTAATCTGATGGATACAACGCACACTATACGATGGTCAAAATATGAACCCATTATTACCCATATTTTATTTTATTTTTTTCTGGGAACGTGAGTCGGTGCTACGGTGAGAAGATGCAAAACGGCGTTCAGAACACTTTCTCTGAAGTCCTTTTCCACTTGCTTTTCACTACCTTTATAAAATGAAAGTCGGTTTGAAACGCACGCAACTTTTTCCTAGTTAAATTTAAATAACTTCTTGAGAATCCATGGATCAATATGAAAGTGAGTGTATAAGTCGCCTTATGGTACTCAATACACCAGCCATTTTGCGTGACCATAGCTTCAGCGGTTTTCGAACTAAAGTTGTCGGATACACCGACAGAAACACAGATACGGACACAAAGGCACAAACAGACATACACAAGCACAGACAAGGCGTTACTCTAAAGGGTTTTGCAGATGTCAAGTTGCAAAAGAGCATAAAAGAAGAATATTTAAGCTCGCGATTCAGAAATTGGCGACAATTTTGTCAATGCGCAAGAGCTTTCACAGGATCTCATTGCTTCGAATATTATTCCACTTGACTTTGAAACAAGCGATTATGAAATTCCAAGCAGCTTCCCTATATAATCCTTTCCTTCTCGAGTGGGGAACTGGCCGTTCCAGAACGAAAAATCATGAGAACTATACTGATAATACTTCCCCAGAATGTTCTCGAATCTGACACTGGAAAACTGTGCACAAATAGAAAAAATTCACCAAAATTTACAAAAACTAAAGCTGTCAATACGACACTTCGTTTAATGCAGAGCCATATTAGCGAATTATATTGAAAATCACAATAATTCATGGACCTTAAGTATTTGGCGTTCTAAATTTTTCTATACTTTTCTGTGTTTTCCGCTCGCTATAAACGTCTTCGATTATCTCTCTATCGCGCTATATACTGGAAATCGAACCGTCATTTAAGCAGCGTTTAGAATGTTACAAGAAAGACAGACATTTTAAAATACTGAATTAAAATATTGAAAAATTCGTTCAGCTTGAGTGACTCAACTGACATATAAAAACATCGAATCCACGAAAAATCACATCATTTCCAAAATCATGGCAAAGTTTTTCGAAAGCAGAACGTGATGAGAATAATTGCTTCGCTCTTTTATTGCGACCAGATAATTTTATCAAAAACTAAGCGACACTCGTTGAATTAGAACTGAATTGCGAATGTCCTAGGCAGTTCAGCTAGCAGTTATCAATATGAAGGTTAGTGTTACCATAACCAAGTCAACGGTTCATTGTCGAGCATCATCATACGAAAAATTTTTCTAGAATACGATCTCTTGGTCTCAGTGCATATGGCTGTTCTGGTCCACAGAGGCTGTATTCCCCCAGAGGCATTATTCAGCGCTTCATCGGAAGTACTTCAGAAGCCATAATTAAACCAATGGAATGTGCAGAAACCCTATAATTCTGCAGAATGAACTTTGATTCCAGTATTTCTAATAGACGGCAGCAAATTATTTGCTGTGATGAACTCTCGTTATGAAGAAACAGTTTGTGAATTCGAGATCAACGAGTAGCGGATCGAATACTTGGAAAAGCAAAACGTTACCCGTTTCCTTTATCTTGCTCAACAACAAAAAATTATACAACGATGTATGCTGCAAATGAAGATAAATGTGCATAAAATTCATTGTTTGAACTAAATATCACTTTGCTCACAACGAGATGAAAGAAGTTTGCATGAAGAATAATGTCCTTTTTGTTATCTATGAAAAAGGAATTCATAAAATATTTATTTAATTCATAAAATATTTATCTATGAGCCAATTATATCGCTCAAAAGAAGAGGCAGGTGCACGCGATCAATGACACTCATTGTGCTTAGGACAATATCAGCTACTGCTAACAATCTAAGAGAGATATACCAATAAGCAGACGCAAATTATTTGAAGCACAACAAATGGAAACATTTGAAGCAATTGTGCTCATTGGATGCAAACTCGGTAGTGAGACAATAACTGCGACAGCCATATAATTGCCTCTAAAAGGAGCGACGGATAAGTGAATTTTCAGAATCACCTAAGAACATTAAAAGAAAAAGAATTTCCAGGCATTCGTTTAAACGGAAATGCTTTAGAAATATGTACTCTTCAAGATCTTAAGGCAATACTGATTGCACTGCTACTCTAAGAGAGTCATTGATTCGTATCACAATGATATACTTCACAACTAAATTAAGCAATTGATAAAAATATATATTTGAGGAATGATGTTAAAAATTTATGACGAATGATCGTTGTCATAGCCATGAAAAACAGCGTTTTTAAGAATGCATCCAGAAATGTATTTTCAATAATGATTCTTACTCGCGAGATTGCCCATCCTTACGTTGGATCTCCCAGAATTTCGATATTCCTACTCAAAATGGAGATGAAGATGCATTAGAGGAGAGTGAATACACATTGACCTATAAGTTACGATATTAGAATAAAGTAAACTAATACTGCAAAATAACAGATAGTGACTCAGGCGAGTATCTGAATTTCATCGATTTAGTTAAACCACTGAATTAATTAATCATCGCAATCACTGCTTCAAACGGCTCAAGCGGAATTTTTGGTTCAAGTCAACGGAATCCCGGTTCTCAAATCGCTAGCTTTTAGGAGTACCCGTCGGTAGCATTTATTCTGATTTTGAAGCGCAAACTCGCCTAGTGATTACACCGGAAATCCAATTCTGCAATCCTCCTTCTGCTGTCTTCAACGACCGCATGGCGTACTTTGATGTATTCGTAGTCTCTGCCTATATGTGCTATTTCGAAACATTCGTGCTCTAAACACCCAGCCGATCGAATAGTGGCACTTAGCCATGCCAATTAGGAAACAACAGCTCTAGCAACGTCGATTCAGAATTGTGGTCACTTCGTTTGCATTTCTATAAATATCCCCGATTTTCGAAAGTTAACAGTACCAAATTATGAATGAAAGATTATCTGGTAGAATTTGCAAGGGTGAAAATTTTTTTTGAACACCTATGACGGAAAGTGCTAACAAAGTGATAAGGAGAGACGTTTAACCACATGATAAGAGATGTCTTGATAAAACAACTAATAGAAAGACTATCTATAAGGAAAGTGATTAGAAAATATCAACTATTGAGGAAGAGCTTTCAACTATTGGAATGTGGCATCGGCTATCGTTACGTGATTCTATTAATTGCACTGAAGGATAGGAAAGAAAAAAAGAGCAAACAAACATATTTGTGAGACAAGCGCAATTGAAAGTGACACAAAACAATACTATCAGTACTGCCATCACAGCAGTGACATGGCACATTATAATATTACTTAAAATGAATTTCACTCTCACAATGATGCACCGACTTTCTACCTAACATTTAACGATTAATTCGTCCCTGTCTCTTTTTTTTCGAAAAATCACTTCAATATCCACGCAACCGGAAAAGCCAACAAATCCATTAATGCAGAACTTGCCTATCGCGAGAAACAATAATGAGTGGAAAATCACACAAGAAAAGATGGCATAATATCCGTTTCAGCAATTGCGCCCATGAGATTGATCACTTTCATAAAATGGCAATAAATGATTTTTTGAAAAAATTAGGAGAAAGCGCTCGCCTTCGAATCTTCCGGCGAATCTTCAAAAAAGGTTCCCTTTTCCAAATCAGTTGGTGATAAAATAGAAAATGCGTTCACATTTTAGAATGCAAAAATGTATTCAAAAAATACAAAAATATGGCAGATGGAAAATGCATTCATATTTTGGTATTCTTGATAAGTTTAACTGTTTACGGTTTCCGAGAACTCGTATCCGAGACGATTCAAAGTTGGGAGGAGTGGTAGGCGGGGTGAGTGGAATAGCGTTGTGATGGTGACTATATCCACCAAATTCATAACGCTGATATCAGCAGTCGTTTAGTGTAAGCTACCTGAAAGACAGACAGCGACGTACACACAAATATGTGCGTAGACAATATAACGCCATAATAAAGAGACCTGCAAACAGGAAAGCTGTAAAAGCGTGTAAAACTGATAATTCAATGTACTAAAGGTGAGTAGGAATAAAATAAAGCACATAGGAGTGTGGAAATCAGCGAGTCAGAGAATCAGTCTATGCGATTTCTCTACTTAGTTATTAATGACTTCCTTTTCCCCACCGATCTAGACATATACTCATAAGTGTTGACGTATACAAGTAGGCATATCACTGGTCATCTAAAAGAGTTTGCTGCATAAGTTGGAAGATTGATAATAAGGGATCACCTCAACGAATAATAAAGGACTCGTTTAAAGAAGATTCAGTTAAGCAGATTATTATTGCAAATGAAATTATAGTAACAATTGCACTATTATAGCGAACAATGGAATATTCAATTTTTAGGATCTAATAGAACGTTAAAAAGCCTTCGAAGTTTCAATATAAGCTTCACATAGAAGTAGGAGGATGCAATGTTGAGGTGTAAACGTCGGGAGTAGAATGAATGGATGTTTGATAGAAGAATTTGGAAATGAATCCTACAAGCCGCCAATATGAAAAAGACAGACGGCGAGGCGTGTGGCGGTTGTCCTTGATGGGAAGCACGCTTTTGTTGAGCGTAGCGACTAAGCCTCTAAAAGCAGAAGCTTTCTCTCGCGGATCGATCGGTTGAGACGTGCGCACGGCGTCGCGCCAAATATGCCTATAAATGCGACGAGCAACTAAAGAGCCGGCACCCTCATGGAGAAACGAATGCGACCACACGAGCTCGTTGACCACTGCTTGTGAACACCCGACTGGAGACACCCACAACGAATATAACCACGAGACGACATCATCACTGATGGACATCTGCACTTCCACATCCGAAGTGGATATGCTCGGCTGTTGTGAACTCTATAGTGACGTTTTCCCGTCATAGGGCATCGACGTGTATGCCTCACTTACGCAATACAGGTGTGTTGTGGCTCGAACACCTGGGAATGAACATAGGAACTTCCTGTTTACTGATCATCAGTGAGCATTATCGGTGCAACTGAACAGCTTTCCGTTTACTCCTTATAGAAGTGACTGATGGCTTGAAAATGGACCTCAAGCGACAAGATGTCAAAAAAGACGCACGCTGTGCGTACTGTTTTTTTTGTGGGGAGGGGAATTTGAGAATGTTATTGTGAAGGATTTGCTTTTCCGTTTTTTGAAAAGGGGCACCCTACCGAAAAGATATCGCTGACCTGCTAGCGAGGGCATCCTTTAAGGGCACCCCCAAAATATCAGTCGAATCTCAAATTCGTAAAACTTCAATATCCCTTGTGCAGTATATTGCTTGAACAGGGAAGAAAAACTCAGCGAATTTTTGGCGATGCGAAGTGTAGTAAGTGATATGGATATACAAAATAAAATCACCATCTAAAAGTATATCCGAACTACGTAAATTTTTCTGTAGAAATATCAAGCCCTGAATAAAAGAGCCAGCGGCCTTTCCGACTTGTGAAGCCCGTGGACTGTTCCGAACATTGTAAGTTTTTCACTGATGAGGAAACTACAATGCGTGAAGTGTTTTCGGAGGTGGAAGGTGGAGTCAATGTCGTTCGTCTTCGTCATTTGGTGGCATCATCCTAGAAAATGAGCAATTGAGGGAAATGAAGCACATTTATGTATACCTTCAAGCAAGTTGTATCCACTCACACCGTGCTTTCTTGAAAGAAGAATATATGGAAATAATTATCATAAGACTTATAAAAATGAAAGTATCTGCATTTCTAGTGACGTTGGTGAAATTTAACAAGTATGAAGGGTACTTTTCTTCGTCGAAGCTCCTGGACCAACCAGTTAGAGTAGTAGTAAAAAGAGAAAAATGTTGCAGTGAATATGTTGGCTATACGATTAGCCTAACTGCACAGAGTTTCAATCAAAGAAATTCTTTTCTTTGCATAAGATGAAATAAAATTCCTTCAAAAAAATTTGAATAGCACCTTTTAGTGTCAAAAAAAAGAGACAAAGTCGCTTGATACTAGAAAATTCCTCTTGTTCATTCATTCTAAAGTGTATTCACCGAATTTCGCCACTATATTGTTTCTAGTTTTCCAACTGAAAATAAGCAGCAGGTGCGCGTATGTGTAGCGTCGTCATAGTTTACATGTCCAAAAATTGCAAAAATTGGACAAAGAGAGAAGTATGAAAGAAGATGTACCGAACGGTGACGAGCTTCGAAAATGGAACGGTGGCAAAAACTTATTACCAGTCGACTCCCAAGAGATATGCCTCCTTTAGTCTAAATTTCTCGTGCCGTGAGAGTGCAGACGCTTCAGTGTATCTGATAATAGAGAACATCATGAAAAAAGTAATAGAAATGGAAGAAAAAAGAAGGTATATCACCACGTTCGTTTTGCCACTTAGCAATGTAATGTAAAACATCGATCCAAAGCCTAAAAACGAAGCATATATGATGCCCTCGCAATCACAGCTTATGTTTCCTTCATTTCAAATGCACATGGTAGCACGTTCGTCTAAAGACGCTTCTCCACAGATTTGACAAATATGAAATCACTCACGTTGATGTACTGAACTCTCAAAACTCCTACATACTTGGATTTTCAAACCAATTGTATTGGTTTGACCTTAGTAAAAAAAAGATATCTGCACATGAAGTGTTCCACATTGCAGTGCTGATGACTGCATATACGTAACGTCTGTTGCAACTGTTTCGGTGAAACGACAATTCGCTCTATGCCAATCGTTGATCGAATATTTTATTATTTTTGCAATCTCTTCTCAGAATAAACCATTGTAATATCTAGTTTTCTTTTGCCGTCACCTCTTTACAAGAAAAGTGCCAAATAATGCAGCTTACTGCATCACTCTCATCATGTGACATCCGTTCCAAAGCTGAAATTAATGACGTCAAATGATTGTCACTCAGAGATCAGAAATCTCGCAAACATGCGAACACTCCGTTTTCCTGTACTGAATTGCAATAGCATCTGAGGGAACTTGGAGAGAGGAGAAAAACAATCAAAACAATACTGACTATATTAATTCAGGAAAGTCTATTTCATTCTTATTATGAAGAGAAGAAAACGCACTGCACATCTGAAGTGAACGAAGTTGTAACTTCAGATATTCTACAAAGCGTCTGAAAGAGAAAAAGAGATTTGGGTGTGCGAATATTATAGAGAACGACGATAAAAAGAGAATTGAAAGAGTGATAAGGAAGGAAGAGGATCAGCCGAAGATTTCTTCTAACGAACTTATTGCAATATATAACGCAAATATTTCACTTGAGGATTTGAGTGCAACTTTCATCGCTGCCTTCCTGTCATTTTGCATCAATGTTAGTAAAAATAGTGCACCGGAGTTCGCGCAAAATGCTAGTGAAATCAGGGACGTTATTATCTGAGTTTATGGTCACTTAGAAGAAATCTTCAACGACCAAGAGGAATTTTATAAGGCTGCAAACATAAACAATAGTTCGTGAAATTTCTGCAACCATGAAATTGAAAATTTCCAAAGGAGAGCCATCGTGAGGCCGCAACGGAAATTTATAAAAAGAAATCTGCGCATAAAAGCTCAAGGCTACTCGCTGTCTCGGCAAAAAGCGATTTTCGCATGCTGCGAGTGAAAAGTTCTTAGCATTGTTGTTTATCTGTAAGACATTCCCGATATTCTCTATACACCTTTTCTGGAACTTCTGTTGTTTATCAAAGCCACTGAACAATTTGTGAGAGTGAGAAATAATGTGACAGTCGATGTGTCATCAACTTCCTAAGTGGATGTGGTAACTTTGTCCTTCCGCTTTTTTTTTAATACTGAAATGGGAAACTATGCACTGGTTATTATTCGTAGAAATCTCATTGACTGTCAACTAAAATATGGGAGATATATCACACTTTGCATAAGAATAAAGGTATTCGTGCACAATCCAGCCCTTATAAACTCCAAAAATGCGCACACCAGGGACATAAACGGAATGGAAAATGTCGACTGCTGGATCGTGTTATGTTATTTCTGTTGCAATTTTAATCCATAAGCACATGCGCCCAGATGTCACTGAAAATTTCAGAGCATTTCTGTTACTGCTCTCAACCATTAATTTTTAGCATTCTGTGCCTCCGAAATTTCATTGCGCAAGTCTTCCGCAGTTCCATTCTCATACTAATTTCTTACAATGCAACCGATTTTTGTAATCCAGCAAAACACATAGGTTTATGATGAGAAGAAAGCATAAAACGAACATAAAAGTCTAGACAAAGGGTTCAACGTGTTCACTGGCAGTTCAGTGACCGAAGAAGATCCAAGGATCAGGCTTACATCTCATCACTCTTGGAATTTGACTCCGTAGGATAGTTTAAAACTTTGGTCACTTTATAGAATTTGTTTTAGAGGGAGTTATCAACTTGGCTTTGGGCGATTATGATGTAGATACAAGCAGAAGCAATTCAATCACTTGAAATGATTTTCTCAAATGGTGCATTTCCCTGCCGGAAGCCCTCTTTTCCCAGCTCTTCCCATACTGACTCCTTTGAACTTCAACCCAAAAGCGCTGTTTAGTGAGTATCAACTGCATATACCTCATCGTTGCTAAGGACCATTTTTTGTTTCTCATTGAGAGGAGCTGCACCACGTCACCTAGTGGCAGTGATGGCTAGCGATTGAAGTTTCGTTCGATAGGAAACAGACCGAGGTTGTTGGCTCGTTGCCGAAAGTTGACTATGAGTGATCACCACATGCACAATGTGTGCGATTCCATTAAGGACAGTAAGTCATTAACCACTTCTTAACAAATGGAGTTGATGCAACCAAAACAAAACTGAAGACATTGAGGCACCAATCCAGCTGGACATTATGAGATCCCTAGTGGAATAGAAGGTAAACGTTATCCTTGGAAAAGTACATCAGATAGAGGTCTTGAGAATCAAAGGCGACAGAGTGCGGAGTGGAAAGGTCGGTTCAGCAATTTGTTCAGAATCAAACGCATTCACCGAGAAACTTATTCACCTTATGTTACCAGTGCCACGTCGACGAACGAAAGAAATGATCAGCGTGGTGAGTGGAACTTCCAGAATTCTTCGAGTCTTGCGAGAGATGGGGAATTTATCTTCATTCCTTGCTCGCTGAGGGCCGGCCTCCTCGAAATGTTTCCATTCCATTATAACACCCATTAGGTGACGAGCTAGCATCTCAACTGTCAATCACTTTACGCTAAATAATTTGTGCGATTTGTATCCTACGGAGGACTTTTGATTGTGTGTAAAAGCTCTAAAGTCGCAACCAAGAGGCTTTCGTCTCCTATGCCCAGCAAACACTTGCTATATCTCATTCTACCCAATTTTTTATAAATACAGCCGTAAGCGATGGCAGAATCATCTGCACCATCTGCGTATGGTAGAGACTGTAGACCTCTATACCAGTTGCATCCGCTTAATCACTTCCTCAAAAAAACAGAGGCGGTTTTTTCGCTGTTCTCCACTTTTGAGGTCGGATGTTTTGTTGAAACCTTATTGCGTACATCCTGTCTCTAAACACTATAAATTTGCATTCTCTTCTCAGTGATTCAGTGTTTGCGCTTTATGACGCCCTTAAAAGCACTCAATAAACTCGTAATCACATGTTTTCAAATACAGCCGACACGTTAAGACCTGCTCGCCCTCTCTATGCACTCATTTCGATGCTTTTTTCCCCATAGTTCTTCTGCAACCATTAGTTATCTCCGATATTATAATGTGCTTCTTCATTATGTGCCAGTCATGTCGTGCTCTATTCCTCCACTCAGTTTAACAGTTGATATAGTAATTGATAAGTCCCTTATTAGATATGTATAATTTTTGCCGCACTTGAAAGAGTAGCAGAATAGTTATCAGCAAGACGTACTACAGTAAAATCATCATGCTACCAGCCTCAAAAAAAGTTGTAATTTTTTGAAATAAATCTCCCCTGTGATGCCTACAATCGTCGACGCCTCTCTAAGCAAGTGCTGTACCGTTACTGATCAAAAACGAAAGCATTTTGCTGATAAGAGAGGCAAAGCTTGCAATGCATGAGCACATTGCGCATGCTTATTCTCCCCACATATAAACAATGTTCCGCCCATCCACCATTGTTCACCATTTTTGGTTGTTCTTCCTTTACTTCTCATATTCTGTAAGACCTTAAATTCTTCTTTCTTTTATTAGTCGGAGATGCGAAAAGGTGGAGGACGGTATATTTTGCATTATTTCATGAGAAAATTTATTCGCAATCTGGAAATCAACGAAGTTTTTTTTGCTGATCACAGTTAGGTGATAATGAAATTCTTGATATAAGAGATAATAAGAAGGCTCACGACCAATTGCCGAACTTCATCTATTCTGCAGAAAGAGCATCCGCTTCGATTTTGCTTTCAACATTAAAGATGGTCGATGCATCAAAATGATTTCTTTTTCTGTATTTCAACAGACCCCTTCAGTGATGCAAAGATTTGTTTGCTGACTACCTTAGAGTCCTTCTCTCAGCTAATCGAATCAATGGTGCATCAGTGATTTCTCGCTCTTTTTATTGTATGAGAACCGGATAAGAATGCATGCATCCCTTGACGGGAGCTGGTGGTGATGAGCATTTAGCGATGAAAACCGATGGATAAAATTGCTGCCTTATTTCACATTTCGTTCTTCGAACGTGAGTCAGTGACTACGCATTGTCCTCTAACTCATTCTACTGCTAATATTTTAATGTAAACATGACTAGAGTGACCAAGTTGTTGATGTGCGAGTAAAAAGCTTGATTTGTCAGGAGCCAGCATGGTCTTATTGTCGCAACCATAGTGAATGTTCGAATTTCCAGCAGTGACTACTTTTTGACTTAATGTATTAGCCTGCGCCTCAACTTTTCAAAAACGATACGAAGGAGTAAGGCGATAACATGAAAATAAAAGGATTTGCAGGCCGACAAATTACTTTTCACCTCTCTCAACCGATCGTGCCCTATACTTGTTGAACTCTCTTATGAACAATTTATGTGTAAACATCAGCTAGAGGCAGATGATTGTTGAGCATATCATGAGCGATATTTTGTGAGGAAAAATTAACGATGTATTTCGTCGCTTCAGCGGCAACCGTACAGATTAATCGCAATGAGTTCAAAAATTAGAAGGAAGTTTGTTGAAATTGTAATTGAAACGTGTCAAGTGATCGCGCGATTGTCAACGTTTCTTTCGCGTACTCGAAGAAGCGAAATTCCTCAGTGCCTCCGTCTGACGTATTTGACGATCCAAATACTCAGCCCTCAGCACCGTCTTTCTTGTTCATGGCAGTGGTGAATATCGCGTTTGAAATATTGCTTGAAGTGCAGAAGATCTTTAATCCAATCGTTGAGGCGAATAAATGTGACTTAAGAATGGCGTCAAATTATTTCACTTGATGAAATACAAACCAAACACGCTGTTCAAAAAATCTCTCAAAAAACGGTCTAAGATGCACTTCAGTTGTTTCTCGATATTTTGCTCATATAAACGCTTTTTGCATTTGAAATGTTGCCATTATTAACTATTATTGCAAGGTTGGAAACGTTCAATTTTGAATATCATTCCTCAGATCCATTACTTACTCCTCTGTTAGCTGGCTCCCTATTTCACTGCTATTTGCATCGGGAGGAACATTCTGTAGCTAAGCCTTTCTGAAATTTAAAAACGCTCTAAAAAGTTGCTTCTTTTAAAGAGATTTTGATTTATGTTCGATGTATGTAAATTTTGGGCTGAATTCATTTGCAAATAGAAATCTCTTCTACCTTTATTGCTAGTGTCAAAAACATTTTTAAAACAATAATTTTTTGCACAAAACAAGATAAAATAAATTGCTAGCATTTCCCGGTGCTATCAGAGATCCCGTTGTGCTACTTGGGATCGCTAAGCAACCTTTGTTAGCGAACTCAGCGCTCTGCTTTTCCACTCTTGCATTCATCTTTTCAAAACTAAGCGGTAGACAGAAAATAAGGTTATAAGCTACTTGACATCGAACAAAGTGAGTAAATTTTTCTTTCGCCTTCTATTTAGAAAGAGGCGAGCACGTTCCTTGCTCGTTGATAAAGCAGTGAGAAGCAGTCTGTGTTGAGAGTGGGACTATGCTCTGAAAGAAGAGTTTTCACATTCAAACAAGTCAAACATAAATCAAAAACCCCTAAGCTTTTCATATATTGTTGCGTTGATCGATGAGCAAGAATAGGCACGGGCAATGTCATACTTCTGAGAGAAAAAGTACTCAACAAACTAAAAAAAGGTTGCAATCATATCTGAGTAAGATTCCATGACAAGTGATTTCCTCTTCAGTCACAGAACACAGCAGATGGATATAGTCGTTAGGTAGTACAAATAGGCTATGAGTGTGTTACATGAGAGCAAAAATCATTTTCTTCATAAAAGTTTCTAGAACAGCCGATTACTTATAAATTCGATCCGATTCCTCTAGTTCTTTGAAGGAAATGGAGATGCGTTTGGGAAATGGCCAAAAGAGGACGATCGTTGACAATTTAATGTCTCCAATTTTCTTTCAGATGTTTATTCATAAACAATCTGGTTATTGAGAGGGGATGATTTTTTCCACGAAGTGTTTCATATCACAGAAACAGTATATGTGATTTCAGTTATGAGGCGTGGAATTTTTCAAATATAGTAATTTTTTAGTGCATAATGCCGTCGCTGCTAATGATAAAATGACTCAATGAGAGGGCATTTCTTTCATGAGTTTTGAGCAGTTTATAACTGAGCACTTATTTTTCATGAGGGCTTCAATTCCTGTATTATAGTGCTCATTGCTGATAGAGTTAAAATTTTTTTGAGACGATGATCTTTTTAAGTGTTTCGACCGCTTCGATTAATTAGTTAAACATTGCGAGAACACAAAACTGTATAATTTAGAGGGTCCACGTCGGAGTCACTATGAATGTTGGAGATCTAATCGCGCCTTATGTGGGTTTGCAGAACGGTGAGAAGGCGCTCGTCGATGCAGTTCATAAAAGCAGCAATGGTGTCACAACGTTCCGATTAAGTGTTCGTTTCTCAGCTGTTATGCTTGAGTCATTAAATTTGGAATAATGCAATAGAAATTAACGAGAGACTTCTTTGAGTGACATTTAAAAGAACATTTATTGACTTTTGGCTGTCGGAAAAAACATATTGAGTGCTGAGTGAAGTTTCACACTAAATCATATGTTTAGCAATGCCTCAGCATAGCTTATTGCTATGCTTTTTATTATTTATTAATTTCGAATTTTCAACGAGCCAGCAATAGAATAGTTGGTATGTTGATGTAAACTCCACATGTCGGACTTTTTCTATGAGTTAAAGGAGCCCATTTAGAAGTTGTCAGAAAGAGTATATTTAACAATGATACATATAACATGTAATAAAAAAATAACTAGAAGCAGAATAATAGTTACTGGCCATCGCTTTGTGAAAGTCGATTTTTTGAAAACGTTAGAATTGTAAGAGCTTCGATATGCAATAATCAAATTCACAATAATTTTTATTGTTTGAAAACTGAATGGTTTCATAAAGTTATTACTTTTTGGCACGTAGATATATATTTACGCTATTTCCTAGACACTAATTTTTGGCACCTTTAATAACAGTTCTGACATACTTAGGGAAAAAAGCATTCCATCCCAGCTCATTCGCAATGCCTTTTCAAGTGCAGCAAACGAACAATCGATATGGTTCATTTGGCTACCAGTGGAGCATTGATCACACCTCCCTTTCCCTCTCCCCTTTCACTTTATTATCCAATAGAAATGGGTGACGCATTGATTCTTAACAGAATCATGCATACTCGCTGCAGAGCGCTGCTTCCCGGTTAATCCCCTAGGAACTTCTGTGAAAATCGTGCACAATTGCGCTACTAAAATACTGGAGGGATAGATACTAATGACTATCATATAGTGATAAATGGGAGACTGAGAGCTTCGAAAGATTAGTGATGTTCTCCGTTTCCGGCTTATCCCCGAATTTCCAAGCTTTCTGATGTTCCTCCTTCCGATTTGCTTCAGTTACCACTTTCCAATTCTTTTTTGCGGAATCACTTGCAGTACGTATGAGGAACACCAACGCATCACGTCAGATTTCTAAAAGAGATGTAAAAGAGATTCACTTGCATCATAAGTTAATCCATGTTTGCATATCCATCCATAATCAGAGAAATGAGCCAAAAGGTGAGAAGAAATGAAAATAGCTCTTCAGATTACAACAGACTGCAACAGCCATCCATGATTGGAAGCTTTCTTCAAGACAAATCATGTGTTAATGCAGGCACAACCCTAAATTTGGTTATTTCATCAACTTAACTACATTTTTCTGCATTTCCTTGCCGAAGAAATGAGTTATACAGCCACTCCAAGTGTTTGTGTGTTCGCTTTAAGAATATAGTCGTCACCACTAAAGAGCTAGTCATGAAGCTTTGATTATTAGTGCATTGAAGTTCGTAAACTGTTGGCCCAAGTTTGCATTGATTAATTTCTTGCGGATCCCTCCTTCATTCTAAAGGTCTCCTGTCCAATGAAATAATGCGCATTTTAATAGGATTTCAGATTCCAAATTCTCAAAACGAATATACAGTGCATTTGGTTCGCGAAGATGGTGAAACAAGCGAATCGCTACAAGCAACTGCTGCCGTTGTAAGTGCTTTAGAATGCTGAGTATTTGTCATTAGGACTATCAGTCGTTAAGGGTCTCCTTGCTGCTGAAAGTGTTTCAAATATATCTTACAACTTTACCTCCTATCTCAAAAGTCTCTTTACATCATAAAGCGGTCAAGATAAGTTCAAGGATAAAGGATTCCAGGCCATCATTCAAGTTGAAGATAAAATTGCGCTGAGTTTCGATCCACTTCAGCGTTTATCACTCAACTCGGCCTTCATTTCTTAGTTATTCAGTGGCACTGTCAGGAGATTTTCTCAGTTGCTTTTGTTTCCTTTTATTTATTTTGAACTAAATTTATGTAACTTCATGCTCCCAGAAACGCCTACTGCTTCCGCTTCTTTCCATCCCTTTTGCTTTCCTCCCCTGTCACTTCCGTTAAATTCATTTTCAGTTCCATTCTTCAATGTCGGTGATGAAATTGCTCATCACTATCACGGTGGCGTTGGTCTATTGTCAATCTTTTAGGCTGGTTTTTACAATGCGAAATATTTCCACGAAATGGTCAAGTATGAAAAAATGGAGATGAGTACAGGCAACTATAAGGACGCACTTAAGATTGAAGATGAAGGCAAGCAGTACCCTGTCTTCATAACAGAAAGACAAGGAGCTGACATAGCGCCACAACATTCGCTCACTCTCGATCAGCTTTCTCAGGTTTCTAAGGCTTTTGCTTTACAATTTATGCGCTCTTATGAAACGGCCTATAGCACCTCAACCCAAATGGGGTACAATCACGTATGAAACTACATGTACTGTTGCGTGGATTAGAATTTTCATTGAATTCAACTCCTAAATGACCTTATATAGCTTAAAAATTTTTATAAAAGCTGCCTCAAGATTTATCCTCAAGACGCAGCGAATTTAAAGATGCTTGTAGCATCTGTATGGCTACCTCTTTTCACCTTCTATCGCAAAGAATAAAAACTTGAGACAACTATGGATATCAATATTTGCATAATGTTGCAAACCTCAAAATCTGTGCATCATTATCTGCATAGATCACTTCACATAATTTTCACTTCATTTGTGCAACTGCAGAAATTAACCTTACTGACCCATTACTTCCTTGATCTGACAGAAGGGTAGAAGAAGAAGGGTAGAAGAAAGAAATTCGGAAGAGCACCAATCGTTCATGATGTATAGCTCCACGATTACGTAGTTCAACTAATGCACCACCATTGTTGTTTGTTCTGTAGGGCTCCTAACATATGCCCTGTGTTTCACTAGGTTCCGTCACAGTTTATTCAAATCTGGATCACTATCCTTGTAAACTCGATTAAAATTCAGGTTGCTCGAGAACTCAGCAAACTTCACGCTTTCTGTTTGATGGAAACCGACGCGGAAGCTAAACAAACACTCAATGAAAATCATGTTATTGTTAGTGCATTTCACGCTGAAAGGTTTGCTGTCGAATTGGCCGACAATCTGAAAGCTCTCACTACTGAGTATGCAAAATTCTTCACAAATGCTGCCAAGCTACCTGAAGCAGTGAGTGTAATTTTGTTGAAATTCCGTTAATAATATTAGCGCATTTCCTTGTATCGTTCATATCGTGTTTTCAAAATACGTTGCACCTTTGGGTATAGCTATTGCAAAACTGCATATCGTCTCTGCACTATATACGAAGTACACATATAAGGGTCGGCTTCCCTTGGCTCGTCCAGTCGTCCACGTCCTCTTGAGGATATGTACTCTCTATCGAGATGCGACCGAGTAAATTGCGAGGTGATACAAGTATAAGGGCGAAGAGCTTATCACACTTTTACAATAAGGTGACAAACAAGTAGGGACTCCTTCGCAAGGATGGCTTCGACCGTTGGCATGAACCCATAGTCGCACCTGGCGAACTCCACGTTGCCGCAGATCTCCTCACTTACTCCAACGGCTACACACAGACCCACTCGGCCTAAAGAACAGTCTAAAAGCTGGAATGAATACATGAGCACATCAGCCTCTCTAGTACTGCCACGATTCTCCCTCCGGCAAGCCTCACCACACATAGTGGGCAGTCGTTTGATC
The DNA here is from genome assembly GCA_037389465.1 of Baylisascaris procyonis. Lineage (NCBI taxonomy): Eukaryota > Metazoa > Nematoda > Chromadorea > Rhabditida > Ascarididae > Baylisascaris > Baylisascaris procyonis. The sequence goes on from JAZARR010000153.1 coordinate 4,790,170, forward strand.
TGCCTATACGCTCTTGATCTTCATCGATTTGCCTCGCACAGTGCATTATTCCTGCTTGATCTATAGCCGACTGGTCTATCTCACACACAAACGCACGATGATAGAATGTACCTATCCTGTAGAAAAAGTGAATATTTTTCTCAAATAAATCATTTAATATATAGAACATAGAAAAATTCGAGTAAATTACGGTGGTTATAGGTGTCGGAGTTTGGAGGAATTTACTGTAGCATCTTTGGAATGAGAAAATATGCGAGAAGCCTGTGCAGTTGTTGTTTGGTTGAAAGTGTTATAGGGTAGAGGTGAGTGGTCTAATCACATAAAGCGTTCCACTTTCTATATCTTATTTGTTGTCTTTATTGTTGTTTGCTCACACATATAAAAGCTTGTACTCATTGCAGATTGTAATAACTGGTTTGCTCTTATTACTTCGTGTTTTTGAAAGTGGCAATGATCAGAGTGTTCTATTCGTCCTTCTCGTGAGAGGGTATAATAAATGAGGAAACAGCGATGAGAACAAAACCGATTATTTTAATTAACCGAAAAATTTGACTCCTTAAATATATTATCTCTTCCAAACTGCTGCTTGGAAATAATAGTTTATAAGATTAGGAAGAATGCTACTAAACGAAAAAGAAACGACTTTCGCACACCGCAGTAAAACAACAGCTACAATTAATTAGTTGCTAGTTCAAATGTTCGACTTCATCAGCGCCTATGCGATCACCTTTCATCAAGTCGTAAACATAAACGGTATTTGAGTTGAGTTACTTTTCAGGTGAATACGCTTTACAAGTCTGCAGATGATTTTACATACATCAATACGCTGCCAGAAGAAATGAGACAATCTTCAGTGCTCTGTCATGGTGAGCTATCAGCGGATAAAATAATTTTCGGAGAAAACGGGAAACTCGTCGAAATCCGCCATTGGGATGTAAGCTCTTAACTGTTGATGCGTCCTCTGATTGCTGCAATGATGATCCCAGTCACCGCTCGGCTATTCATTTATTTATCTTTTATTTATTTCAGTTGTTTTCACACTTGTCAGTTATAAGAAAGAGCATCCATCAAACTGGCTATAAATTGGATTATGGAAAGTACGAAAAAAAGAGCCAATGAACACTTGGTTCAACTTGATCTTTCCCGAACACTGAGACGTTATATTCACATTTAAAGCAATTTGTAAAGGAAGTCAAAATTGGTGCAACTGATAATTCTATTCATATATAACCACACTAGGGATGAAAACGTAATGAAAGTGCTAATTCCTGAGCAGTCATACTGAAATACAATAAAAGAGATTAGAATTTTCGAATCGAGATGTCTAGTGGAGTTTATTCTTGAGATAAAGCATAGATCAGCCAAGAGTTTGAGAGTTTGACAAGTTTCTCATGAGAATGCTGCTAATTGTAAAAAGGCTGTAAAATGGAGGAAATGAAATGCATTGCTTAATTGCTTAAAATAACAGGGAAGCTTGATGAGGATCAGCGTAACTTCTCAGTTCCTAACATAGCCAAGCCTTATAATTTAGCTTTTATATGCAGAACAGTTTGCGCGATTCTTTCATATATAACAAAAAAAAACAAAAAACAATATGGCATATGTCTGCCAAATTGATCTTATTATTTCACATTAGAATAGAAACATTATCCATTAAATTGCAGGGAGTACGATTTTTTCTTTTGTTTCTCATTCGCAGCCGCAGTTGCAAAAGGATATTTATTTTCTAACATTGATATCACAGCACTGAACAAAACACCACTTTAAAAGCAGTATTTTCAGTGATAAGATCAAGAAGTGGGACTAATTTCAGAATGTTCATTACGGAAGTGTGGCCGAGGATCTATCATTCCTTATAATAACATCGGCGTCAACAGACGTCCGTAGGAATCACTATCTGAGTGTATTCCGACAATACTACTATCGGCTTGTCGATCTTGCAAGCACTAAGTTTAAGCTTGCTGCCCTCAAGGAATCCTTCAAGAAGATGCACAAATATGCCGTCCTGGCCAGGTAATTAGCACCCATTAATGCTTCATTTGAAACTATAAGAAATAAAAACGTGATACAGGCATTATATGATTCAGCTAAGAAAAACAAATTCGAATCATCATACAGCATTGATCACTTGATACATTCAGTGAAACATTTTCAGCTCTTATGAAACACTTTGGCAGTTCTAAGAGAATTTAGTAACAAATAATTATACCTGCTCAAAAAGTCAATCACTGTATAAGCATAAATAAGAAGCAGCCATAACAAACGTTCGTTATCGCCCACGCAGATCGCATTTAATACGGCATTCCCCATGCTAAAAGTGACATAATTATCTGATGAATTTTGCACTTTCGCAAATTTCCATTACGACCTAACGTGTCCACGCATGTACTTGCCAATTTCACCCCCGAGAATAGCCATAGTTCGATACAAAGATTGACAGTGTAAGGTCATCATAAGCCGATATTTCTCTCATTTTGATACCTGAATGCCGAAATATTTCTGCAACATTTTGGAGCACTTGGTTTTTTAATTTTACATCCGCCAAAATGATTACAGAAAAATGGATACTTTGTGGAAAGTTTATGCAGAAAGTGGTTAAATCTGTTAAAGTAATAGCAAACATATTTTTTATTCGTAATTTATAAAAATGGTTGCTTAGAATAGCAGAATGCGTAATCGCATATCGTGATAGCTCCTCTTAAACGCATCTGCGACTCGTTTTCAGTACGCAAGTAAAGATTGCTTAATAATTTCACCTCTGTGGCTGTTCAAACAGTTAAATTTGATTTAAAAGGATAAACGTTCAGCATGGATCTTCTTTTGATGACACTTCGATCGCAACAGAGTGATGAGGAGAAGATGGAATATGCACAACGATGGGAATCAGCATTAGAGGATGCTGTCTCCATTGAGAACAACGAATATCTAAGTGATAACGAAGATGCCTTCTTTGCGAAATAAATCTTCATTTTCGATGAATAGTTGAATTTTTATGTCTAAATGCATACAAACTTCTTATTGTGTTTATAATCGAACGCATGTACACTTATGCTGATCAAGTATTCTGCAGCGACACACATGTTCCTCCAATAACTGGCCGAATGTGTCGACAACTTGCAGTGCTTTTAAAGAAGTACACCGAATCACAGTAGCACCAAAATCTGATGTCGATGGTCTATCAGGCCAAAATTTTTTGGGCTTTTATCATGTCGAGCACTCGCAGTCGACTTTTAAACAAGGAATTCATCAAACAAGCAATCAGATAGTAAGCCTCATAATGCGTATTCTTCTCAGCAAATCTCTTAAGAAAATGGCATATGTGCGGTGAAATACCGTCATGCTTTTTGTTGTATCTCTGCATGGTTTTTTGGCATGTCCAACAGCTTCAACACACTAGTCAGCCAAACTACGCTGATGAAATTTTGCGGATGCAATTTGTGTTAACTAAGACAACCTCGTTTCTCGACACTTCCACATTTCGTTTGAGATGTTCTTCCACTTTACTGGTGCCATTAAATCAGAAGGCAGTGTTGTTGTATTACCAACTGAATGCAAACACTAACTCTGGATGCTTAGCGAAAATCTTCTTCTACAGCATGCTCCATTGAAACTGCGATCCTCATTATTTATTTTGATGAATATCCAAAGAAAAGATTCGCTTAATAGGTAAGGAAAAAACATCGAGTAAATTGAAATTTATACGAAAGTATTCTGCCTCATTCACATGCATAACGAAATTTACGATGTCTATAACGGTTTTATCGGTATGAGGATCTCGATAAGCTTCAACGTCACTTTCTTTCTGGATGACCACACATGATGTGCAATATTACGCTAACTTATCTAGAGTATAATTATCGTTTAATCGCATTTATACGTTGTTATTTCAGTTGATATTTTTTGTTCCGTGATCGTCCGGAGACTGATCATAATGCCATCAAATACGTCATAACATAGTGGCAAAGCAATTGTATGATCAGAATAGGAAGTTGCATGAAATAAACCTTTTCTTGCCTAATAAAATCTAGTTCCCAGCCAAATGACTCAAAAAATTTCGAGATGTGTTTACTCGAAACATGAAGTTTTGCATTATTCCTAATGTAGAGCTCTCAGAAATTGTACATGTTAAGAAGAAAATAAAACATAATGATTGAATATTCAACTGCATCTTCCTGTTCACTAATTGTCCTGAACAGCTAAACAGCTAGAAAAGTGCAAGCGAAATATGTTCATCGAGAAAATGGATATTAGCAAAATTGGGGAAAATGCAACTAGATTGGCAGAATAATGCATTTTCCAGTCTCGTTCATTGCGCTAATCGAGATAGAATGCCAAAAGTAGCAGTATCTAAATTCATCGTAACTATCAACGAATGTATTCATCACAATATAAAATTGTACAACATGAGACTGAGAAGAGATTTTAGTACATAATGATGCAAAGTGTACAACAGAAGCTTCATTTTAGTACATAACAAATTGATGCAAAATCGATAGAAAATACGCGATAATGAAGATTTAAAGTAATACAGTAAAATGGCATCCGAATGCCAAAAGAAGGCTTGCGGTGAGTGAAGATTGATCATCGTTCATAAAAGAACTGGGTGTTTTTCTAATTCTAGAAATCGAAGACATCCAAATCTCGTTTGCGAGTGCTGAGATACGGTTACTCGACATTTGATTGAGGATTAAAAACATAATCCTAACAACGAATACTGCAAATGAAGGTGGAAAACAATGTCGTAATTTCTCTCGAATTTATAAGATTTTGAATGAAGAAAAAACTTTGATAAAGGTGGATAAGAATATTTGTTTCCGCTTCTCAAAAGTATAAAGGAGATGCAACAGAAGAAATCTTTTGTCTTGAACAGTGGGCATATGACGCATTTCACCTTCAGCGAAATGAAAAAAGGAAAATTTTATGGAAAGAAATTATTAAAAACAAAAACTTATGCGCAAAACTTTCGAAATTATTCACTGGTACCAAAATCCGTCGCTTAAAAAAAGTAGAAATCTGAAAGCTATGCAAACAAAAGAACAAAATTATTTACATTTCCTGAGATATTTTACAAATTTACACATAACAAAGGACGTTAATTGCATTTTAAATATATCGTACATCAAGCTTATTAAAGCATACATAAGATTTGCGCAGTACACAGGAATGAGAGTCCACTGCATGCTTTAAACTGCGACAATAACTGTGAAATGAAGCCTGCAAATGCATTGCTTGTTCTCTTAATGAGCTCATTTTAGAAGTATCCGCTGATCGAATTCAACAGAAGATGGTAGGTCAGAATTTTGAAAACAGTAGACATCAGCAAAGTGGTTTTTGGACTGTCACAAATTTTGAAGTGATGATGTATAAAATATCTCTGAATAGGACTGCAACGTCAATTTGAGATTGCAGGACGTGTTACCTGACTCGACTGACTCGACGGACTCGATATTAAACTGGAATTTTCTGATATATTCCCACCAGTTATGATCATATACTTGCAAAAAAACAGAACATTGAGCGCATACTATTAGTCGTTAACTGAAGTCTGATATTGTAGATGCAAAGTGAACATTTGGAAACGGGGGAGCTATCAGCAAAAATGATGATCTGTCTCTGGATAGCGTTTCGAATGCTGAATGGACGCGCTGATCGGTTGTTGGGCTTGGTGTTGCACAATTGTTACATGGCGGTACCGACATGTACCTAGCGCTTGTTACATGTACACCAATAAGGCACAATATGCGTCTCCTGCAAAACATAATCCACATGTAGCCATTTGCGGCATGTCCGCCATCAGCTTCAACTTTATTCACTGCCATCCTTTCTTTGATAGCATATTCTTACCCCTCTCAGCAGAAATAAATAAATGAGTTCGAATAGGAAATGATTTGTCATTGGGCTCAATCGCAATAGAACAAATACTTTTGCGCATTACTCGCCTCATTCGCCAATTTCATAGGTTGCCAGCAATATAACATATAGAAAATACCTTCATGCTTTAATTGATCTCAGTCAGTTGTATAAATCTTCCACAGAAGATTCGACTGATCTAAAAGTAAAAATTGGCCGATTGAAAATGTTTGCAGCTTTCCTGCCTTACCTAAACGGTTGGAATATCTATGAAAGTTCATGGATCTATGACAGTTCACGAATCAACGCTATCCGTGGCAATTTTTGTTATGGTGTAAGTTCCCGACCAAATCTTGTAAGGCCAACTTTGATCGTTTCCGAACTGAAGCTACGCAACTAAAAGGCAGACACATAAGCATTCACACCCACAGGAATGACTTTGGCAAGATGCGATTCGATGAAGCTAAATTTCAAAGATGCATAAAAATTGGTGTGAATGGTTTTGAAGTGCAACAATTTATGCAATCAAATATGCCATTTTGGCATTCAGCGGCTCCACAAGGATTTAGCAGACGTTTGATGCATCCAATGAAGAATTAGGAGTAGTTGATTGCTGATAATTATTTCTATGGTGTGATCACCGAGATAAAGTTGCGGCTGATTCTTTCGGCTGCTTCTCTCCATTCCCACACTGACTTAATTACTTTGCTGCTACGTTCGAAAACAATGGTTCTATTGAAGAAGAAAACAGAATTAGATTCTCGAAAAATCAGATAGTTACCTTATTAAGGTGGAGAAGGAAATTAGCAGCAGTGGATTGATAGCTGAATTCGCACAGAAAACGACCATTACCAACCAAGATGCCCACCTGCATTCGCTAATGCTAACTGTGATCAACACTTGATCAATTACGAACATCACAACATTGCAAATGCAAGGTAGTATGAGCCTAAAAATAGTCTATAATGCACCTCCATCGCAGTTTTCAAACAGCACCGTGCTTTAAGAATGCATGAAGACTCACAAAAAAGGACGAGTTCCGATGTAGCAAAGTAAAAAGAAGGGCAGATTTGATGTTTGAGCTCTCTTTGGTGATGCGCTATCCTTCGTTTTGACGACAATCGCTTGCGGTTCTTAAAATTACAACGGTCTTTTCTAAGCGCTTTTGCAAATCCATATATAAGCGTTATATGGCCGCGTTTATATATATATATATATATATATATATATATATATATATATATATATATATATATATATATATATATATATATATATATATATATATATATATATATATATATATATATATATATATATATATATATATATATATATGAATCCGTCTGCCCAGCGGGTTTGGCACGTCAGTCAATATAGTTACAGCCAGTGTCGCGAATAGCGAGTGCATGCATGAAGGCTCATGCCGTCATGGCGACTCGCTGGCGCCGCTGAATAGCAAAAGACGGTCAGCCGTCTTAGCGGCGCCAGCTAAGATGGACAGCCGATGCATCAGCACCGGAAACGGAACGATGCTAAAAGGAATCATGGCCCACAAAAAGAGGCGTGAGACCGTATCGGAAAGGGCCAACGTAATGGAAGGCGGAGTTGCGCAAAGGGATATAAGCAGCCCAAGCTCAACTCCGCCATTCGCTTGCTAGCCATCGGCCACTTAGTGGCCTTCACGCTTCGCCCGCACTGCCTTCAACAGTACGTCGTCTCCAACAGTGCCTTCAACAGTACGTCGTCTCCAACAGTGCCTTCAACAGTACGTCGTCTCCAACAGTGCCTTCAACAGTACGTCGTCTCCAACAGTGCCTTCAACAGTACATCGTCTCCAACAGTGCCTTCAACAGTACGTCGTCTCCAACAGTGCCTTCAACAGTACGTCGTCTCCAACAGTGCCTTCAACAGTACGTCGTCTCCAACATCACCTTCAACGGAACGTCGCCTTCGGTCGTCAACAGCAGTGCTCCGTTCTCGTGCGCCTGCCATCGTCTTGTTTTCGTTCTATACTGATTCCGCATCAGCGTGATCTACTACTGAACGTGAGTATTTTGCAACCCTTGCAAACATAATTTTTTCACTCGTTCAGTACATGGGGGCTCAAGCCAAAGCGTAACCGTGAGCACCAATGGCATCCACTGCATACCAAGCGTCTCTAAAAGTGAAAGCTAACCTATTAAAGGCTGCTACCAGCAGCATACATTTTCCCGACTTGCGTCAGCTCGCCGCCGAACCTGACCCACAAGCGGCATTCCGGACAGCCATTTTGCAAGTGGAGGCGGCAATTCGAAAACTCGAACGCCATATTTCCGATCTTGAGGCTGACCATAGCGCATGGCACGAATATATAAAGCAGCTACGCACCGCCGCGGAAAGAACCAACGAAGCTTCTATTTATCAGGCTCTCGTGGAAGCACCAGGTAATTTTCTGATCGTATTGGGTGATGCCCGAAACGTGCTTGATGACCTTATTACCGCCAAGCAAAATCTTGAGCTGCACATAACCCGACCAATCTCGCCAAGTGGTAGCGTCCCTACGGGAAACAGCACGCCTGTGCACCAACCGCAGCAGACTACGCCTATGAACACGATCCAGTTGCCTAGAATGCAAATTCCGAAGTTCGATGGACAGTACCGCAAATGGCCACAATTCTGGGCCACGTTTCTTCACACAGTTGACTCCCAACCACTCGCAGAAATCCAGAAGCTTTCCTATCTGCTGTCTTTCCTCGAAGGCAAAGCGCTAGAGGCAGTAGGGGGATTCACGGTAGCCCCGGAAAATTATGAAGCCGTCAAAACAACGCTCCAACAACGATTCGGGAGATCAGAAGTGCTATTGAAGTCATTGTACGCGGAGTTACAAGACACAGCACCCCCCGCAAAGGACCTCGAAGAATGCGTTGCGACCGTCGAGCGCATTCTACAGCAACTGGAGCAAATGGGAGAAAATATCGACAATGCGCAAACCGAGCTTTGCATTGAAAAACGGCTACCGCGTTGGGCGCTATTGGAAGTTGAAAAAGCGAAAGAGGTCGATGCAGCCTGGAGCGTTCAAAAACTGAGGAGCAAACTTCAAGCAATTGTCCGCATTCGGGAGAACATGCGAAGCGCGATCACAGAAAGGGCGCCACAGGAGAACCGCCAAGCCCAAAGACACGACGGAAGGCGAGGACGAAGAAATTCGGGAGGTGCAAAGCGCGAAGGATGTTTGAGCCATACGTCAGCGTTACCCGCAGTAGCGAAGCGGCAAATCGAAAGCAGGAAAGCACGCGAATCTAACCGAATGGTATGTGCATTCTGCAATGAAGCACATTGGGCCGATGCTTGCCCACATTATGCCACTTTGAAGGAGCGGTTTGACCGCACCAGGCAATTACGCCTTTGCTTTAAGTGCCTCAGAGAAGGACACAATCAAAACGATTGTACGCTAAATGTCTCCTGCTACCATTGCAAGCGCAAGGGACATCCAACGGCATTATGCAAAACGTGGCATCGATCGCAGCAGCAGAAAGAAGAGACTCCTCGCGGAGAGACCCAAGCTCAGACGGTTCGCACAGCGACAGCTATCGCGACACCAGACCAGCAAACGCAAGACGGAACGGTGTTACTCCTATCCACCATTGTCGACGTGAAGGCGGATGCGCCACATGCGAAGATGCTCAAGGTGCCTGTGCTATTCGATACAGGGAGCGAACGCTCGTTTATCACGGAAGAAATGGTCCAGAAACTGGGCATAAGGACGGAGCACAAGCAACCGTTGGTTGTCGACGGATTCGGCGGAACGCAAACTATGCGCTGCACGTCTGCGCGCGTCAAACTCAAGATGAAGCGCACTGATGGACGATCGTTCACCATGTACGCGAACTCAGTACCAAAATTGGTAAGCGAAATTGCAGTCGCCAAGCTAACGGGGAAAATACTACAGCAGATCAGTTCGGCAAGGAGCGTCAGTCTACCGACAGTCATGGTCAAGCCCCAGATCCTCGTGGGAGAGGACTATTTCCATGAAATCTTCAGAGAGAGCTCCTCAACAAAGCTGCCTTCAGGATTCCATTTAATACGCACCTGTCTAGGCGACATGGTCAGCGGAAAAGGACGTAGCAAGCGGTATTGCGGCCTTTCAAAGACCCCAACAAAGCCTTCGAACCGTTATTGCTGTAATGTTGCTAACGTAAAGGACGAGTTGGAAAAATTCTGGTCACTGGAACTGGTAGGAGTCCAGGACCCCCCTCTACAAACGGACGACGAGCTCGCCACGAAACAATTCAACGAAAGCATTACCTTCAAGAACGGGCGATACTACTGCAGCTGGCCCTGGAAGCGTAATGGAAATAAGCTCGGCAGCAACTTCGGCCTTTGTTTGGGTCGCCTAAAGACGTCACTTAAACGGCTCCAAAAGGATCCCGACCTGCTCAGGGCATATGAAAAGACATTCGACGAGCAGCTGAAGATGGGCGTAATCGAAGAGGTCACAAATGCAAAGCCAGAAGGCCCACTGTACTACATGCCACACCAGGCGGTCGTTCGGCCAGACAAGGCTACGACGAAATTCAGGATCGTATACGACGCGTCCTCGAAAGCAGGGAAAGACGAACGCTCGTTGAACGATATGCTGCTCAGAGGGCCACTTCTCCTAGCAAATCTGTGCGGAATTTTACTTCGGGCCCGACTAGCTCCGATACTCATAACCGCCGACGTCGAGAAAGCATTCTTACAGTTAGGTCTGCATGACGACCAACGAGATGCGGTACGATTCATCTGGGTGAAGGACGTAACCGCGCCAGTCGATTCGTCAAATCTAAGGGTGTTCAGATTTACTCGCGTACCCTTTGGTGTAATCTCCTCACCATTCCTGCTGAACGCCACAATCCGACACCACCTAAAACGGAAAACGACCGAGTTGAGAGAGGAGATACAAGACAACATTTACGTGGACAATGTATTCCTGACCGCACAGCAGGTGTCCACGGCAATCATGAAGAGCCAAGAGGCAAAGAGCATCTTTGAAGAAGCTCATATGAATCTTCGAGAGTTTCGAAGCAACAGTTTAGAAGTCCTTTCTGCATTGAACGAGGACTCAGAACAAGCGCAGCACAAGGCTACGTTACTGGGAGTCACATGGGACCTCCGGAACGACAAGATGATCTTCAACACTAAGAAGTGCAACAAAAGCCCAGCAACCAAACGACAATTCCTTTCATATACGGCAGAGTTCTACGACCCCCTGGGGCTACTCACGCCGGCCACGCTTCCGTTGAAACTATTTCTTCAACAGTTGTGGAAGAAGGAATACGACTGGGACCAACCCTTCGACAACGCTGACCGTCAAGATGCTGAGACACTACTGCAGCGTTTTCAAGGGCAATCGCTCAAGCTGGACCGGAAACTCATAGCGGAATTAGACAAAGAATGCGCCGAAATTCACGTCTTCGTGGACGCCTCTAAAGATGCGTACGCCGCCGTGGCGTATTTACGCTCATACAGCGAAAATCGTTATGTAAGTTCACTATTGATGTCCAAGAGCAGAGTGGCTCCGGTACGCGGCATTACGATCCCGCGACTCGAACTGATGGCAGCCCTAATCGGCAGCAGGCTGCTCCGTTTCATACAGGAACAGCTGAAGCACACCGGACCGACGTTTCTCTGGAGCGATTCGCAGGCAACCCTGCACTGGATCGCGACAGCTACCACCGTGGACCGCTTTGTCGACAATCGAGTTGCCGAAATTCGCAGAAGCCCGGCACAGTTTCGCTACGTTGAAAGTGCCAACAATCCTGCGGACCTAGCGTCCCGTGGTCTCACCATCGCAGAACTTGAGCGATGCGTTCAATGGTGGCAGGGACCCTCATTTCTGCAACAAGGAAGCGAGTATTGGCCTGCATGGACGGTTCCACGCAACCCAGTGACGCTGGTGACTATCTCAAAACCGCTACTACCGGCCGGCATTATTGACTGCGAAAGGTTCAGCTGCTTCAACAAACTTAGACGAACAACAATACAAGTGCTTCGAGCCATCAAGCGCATGCTGAGAAGCACCCAAGTCCACCTACAACGGCAGTTCTGGGAAGTGGTAAGACTGGAGGGACCCACCACAGCGAGCGAACTGGAGTGGGCAGAGGTTATCCTCATCTCACAGGAGCAAACTAAGGCAGACGAGGAAGTCGAGCGGAACACCGGCAACGTCGACCTTTATCAGGACGAACGAGGAGTCTTGAGATGCATAGGAAGGCTGCAGCATGCAGCACTACCGGAAGAGACGATTCACCCAGTCTTCCTCCCGAAGTCATCGGCCCTCACTAAACTCATTATTCTAGCCCGACACAAGGAATCGGGGCATACTGGAGTGTCACAGACGTTGGCCAGCGTCAGAGAACGCTACTGGGTTCCACAGGGTCGAGCGACGGTCAAGCGCGTACTTCGACGACACTGCATGACGTGCCGCAAATGGAATGCACAGCCCTTCAAACTTCCGGCCTTCCCTCCATTACCAGAAGAGAGGACACGTGCAGCGCGAGCCTTCCAGAACGTTGGCCTGGACTACATGGGACCTATAACAGTACGCGACTCTGGAGGCCTTTGCAAACGATGGATAGCCCTCTTCACCTGCCTGGCCACTCGAGCCATCCACTTGGAAACCGCAAACAACCTGTCCGCAGAACAGTTCCTACACGTCTTGAGACGGTTTATTGCCAGGAACGGTTACCCTACCAGTGTGATACTGGACAACGCGCCTCAATTCCAGTTGGTCAAACAGGTCATGCATAATGCCGTTGCCACATCTATTACATGGCGATTCATTACGCCCTTCGCACCCTGGCAAGGAGGAGTATATGAACGGCTGGTAGGCCTAACTAAAACAGCTTTCCGCAAAGCAGTCGGCAGAAGGCTGTTGACCGAGGAAGAATTCACAACGATAGCGATTGAATGTGAAGCTATAGTGAATAGCCGACCACTCACCTACGTAGACTCAGCCATTGGAGAGATACTAAGGCCAATTGACTTCCTCCGACCGCGTGCAATTATAGCAGAACGAGAACCAAGCTCCGACAGCGACAAAGACCCAGACTACACAGAAGGCAATCGCGGAAAGCTGCTGAGGCTCTGGAAGGCAACAGTCGGTAGCTTAGACCGTTTCTGGAAGCTCTGGACGCAAGAATATTTGTTGAGCCTCCGAGAAAGGTACCGCAGGGAACATCAACAGTCCCGCCGAGTTACGTGCCGTGCACCACGAGAACATGAAGTCGTCATTGTCGCCGAAGATGGTCTGCCCAGAGCGGAATGGAAGCTAGGCAAAGTTGAAAAGGTGCACAAGGACAGCGGCGGAAAAACGAAGACGGTAGACGTCAGAATGCCAAACGGTCATGTGCTAAAGAGACCAGTGAACATGCTCTACCCCCTCGAAGTGTCTGAGGAGGAAAAGGAAACGCAAATAGCGTCACACAGGGAACAATTCGTGAAACACCCTGCAGACGGTAACCTGCAGGAAGAGGAAACTGAGGAAGCGGTGGAGAATCGAAACGAGAGCAAAACTCCCAGAAGATTGTACTCACACACGTTGTCCACAGTACTGGTCGTACTACTCGCAACCTTCGTATTGGCAAGCAGCGCGCCAGCGAAACCACTATTTCACATATGCGTCAAACGCGGCCACGGCCTGTATATGAAGATGCCCGACAAATTAAACTGTACGGACGTCCGCGAGGAAACACACGGCTACCCGCAAACCGTGGAAGTGTTGAACAGGGCGTTCATTTCGGCGAATGCAACTTTCTGCACGCAAATAACGCGCACCGTCTGCACCAATTGCTTCTTTCGATGGAGTATGGCTGTCACCCGCGATGAGACAACAGTCCAAAACGTCACTCCATCGCAATGTTGGGAGATGCGACAAACGCTGGAGCTCAGTGGCATACGTCTCGAAGCAATTGACGAAAACCGATGGGCATCCAGACAGCCAACTGAGTATAGCTACGGTTGGATCGGAACACGATGCCATGCAACCACAAATTACCGTATGGAACAGGGAGTAATCAAGTTCTACGATGGCTTAAGTCGTTCATTGGGATGCGACAAGACTCTGGGAAAATGCGTCACAGCCTCGGAGACGATACTGTGGGACCCGAGCGAAGTGGCCGATCAATGTCCTTATCGAACGCTGGGAAAGGTGACCGCTCAAGTATCAAACCAATTCGTCACAATTCCTTCAATGCAAGCCGTATTCGTCAGAACCAGAGAGACGCAGAACGGTACAAGCGTCGACACAATATGCAAATTTCGGAGAGCCGAGATGATGAAAAACGGAATCATTATAGAATTCAGTCCCGAAGGACAGCTCTCTCGAGAAGAACGAAATCGTGTGCTCAGCGGGAGGACGCTGTTTGTCGAACAACTACCAGAAGAAATCAATAAGAAAAGCGACCTCTCCGTGAACGCTAAATTACAGTTCCTGTGGAACAGCCTCAATGAACGAGAACAAGGAGTGACTCGGGAAATTCGGCACAGAATTTGCGAGCAACACAACCGCCTCCTTTGGCTCATCGAAGCTCTGAGCAGAACTGACCCAACTACGGCAGCGCGAATACTCCTCAAACGGACGGATGTCACTGCACAGAATATAGGGGACCTTCTGAAAGTATTCCCATGTAAGAAACTGGAGATATCCAAGGTCTTCATAGACCACAAAGTCGGCGGCAAGTGCTACCGAGATCTCCCGGTACGCTACAAGGACAGGATCTTGTTCGTCCAGCCAAGATCACAGGAACTCAAGACCGCAGCGGAAGAAATCGCCTGTAGCGAGATCAGAATGAAACAGGACAAAAGAATTGCGGAGGAATGGGCACGTCAAACAGACGAAGAGGAGCCAATTTTCGACGCGCCACCGCTCACGGACATATCTGAGGAAAGGCTTCAGTCCATGCTAAACATGTTCGAGAGGGGGCACCAAGCATGGGAACAACCCCCAAAGGAAAGAGAAAAGTCGATGGCCGACTCCATACGAGACGAAGTGGAGGAAATTATCGAGGCTGCCAGCGAAACAATCGACAAATCCACTGTCGCTATCGCGAAGGAGCTCGAGGCCATCGCCTCGCAATGGCGGTGGATCATAGTTGCGGCGATCGCGGTGGGATTAGGAGTCGCAGGCGCCGCGGCGGCATACTTCGGGCGACAGTACGTCCTCTACCTGACGGGATGCTGCCGTGTAAGAAGTCGACCGAAGAAAAGAAGAGCGACCGGGGCAGCACACGAAGAGACAGAAACTCCCGCGAGGATGCAGAGGTTTGAACCGATCTGGGTGCCTCTTGCAAACTTCCAAGGCGGCGGGAGTGTCGCGAATAGCGAGTGCATGCATGAAGGCTCATGCCGTCATGGCGACTCGCTGGCGCCGCTGAATAGCAAAAGACGGTCAGCCGTCTCAGCGGCGCCAGCTAAGATGGACAGCCGATGCATCAGCACCGGAAACGGAACGATGCTAAAAGGAATCATGGCCCACAAAAAGAGGCGTGAGACCGTATCGGAAAGGGCCAACGTAATGGAAGGCGGAGTTGCGCAAAGGGATATAAGCAGCCCAAGCTCAACTCCGCCATTCGCTTGCTAGCCATCGGCCACTTAGTGGCCTTCACGCTTCGCCCGCACTGCCTTCAACAGTACGTCGTCTCCAACAGTGCCTTCAACAGTACGTCGTCTCCAACAGTGCCTTCAACAGTACGTCGTCTCCAACAGTGCCTTCAACAGTACGTCGTCTCCAACAGTGCCTTCAACAGTACATCGTCTCCAACAGTGCCTTCAACAGTACGTCGTCTCCAACAGTGCCTTCAACAGTACGTCGTCTCCAACAGTGCCTTCAACAGTACGTCGTCTCCAACATCACCTTCAACGGAACGTCGCCTTCGGTCGTCAACAGCAGTGCTCCGTTCTCGTGCGCCTGCCATCGTCTTGTTTTCGTTCTATACTGATTCCGCATCAGCGTGATCTACTACTGAACGTGAGTATTTTGCAACCCTTGCAAACATAATTTTTTCACTCGTTCAGTACAGCCAGAATTCTGATGGCTGAAGACATCCAGGAAAAATCTATATAGGATATTCTGAGTTGGAATTTCAAACCACCAATGGCTTTTCAGTGCTTAGTCTGCAGTGGCGAAGTTCTATGCACTACAGCCTATAACGGAAACAACTGTTTTTGAAAACCGAACTTATATCAATTAGAACAGATGTTGCACTGCTGTTGGAATACCGCGAAACATTCTGAGCTTAAACCGAACATCTCATAGCAGGAATGATAGGAGAGTGGGGCCAAGGTAGTGGAGGTGAGGGGGATGGGGGGATCACATGCTGTATCGTTTGATTGTGCAGCTCTATTCGCGGAACCGGTGACTTTTGCTTACTATCCAGAGTTCTCTATTTACCCTGTAAGAGTAATACATATCACCATATTGGCCTTAGCTTCATACAAAGGCTGTTTTTTTATCGCTTGCAGCAAAAAAAGAACGCATCCTGTGGTTTAAGTGAAAAATATCATAGGCATTCTTCACTTCCTAAAAACATCAAAAATCGCTAAAATGTCATCAAGTAAGAGTGCTAATCGGTTATTGTCGTGATACTCACCTCACTTCAATACGTGAACGAGAGTTTAATCTGTTTGACGCTGTAATCTTACTTTGGCTAATACCGATACTATTTTCATTCTTAATCAAGAGTAAAATAGTCCATCTGAAATGAGATCGGATCACGATCAGGAAGTACACAGCAAGAACACAGCTAAAATTACATATTGCTTTCCAGTGAAGGAAATTAATCGTCAGGTTAGCTCAAAAACTTTGTGTCCAATTTGCTTTGACAGAATTCATTGAAGCTTAGAATGTAAAAGTGAGTCGTAGTAGATGAGGCAGTAATAGAAGTTTTAATTGGAAGGGAAATTTATTACCCAGATTGACCAAGTTCTCAGACGCGTTCTGCTATTAAACATTATTAAAAAAGATGCCATTAAACAATCTAAAATATCTTCTCATGAGTATTTTCTATCCTTCATTTTCTTAAATCAGCTATCACTGATGGATATTTCAAATATTTTTTGATCAGTAAGCATCACTTCGAATACAAACCCCCTTCAAACAGTTGTGCATTGTTTGTGATCCGTAACAGTGATAACTCTTTATAGTCTGCATGATTTCATCATTGAGCATAGAAGACACTCTATTATAGCACAAATACTACAGTCGGCTCGGCAAATTTTGAAACATTTTCTGTACCTTAATCTTCGGTTCATTGAATTTATAGTTTGTGATCAGCGATCAACACATTGGAACTAAGGGATTAAATTCATAAATTAAGGAAATAAATAAATTCTTACAATATTCTCCCTAATGCAGTATGAATTTGATTTGTTTCCGCAAAATGGCTCCACTGAAGTTATTTTTTTACGAACAAGAGAAATGATTACATACGTATAAAAGAAGATCGGTATGATAACCACCAGAGAATGAAATAAAAAAAAGAAAAGATATTGTCCATCATGAAGATATTTTTCAAAATCTTCCGAAAGCATTCCATAAGCACTCGGCTCGTAATAAAATGTCACATACCAACTTTGAAAGTGTGTACACAAAACCTTAAAAAATATTCATTCGATTTAACAATACGATATGTCATTTCGTTCACAAAATGGCAATGCAATAATTTATGCACTAAACAATGAACATTGAAGTTATTGTGAATCTTAAATGCTCCTGCCCTCATAGTGCTTATATTCAACGTTGCGAAGATCAGTGGCATTAGCGTTCATCATTTCAAGGCAAGAATTGCTACTCTCACTTCATTTCTTCGTATATTCTAGTAAATTTTCTAAATTCTTCGTGCTCGAATCCTTCATCAATAATCCTCTTACCTTTTGAAGCGACAATGCAAATAGCAGTTCTATATCGCCGTTATTGCATGCTTATCTGTCTATCTATAAAGCAGAATGGTTGCAATGGTCGAGCATCTCAAACACCACAATGTTTGTCATCGACATTCGCTCATTAATTTAAAAAAAAGGTTGCTTGATGCATGCAAAGCCCAGTGGCAATGCTATATTTAACAACGTGATCTATGATGCTGTTGCCGAAAGCTTTTTCTGAATGGCTAGCTATCTATGCGTTTGAATTAAAGTGAACATATATTGTGAAAACATAACATATACCATAATGGCTTCCGTGTTTATCACCAAAATACTCAATAGGATAATATTTGAATAATTTGAATGCATAGATGTTGATTAAGTGCGGTGAAATAGATGCATAAATGAGAAATATTTGATGTGTTTCATCGATCATGAGCAAATTTCAGTGAGTTGTGAAAAGTGAAATATTCTTTAGAGAATACTTGCTCTTTTCAAACTTCTTAATGAAAAGGTGATTATGCATGATTCGGTTTCAAATACAAGTGAGCAGACTGTATTTGAATGTCTTCATATCCGAATGTGAGGACATTTCTGAAGGAAATGGAAATGAACTTCTCCAATGAACATTGGTCATTGCCGGAACACAAACGATTCGGAGGAAACGAAGAACACTGGTCTTTGAGAACTTCTTTTATAACTTCGAAATTTCGATGCCTATTATACTTAGTTGCTATCAACAAATACCAGGGTGTCAGGAAAAATGTAACTGATACTGATTGTGAACCCATATACCGAAGAGGATGCGCGAAAATATGCATCTGCATTGTTTTCCTTCCACAGTTCGCAACAAATGTCATCCTGATCAATGAAATCTGTAAATCTTCTAGCAATTCCACAAGCCTTATCCTGTAGCACGTAAGATCGGGAACCTTCCGGCCGATTGAACGCTCCGGCACTCAGCCAGCAACCCTTATTAGGCCAGACCAAGAGATGATTATTTGATAACATACACCTCTACTCTACAATCACATCTCCCATGGACTACCACGAACATATTTGCAGTGAACGAACAACGGTCATGGAAAAACAATCGCATAATTAAGTACTCACAGAAGAGCAACGAAATCTCTTCGATTCGAGCATCTTCGATTTAAACACATAAGAATGAGCAATGCCATCGACATGTCTTAAGAACTCTTCACTCAGGTACCCCAAAGCTGAGCTTCAAACGCTGCATGAGAAGCGAGTCAATGAACTCATTTTTCTCTTCGATGATTGCGCGAAGAAAGTATTAAGGATTAGCCGTGATGCACCCAACTAAGGATACGCTTCTTCCATGACACAAGCCATGGTAGATAGACATATGCAGTTTCATCGCCACACCATAAGGATTTACAACAATGAAATGAACGATTAGTGAACCTGAATCAAGGCGAGGATATAACATCCAGCACAGATGGAATAGGAGATGCAACGTGATTGAATGCGAAACCACTGTGGATGACGAACTGCGGCGAATCGTGACCAAGAAATTAACGGGTGATGATAGCACATTGAAAACCAAACCCAGTCAAGATACATCTGTAAAATTCCCCACATGGTTATTATCTCAAAAACTATGCGTTCATCGAAGTGCCAAGGAGGAACCAAAGCGTTCTGGTAATTCCGATATTTTTTGGTCTCCAATCTCATTTTCGACTCACTTTCGACGCGTTCATATCTCGTCTTAGTTACCTGTTCTGGCCTTCAGGCTCCGAAACTTTCCTTGCTTCTTGGCATTCCTGTTTCTGTTTTGTTCCTATCCGTTTATTTGGATCTTGCCGGCCTAGGACAACCAAAGATATCATCAAGAGAGTTATAAGAAATTTCCGAAATATCACTCCTCTGAACTTTTGAAGTTGCCAATCTTTTGCACTACGGCCTCAGATATTTCGGTGAACCCGGTTAGTGTGTTCTTTATTCTACATCGAAAAGCTGAGGAGAACCTCTCTAGCCCTTTCATGAAATGGGATGTTTCATAATTCATATTCTATATGTGCTCGAAATATTCAAGATCTTCCTAGGGGCATTTGCGAATGAAAGGTATCCGTTGCCATTGTAATCAGAAGGACGCAATAGTGCTTCACTTACTGCCAGTGTAGAGCATTACTTTGGTACTAAGGATTCAGTCTTCTCACCACATATCTAAGCATTTGAGTGTCTAAAAATATGTCGTACATCCAGATATGTCTAAAAATCCTGCTTAGCAACGAAAACACGGCAGAAGCATTTTTTATAGAAGTGAGTATGTAAGTATATTTCTATTGACAGCTAATAATCGCTTTCACTCGAAATGGCCATTCAGTAACGATTTTCTGATGCGTCGCTTCATGATAAGTTTAGTCGTAAATGCAGAAGCATTTCATTCGGACGTATCTTATTACAAAGGTAACATGACTCCAGCACATGCATTCAATGAGATGAATACAACCTGTACCACAATTTTCGATTATCAATTTCTATCTCTGGCCGGCTATAAAAGTGATGGGTAACCTTTCTTCGCATTTGCCGATGTAGGAGATTCTGGATTTTTGAAGCACATATAGAACAAGGGCCAGTATACATAAACAATAAAATAGTAGATATGATTCAAACGGACGAAGAATTACACCTCTGGCTTCTCAGCGCTGACTAAACAGTGTAATAACCTATATTTGGCAGAGTACTTGAAGTAATAGTACAAGAAAGCGATAACTGCAGAAATGCAAAGAGCCTGTCGATATGGGTATTTGTGATAATTCCCATGATATGGTTCTTGCTAAGCAGAAATCGGTATGACGTCTATTATAAAGCATTTCATCTGATCAGCAAATAATTTCTACCAATAATTCCTCATATTGCAGAATGACCCACTTAGCGAGAGCAATAGTGAACATGTCCACTGCTCGTGCTCCATTTAAACCTAGCTATTAGAAACTGGTGAAGACTCACATCATTACACTTGATCAGAGATTACGAATTGCCAATGCATCAGGTAAATATCACTGAGGGATTTCAAAAATACTAATGAAGGTGATCTTTGACTACTTGCAGTGATAAACGCACGATTTGTTAATTACTTGCTTATAGTAAACGGTCTATACGAGTGTCTTTTGAGTTGGGACGGAAGGAAGGATGCACATTTTAGACATGGCTGGGGTGCATGGTACCTTACAGCAAGCTAATGTTGGCAGCTGAGACGCAAGAGTGCGGATGATCAGAAATGAAGAGAAAAAAATGTTATTTTTTGATAGCACGCAATTCCGATACAAATGTTTGTTCTCAATTAGTGCTAAGCCTCTAGATGTTTTCTTTCTTGGCATCGAAAGTTTGGATATTTTCAGACGACTGCAAATATTTCAAGTGTTTTAACCGCCCGTAATTGAAATTGTTGGTTAATAAATTGCATTTCCATCGAAGAAATATGGCTATTTATGCAGGTGAACGCGACAAACGCGCCATTTTAAAGTGGCAGTAACAGCCCCGATGTAAAAGAAAACTCATCGGCGAAGAGAATTGAATAAACAGCTCCACCTATAACTGCTAGCGCTACCAGCTTCAATGAGAAGAATGCTTCAAAAAGCTCACCTGGACCCAATGTCGTGCTTGCGGTATGATAATCTGTGACTTGGTCAGAATCATTATGCCAGGTATCATACCAAAATTTAATAGCAGCAAAATATTAGCCACAATTGAGCTAAACAGGTATCGGTATCCAATAATATTCTGAAAGCACCGTGAAGAGAATCAAACAACAAGCAGTGACGTTGCTGCTATTCGGGAGCAATCATTTAGTTGCCAATTATGCGCATCATAAGTGATAACATTCAAAATAACAGTTATTTCTATAATTTTTGCTGCATTCGCCATAACCCATTGATATTTTATAATTTTGTTGTAAATCTTCCAATGGACCGGGCAGTTACATGATGCACAAGTAACAATATAGTGATTAGCATCTGAGTATCAGCTACCAGCTGTTGTTTGCTCAAATTTTATTCGTCGAATCGCTTACCATGTGGATCAAATTTAGACATTTGACTGAAAATCACTCGTTTAGTAATTTGTTGCTGGAGCTGTTAGACGAGCCAAAGTGAGAGCCACATGTGCAGGTAGATGGTGATGGATGAATGAATCCAATGCTACGCTTAACTTATTTGAATGATTGTTACGAGCTCACTTCCAAAATTTATACACGCTCTCTGTGCATTGCATGAGAAGTAGTAATGCGTGGCATGAAAAGCGAATGCAGCAATCATGTGTGCCTTTCAAACGAATTTATCTCAGAACAACTGTCGATTTACAGTGCCAAAAAAGAAGCACAAAAGCGACTCCAAACCTAGGGGGTTGCTCCTCCCTCAGCACTATCATCTGAACGCTAAATTGCGGAAGGCGATTCTATGTGAGCCCATTTCGGTGAAGAGATGTCTTTTCAACAAAGTAAACAGTAGCGCAGCAATTTAATTATGATGCACAGGTTTGTGGATGATAAAGCATAAACGAGCTCAGGTGTACTTGGATTACATTTATCACTCAACTATTGCAATTCTCCCATATTCCGTGCGAGGGTCTCTGTTGCATATGTGGTAACATTTCATCACATTCAAAGTGCAACTTCACTCACCGAAATGGGTATTGCAAAACGCATGCACGTGGCAAATATCGCAATGTACAATGGCCACGTCATGACGACGCGCAGTGAGGTAGTGGATATCACATGAGTACATAGCAGAGCTATCTATTTCAACATGAAATCGTCACATGACGACCACTATATAAGCTGTGCCTTTTCCGTTGTTTTTGTGTGTGTGTTTTCTTGTGTGCGTGTCCCTCGCTACTTCGGTTCTAATAAAGCTCGCTCCTCACTCGCCGTTTCGTCTACATCATCACCGCCACCACTCGGCGACGTAACAATCCTCAGTCAGTGTATCACAGTGGCAGTCAGATACACAACAGTCTCCTTCTAAAAGATTGGCCGATGTACTCAAAATTGATATCTACCTCTTTTCAGCGTTTATGACTGGTGTCTTTGTCTTTTGCTAAACTTTCGAGATCTTGGGGGGGGCTAAGGAACGGTTTCTATATTCAAGCTGAACCCCTTTTCGAGGAATATTTGTAGACGTATATAAAAATGATATCCAAATAAACACGGAAACACGCATACAAAAAATACATTCACGTGTAAAGGAATTCATATTTTTGAAACATCGCATCTTCTTCGGAAAGTCTCTATTTTTATTTCGAAGATTTTAAGTTGGTAGCGTAACTAACATGACAATTTTTCAAAAAACAGTATGACAAGGAATATTTGCAGGCTTAGAGGAACTTTCAGAAATGGTTTTCTTCAATGCGAGAATCACACAGAAAAATAATAATTGTTGCGCCGTCTATGTTTGCTCGGAATTGAGAGGAAAAAACAGTTGCCCAGCAAGATCGATTTGCTATCCAAAGTTCGATTTGCAGAACGCAAATGAAAATGTCATCCATGATCCTTTCAGTCTGATGTGATTGATTTTAATTGAAATGAAATTCTGAGTATTTAAAACATACTTTATCGTCAAGGAGCATGATATAAGCGACGAGTGCGTGCAGTGGTAGGAAGATAATTGCGAAAATGATGAGAGAAGCACCAGCAAAGATATCGCTGCCGCCTAATGGCTGGCTGTACCACACTATCGACTCATTAGCCAATCCTGGAATTGTCATCTATATTCATACGACAATTTTTTTTGCGACAAGTCTTTTGGATGATATCTGACACACGAAATAGATTCTTTCTTTTTTTTTCATTTTCGAAGCGAAATTGTTATCACTCACTAATCCTAAGTGATATTGAAAATAGCATTCTTAAAAGCACTGCTTCTGGAGATTTAAAAATAGTGAATCTCTCGTCCGAACTGTTCACGGTCTTAGTTGTTGGTTTGTCACCTACATTAAGAGGTCGGCAACTATGATATCGTATCACAAAAACTACCACAGCGGCTTAAGAAAAATCATCGGTTCGATTTGGTCACTTCTAGTGGATACGAGTTACCAGTAAAAGGCAATGCGCGCAGGTGAAGTAATGTAGGTTGTAGGATATATCGAGAGGCAATATATTTATAGAAAGATGCTCTTAAGCTTATTTGGACTTCGATGAGCAAATAAAGGATGAACTCAAAGGAAGCGTAATGTTCTTCACCAACTTTTTAGACATTTATGTTCTCTCAAGACGGCTGTGCAGCTTGACTGGCAAATGAAGGCAGAAATTCCAACCCTGAGCAATATGCTCTTGTATTCTAATATTGCTATAGAGCTTGCTAACAACGTATTTATTCTAATATTGAAAGGCTATCATAACAATATTGCTGCCAGTTGCTGGAATCCAGGTGTAATAAACGAAAAAGTAATAAAAATGAAGAAATGTCATGCTTCCCATTATAATCACTGTGCTGCATATGAGATTACTATTTTGGGATCAATGGGACTTTTTATATTCTTCGAAATTTAGATTTCACGAACACAGTAGCTCACTTTATTTTTAGTTCCTTACAATTATTCAACAATAAGCATTTACCTTTGCTTGGAAAATGGTGATGTATTGAAAGCATCGAACGCAACATCACGAATGAGCTAATTACATGGGTGGAATCGACATAAAACATTGCTGAAGAATGAAATGGGCGTGGTCTATGTTGAGTCGCACGATCATTGATACGATTTAATCGCAATATAGCCTTTTATCTTGCTGTCAATGGTTGCACGGAGGATTACCGCAGTTTCAACGCTTCTGAGCTTTAAACGCTGTGCGCATTCTTGAAGTTAACGGGGAAATTGCGACCTCCCCTCAATAGTGCATAACATTCCGCCGGCAGAGTTGCATGCTTGTCGATTTCCACTCAACACACCACTTAGAGCTTTCATAGAGGAAACAGTTTTAAACCATTTCCGTCTACCTGACATTCGGGTACAAAAAACAAGCGTGCTTTGCATTATAAAGAACAAAGGAAGCTTCCGTCAGTACACAAATGAATTCTATGATTTTCTTCGAATAAGCTGCAGTAAATGTCCTCAATTCGATAAACTTCAATCACTTATAGTTTTGTGCACTTTGGCTAACTCATATTTGCAGAGATCACTATGGCAATATCATCTCTACGCGTAGATAGGGCGTGTCTTTGTCTACATATTTTTGTTCAGGTGAGCTCAACTCGGTAATAGTTGAAGATAAAATTGTGAGGTTTTGTGAGCTGACCTTTGCCTCTGCTTGACTTCTTATTCCAGTATCGATGAAGATCCATCATATTTTAAAGAATTCACAACCACTTGAACGTACATTTTGATGGAAATGTTTTTGTAAGCAAAGAAATAAACAAACATTCAGTTGTGATGATTTTGAGGAATACGGCAAGGCTACAGCAAGGCACTTAGTTCAGCATATAGATTTGCCAATGATGGCCAGTGGTTAGCTGCTATGCAAAAATAACAAAATTATGTTGAGTGCAATAAAATGAAACTTTTGAAGCTACGAAAATTTCTGCATAACATATATATATATATATATATATATATATATATATATATATATATATATATATATATACAAGTTAATAAACATATTTATTCATTTACTTGTTTATTTATATTAATATTTATATTCACTTTTATACATATATCTATATCTATACTTATATTTGCATTTACATTTATATTTGTATTTACATTTATATTTATATTTATATTTATTTATATTTATATTTATTTATATTTATATTTATTTATATTTATATTTATATTTATATTTATATTTATGTTTATATTTATATTTATATTTATATTTATATTTATATTTATATTTATATTTGTATTTATATTTATATTTATATTTATATTTATATTTATATTTATATTTATATTTATATTTATATTTACATTTATATTTATATTTATATTTGTATTTATACTTATACTTATATTTATGTTTATATTTATATCTACGTTTGTAATTATACTAATATTTGTATTGATATTTATATTTATATATAATGTAAATTTGTATATCAATTTGAGCTGTAAATGTGACGCCCAGCTCACAAACACGAACTTGCAAATACGATCTAATGGGCGGTTGCGAATCGCTCTAAATTCGCTAGTAATGAAGTGCTCAGAGGTGCACCCACCGAAGTGCCTCGAAAGTGTTCCTTAACAGTTGCCTTGCATGCAGAGGCAACTTTTTTCATGCGTTCGCTTATTCCGCGTTATACAATGAATGCCTTCGAACAGTCAATCAAGCAATTATGCAACGAACCGACTTTGGCCGAGCAGTTCCCAGTGGGTGCCGTTCTTCTCATGTAGGGGTTTTCTCACTCAACGTCAACCAAAGCTTTAGCAGTGAGTTTTTAAAATCCGGAATCAAGGAATTTATTAAAAGATCATTACAAATCTCATAACTTTCTTTTATTAGTTGTCTGCAAAGGCTTTTTCTCTGCATCAGCCATCTATTTTGCCGAAACGGCGATCATTATTTATAATTGAACCTTAAATCCCTCCTTCGATAATGACATTTGAGATGTGAAATGCCGTGTGACTTTAGTCATTTCATATTCAGTGGGCCATTCTGAGTGCTAAAGCATTTAATTTAACGCTGTAGTGAAATCTCAACAGTGATAGAAAACGAGCATTCCCATTACGATACCCGCTAAAGAAGATTTCCTCAATGATCACTGTTATCAATTATAAATCTTTTTTCCTCTTTAAAGCTCCTCACAGTAAAATCGCCGTATCTCGTCACAATATAATCCCGTTCAGTTAATGAATCCCTATTTCTGTGATTGCTCCATTGCATTTTTGCATCAATTAACTATTTAATACAGTAAGCAAATCAGATGTGAAAGTTCAATACACAACTGATATTCGATAAATTTCTTACTGCGTCCGCAGAAAATCGCTCATATGAGTAACACTGAAAACGCGCCAGTCCTCGAACCTCAGAAAGCTTTACATTTTTTCTCTAATTTTATCATAATATCGCCGCTAGAAAAGACACGTAGATATTCTTCATTATTCTTTTGTTTAAGAACAGCTTCTCAGAAGTCCTGATAGAGAAATATAACAAAAGAATTAAAGAAAATTTGGAATTCGAAACATTGAAACTTCTCAGTGATACCTCTGCGTTTCAGCCAGCGCTCAAGGAATGTGCGTTAACGATTCAACTTTAGATACCCCACTAAACGGAATGCATTCCTCACCGGATGAGAACGGTCTTATTGAATAGTCTTATCTAAATGCTGACTATTTCAGTTTTGAAATGGCTCCAGCTATAATTCAAAAAATAATTTTACTTCGTTTCAACTCCAATAAGCTTTCTTTTTGATGCTATCGAATTGTTTGCCTCTTAGTCTAATACAAAACGAATCATTGCTTTAGGACTGCAATTATGCACATGCACTCATCGTTATATAACGAGGTCAGTGCTTTTCAGTCGATAATGCCAGACCGAATCACAGCTTAAGTGAAATCAAAACATGTGCAGAAACAGCGCAAGAGGATTGATGCATTATGCTCTTCTATATTTACGAATAACTGAGATATTCACATCCGAAAAAAAATAAATCACTGTCGGTCTTGATTAAATGCAATTTTGCTTTCGAATCGGCTATACTTTACAAACACATACGGTTGCCATTCGGCGTGATTGATAAGTTAGAGGCATATGCACTAAGAAGGTGGAAAAAATATGACGGAAATTCTGGATATTTTCATATGTTTATTTCAGCTAAAACTTAGATAAGAAAGTCAAATACGCAATGAAAGACTTTATGAGTCAATTTGGATTTATAATTCTAAATTTCTCAGGAGTCAATTCAAAAATTATTTGAATAAATTTTGTGGGTTTAAGCTTCTTAGCAACTGATTCCAGAAATATCATAGAACATGCTGACAAAGAGGCTCACGAGATAAAATACTTTAGTGCACGTTTCGAAATGAAATGTAAAAAAATGTGTGATAAAATGGGAAGATGAAATTGCAATGCGTTTTGTCGCGTGAAGATTCATAGGCAAATGAAAACCTTGCTAGCCTATGTCAGAGATTTCGGCCGCCGGTAGGGAGCGATTCCAGAATTGTTTACTGCACTTTTCCATAAAATGTAAAAACAGTATGATGCACATAAGCAAATCCATGTTGGCGTTCATATCCGACTTCAATCACATCTCCTGCTCTCCGTTCCCCGATTACTATATGGGCCGTCTTTATTGGCATATATAAGACGGAAGTAGTACTTACACTTTTCTGTTCCAAAAATATCATCTACAATCGCAAAAATATCAAAAGTTGGTACTACGAAGCGGCTTATTATGAGCATTGATGTACATCTTCAAAAGTGAACATTCTTGAGGGTGATGTACTATCACGACATTTTTATATACTTAAATTCACAACTGCTGTAATACCTATAGATATAGGTCGTACAAATATTCACCTTTTATACTAACTTTTCTAATTACAATTACGACCATCAATTCGTTTGTTTTGAAATGTGCATCATAAGAGTAATAGGTATAGGTAGCTGAATATTCTACGCAACGTACAATGACAATGCACTTCAAAAAACTGATGGTTTTAACGGATTGCAAGCAAAAAAAAAAAAAAAAAAACGGATAAGAGTCGATTTGGTTGCTGCCCATGATTAAGAGAAAAGGAGTAACTTTTGAAGGATAAATGACTTTAATATGCCTTCCTTAATATCTAAACAATTGCGGAAGTAGAATGAATTAACAAATTTATTTCACCTTCAATTGTTAGAGGTAGACGTAGAAAATTTTATCAATTGAAATTTATGAAAGAATATTTTCACAACTTTAGTGTCCCAATTTCATTGACAAACTTGATGAATTAAAATCATACAAGCGTGTGAACAAACAAATAAAGTGAAGAGAATAAAAATGATACGAAGATGAATAAAAGAACTTCTTCAAAAGGAACTCCAAAGGCATCATATAAAACACATTGAGGAATTATACTTTTAGCCTCTTTTTTCTTTGCTGCTTTTTGTTTATTTAGATGATTGGAAATGAAGTGAGAAGTATAGCAGAATGAGTATTTTCAACAACTTACTAATGCTCAAATTGAAAATTGTAGACATCAAGACGGTCATCTTTGTTCAGTCGGTCGGTTGCACACTGAAGCAACGATGGCCTATAATTTGAGTTGATGACATCAAACGAATAGCATGAGTTATACAAAGAAGCAGAGAGAAATCAAAATTGATGGGCGGGACTGAACAATGTAGAAGTGCAACGAAGATGAATTCTTGCTTTAACCTTTGGAAGTTTTCATCACTGCTCATCATCAACGTTTACAGTGAAGTATTAAAGAAAGTGCAGGATTGCAAAAATAATATTAATTGAAAGTATAGACAATTAAATCTCTTATATGCGCACAATTTAAATTATTTGTAGCAGAGGTCCTTTTTATGGTGACCTTCTTTCTATAAAGTTTGATGGACAGGAAAAGAGGAAGGCTAGATTAGGATGATGGCTGAAAATAGTGCATCTTATTGCATAACTTAGTTCTGCTTGTGTGTCTGCAATTTTTAGCATCAACATCTGTGACGCAACTGCTAGTTGCTTTTCAATACTACACCTCCTTCAACTGTTATTTGCCTTTGATTAACGTATCTCCTCATCGTTGTTTTGGTAGAGTTTATCGTCACGTGTAGACCTTGAAGAATTGTCGCTTGTGCTTGCCCATCTTCACCAATTTTTATTTGCACCGAATACAATCGCAGCTCTATTTCCAAGTATTATTTGTATCTCTTCGGCGTAATCAGCCTGTACTACTGAACTTCAGGTTGTTTAGTTCAAAGTGATAAAAGATAAACAGTATCAGGAGCGCTACTACACATTACGTGACTTCCATTTTCATTATTTTTTTCTAAAGATTCGAGATTGCAGCATTGAATCTAGTAGATATGAGTTTTGCACAATCTTCGCTGCTGTAAAATGTGATTTTCGCATTCCATTGCAATAGTACTTATTGAGGTTTATTCTAACTGCAAGATGTCGAATGCTGTCAGTTACTTCCTATGAAGTTTTACAAAATCCTGCACGAAATCGCAACATTGAGCACATAGGCTCTTCTACTCTTCATAAAGAAGGACGTGAAAAATAAGTATGCCCCCTCTCCTCTTGGACTTTCTTTCATAAGGGTCATGCGGAAGTTAATGCGCTCTTATCGCAACTGAACTGGTGCGATGACTTTGCTAACTGCTTTCACGTGAACAGCTGGCCAGAGGTGAATTGTTTTATTGGCACAAACATCGGAACACGCCTGATTCTCTACCAGCATACTATCTAAAGGATTTAAGGAATGTCCTTGCATTGCAGTATACCTTTGCCGACAGCCGTCTCTCTGATCCTACATCAAATTTGTGAGGAGCATCTGCTGCAGCCTTATTGCTGAAAAAAGAAATCTACAGAGATCTTCAAAGATGGGACTCATGATGATGAAGCCGAAGAGTCTCAAAACTGCACATTCTTTGTCGAAGTTATCCCATTCTGAGCCAGGGATCCGGATAGGCTGAAGGTGCTTCAAACTTGGGTAATTTCAAGCTAACCGATAGCATGCCGTGACCAACAATGCAAACATATATTAACTAAACCAACTGAAACAAACCACAGATTTTACACTCAAATACAAACGTTACTTACACAGTTGAAAGCACAAGATAAGATAAAGCCAAAAGGCAAGGCATCAACGGGCAAGAAATAATGGTCAACGAGGCAAGCCGAGCAATCTTTTTCCAGCTCGCCTGAATACGACGCAACAAAGTCGCGATATACATCTCCATCTTTTATAGCATCCGGAACGCAGCACCTTCAATTCCAATTCATCCGCTAGTGGGATAGAAATTCGTTGGACCGAAGCTTGCTAACGAAGCGAGCTTTTAGAAATCATTGTTCTAATGAAAGTTCGGCTTTTCATGGAAAAATTCAAAACCAAATATTCCACTAAATTGTACAGAGCAAGTATCTTCCTAGCAAGATGAAATAACTCTTGAAGCAGCAATCTAAAAATGAGACATATTTGTCGCGCACTGTCACATTTCTTTGTGAGCAAATAATGTTGTAAGGATCAAAAATGAATAACAATACGTATTAGGCAATGAATAACACTGCATCTCAGGCAGTAATTCGCATTGAACATCACAATGTTGCGTTCGGATGAGCAAGAATTGAAAATATAATTTGGTCTCAATATTAACGCTGAACGATTTCGGCAAACTTATCAATGATGCCTTTAGTAAGTTGTTGCTGTTTAAAAATTCAATGTTCAGTTTTTCTTTCGAGTTGTGGGAGCATGAAACATAACCAAAGTCAATAAAGCACCTTTAGTCCACAGTACTCTCCGCTTTATCCATTTGAAATAAGATCCATTCTAGCTTTGTAATTGTTTCTTCAACAGGAAAAAACTAAGCTGACTTCTCACAGGACCGCCCCTTTTAGTAGTCCCTCAAAGTATATGTTAAAGAATGCCAGATTTGGGATGGTTTATAGGAATGCATATGCCTGAAACGTCAAATTTTTCTATTATGACGCAAATATTTTGACGTTCTAAGCACAACTATCCCGAAGTAAATTCATACAGAAGGGTTTATTATGCGCTACTGCTTTAACGCGGAAATTTTCGGATGCCTTTTCCTCCAAAATTGAAATAAATACCTGCCAGTCACACTTCTCCCTTCTTCGCTGGCCATGTGACTGTCTCCTCCTTTTGGTCCTCTCACTATCACCTGACTATGAGAAAAAACTCCGACAGCACTTGACTGAGGCTCTGATGACAACTACTGAGCATCAACTGTCATGACGTGATAACTGATGACGTCATCGGCTCCCGTACAGCAGTTACCACGATGAGCCCACTACTGTACCATAACCATTTTGTATCTGAGCGATGAGGTCATCAACCATTATATGTTATTAAATGTCGTTAACAAAAACAATGGTCACATCAAAGTAAAATAATTTCCTTAAGTCCGATGACGTCATCTGTTATCGTACGATATGAGGGGTACAATTTGTGATAGTGCTGCCGTCAAGGAGGTTAGATGATGTCATCGTACATACAAAAGCGCAAATAACCGAAACTGCGTTGCGAAAGAATGAGATGAAAAAATAAAGAAATAACGGCTCTACCAATTCATCGCTTTTGAGGCCAATGAAGTCATGAGAACGAGTAAGTGCACTGCGAATAACTTGCTCACTTCAGTTTGACACCTGGAGATTGCCGATAAACTGGAAGGAAACAATCTGCAGCAAAGAGAGAGAAAAGCTTCAACTATATGCCACCTCACAACTTTTAATCGATTATAAAGCATGTGTTTGAAAATCAGGATTCAAAAAATCTTTTCCGTTTAGAACACCCTCCCTACTCTCCGATTACAAGTGAGCTGAGAAGGTGTCGATATCGCTAACCACCGGACTTTAAACCTGTGACATCGTTTTCCCTCTTCCCCGTTCGAATATGGCGCATTGCTACAATTAATGCTCGGCTATTTTCGATCGCGATTCCTAAAGACAATCAAAGCTGCATAATCCGGTCATATGGAATCGTATCACAAACGTACCAGCGCGGCATGGGAACCTGCTTTACAAAGCAAATACCCGAATCAGATGGGCGCGGATCTCGTGGTCTTGTCTCAAAGAATGAACAAGGTCTACCACCGTATCCGGGTACAAGAAGATCGAAAAATGTAGTTCCCGCATCCAGTGCGACCATCGAGTGAAGGTTACCATGGTTTGGATCTAGATGTACGCACTCATCATCGCTGGTTCTTGTCACAGTACCCTCGTACCTTAAAGAATTCAATGTCCATCTTCAAGAAAGAAAAAGGGAAATACATAAGAAAAAGGGAAAAAATACATAACGCTTTCTTTGAAATGGTTGCCAAGTGAGATATGCAAGTCAAAGATTGCATCCACCGTGCTCCATCGGTGTTTTCATTTGGGTTCTATTGTGCAAGTCTATTTCTTTCCAGAGTTATTTGAGAAATTTCAACAAATTTTTGCTATTTCTCGGATTCGTACTCATTTCTTATATCGAGCGAATTTTGAGAAAAGTCCAAATCTCCTCAGAAAATGTCTATTGGGGGATATGACTCCCAGAAACAAATGGAACACCACAAACACACCAAATATATATTTCGTACCTAACAGGTCGTCCACGAAAAGAGCGGATTATATTCTTCTTCATTTCCTGTTCTTCCTCTTCGGCAGGCAACCAAGAATACGAAGTGATAGAAACAGAACCACGAATAACCTTAACAAAACCATGCATCTGTAGATGATCATGCAATGGCATGATACCACCTTTCCTGCAAAATCCGAAGAGACATGCATGCATGAGACAATCTTCGTAAATATCGGCATAGTAGAGTGGGGCCACCATGTACGTAAGCATCACTTCATCAGGTAATTTGATAGCGAGTGTGTCGTGTGAAATCGAATTCACCAATCGACTCAAATTCGATACTATCACTGATTGATCGGTCAAAGATGTAGAAGCATCTGTATTACCTCGAGATGAGACTAAAAGTTTATGTGAGAGCAGTGATGCCTCTTTCAAGAGTGCTCTTAGCGTTTGCCGCTCCATATATTCCATTACACAATTGCGAAGAATCAATCCTCTGAAAGAAGAAAAACACTTGTGAAATCGTTGCAATATTTTTTTAAAAAAATTTTTTTGGCATACAGAATACGGCAAAAGGCAAAATGCGGCAAGCAGCCACCTTCAAAATGAATAACATCTTCCAGCAACGAAGCTGAACAACGTCCAGGACTACGGTTACGCTGAGCATATTTCCAATAATATTACTGTTTACTTGTTCATTTATTCCCTCCCTCTCCTTCCAAGCAAATTGAATAATTTTCAGGCCATCGAAAGCGATCCATTTGCAATGCTTCATTTGCATGCTCCCTTATCGCTAAAGACAATAAAATGATACTCTCATTAATTCATATTCATATTTTCGATTATAATAAATATTGGTGAAGTGCATCAGATATATCGCAGATTTTTTTTTTTTTTTAACAACAAAGCAACATTGCACGTTTTACGCCATCTTTTTAGATTTTTGATGCACTACTGATTGCAACAATAAAACAGCATTTTCAAAAACGCTTTAAATGCTTATTTTTGCATTCTATAGAACATTCAAATTTGAAGCACTACTGATTCTCCAAACGCTAAGAAGTATTTCAGTCACCCGAATGTGCTATCCGATCCGAATTACATAGGCTGAAGATTCCATTCCTGAGGATTTGATTTGATCATTGGAATGTCCTTTCAGAAATAATTACCCTTCGAGAATACATCTCCTTCCTTTCCTCTTTGTTTAGAAGTTGCTATACCCTAACAAATACTCTCATATTTCATCTTCGTCCAAAAAAACCTTCTTGTTGGCCATTATATCCAGCAATCTACTGCAATAAAATAGCATAGATTGAAAGAGCTTTGCGGCAAAAAGTTAGCATTAACTGAGCGGAAATTCTGACCTGAGTCCATCGTTCGTTGGAACACCAAAATCAACGATTCTGAGCACTTGCAATCATTTCTACTTGTTATCTACTTGTTATATTCAATGCTTTCCCTCATAATTTTCAAGCTCTAAGAATTATATTGTGCCACTTTAAAGAAATTATATTCAGCTTCCAACCCAAATGTTCTAACCTTAAAAAAGTTACTTGAACTTTGAAAACACTGCCAATAGCACCAGCATCCCCGTCTGAACATTGGCCCTCCTACCTCGTCTCTCAAGCGACTATCAATGCAATACAATCTATTTGCATCCTTTCAATACGATAATTTATAAACGCCTAAATATAGAAAGCAATATCGATACAAATTCGGCAACTCTTTCATCAAATTTCAGTAGACTTTGCCGAAGGATGAGAACCAACGCCAAATAACATAAGACATTTCGATAAACAATTCTCTTTATTATGCAAATATTTAAAAGTAAAGAAATGAACAAGTAACAAAGAAAAACACCTCGAAACAGTGTGCACTTTCTTAGCTGCCTCTATGAGATGATTTCTTTGAACGGTTTTAAAAAATAGTTTTAAAGAACATAATAAAGCATTAGTATTTCATATGATCCGATCGCTCGTCGAAGTGAACGATTTTTTCCTGATCCAAGTGACAGCAAAATCCGACTTGACGGGTCTTAGAATAAAAATTTTTCGAAACGTTTAAGTACCCCTAATACCTCTCGGAATTGATGAATCAATATGAATCAACTTCAATAACCTAGAGTGCCAAATTATATCGATTAAAATTCGCAACTCTAACTTCAATCACTCTGAAGTGAAAGCTGTCGGGCAGATGAATAAACAAATGAATCCATAGAAAACAAACAGACAAAATAATGTCGCTATATTGCATTTTGCATATAAAAACATGCAAAAAAGCAAAACAAGTTAAGATAGTTCAAACAATCGATAATAATAATGAAATCAACAACGAATTCAGTAGAACATTTTATCTAAGAATGATGCAAAGAAAGCGATTATGCACTTATTCTATTTTCTCTCCAATAAGTGGCTTCTCTTCATTAAAGGTGAATCCAATTCCACAAAGGTGAGTTCACTTCAATCATCGACGAGTCTATCGAAATTTCCATAAAATCATTCAATCGCTTCCATCATAAAGTGCATTTCTTTCTGGTCAGTCAACATAAATAAGAGTGCATTGAAAACCACCCCGTTGCAATCCATTCCAACAATGAGTTGCAGTGAAATATCAACAAACGTTAAAGCACAAAAAATCTATGAAATTGAAAAAAAAAAAAATTCGAGAATTAAATAAAAAATTTCATTAAAGAAAAAATAAAAAAACCGAGATGAGGTGAGCATCTACGAACAGCACCAATTCAACATTCCTTAACCACCTTAACAAAATAATTTGATTTAAAGAAATATATATAACAATAAAACAACTCATTTCGAAGATTTCAATATTTCATTTAAACAAAATCATATCAATAAATATATTGAAAAATGTTCTCTTTAATGATTCCCTTATAAATTAAAATAAACGGAACAAGTGACTCAGAAAGGAATGTAAATCTATCAATTTTCACATATTTAAATAATCACGCCGAAATACATGAAAACGACAAGAATGGAAAACACCCGATCACAAAAATGCATCGAATCGACGAAGAAGACGTATTCATTTCTATATACGAAACGCGCAGCAAAATTAAATTCCGAGAGATGTGTTCGGATTTAAATACGCATCAAATAGCAAGAGATGGAAATATTACTTCACGCACCTTTATTAAAATCGTTTAACAGGAGTATGATGACTATCTTCCTTAAGAAAACTTATAAATTGAGGGAAACAGGCTGAAACTTCCTTAATATTAATGGAAGAAACGGCACTAAAAAGCAGCAATGATATTAAAACATAAACGGCTCAACAAGAAGTTTGTTTATCGGACATAATGAATGTAATGTTCGAATCGACTAATATTTCGCTATTCAACAACAGATACGTCTCGAGGTAAAACATATAAAACCAAGTAGTAATCAAAATCCATAAAATGGAAAATTAAAAAAAAAAAGATCGACATAGATTGATAATACCTTCGATAATAACTGATAAACTTTAAATTTCCAAACAAAGTAGCACATTTTTGTGAGCCTTCGGAAGTCTTGTTTTTATTGTTTCCAGTTATTCGAATCCGGAAAAGGCCGGAACGGTACCTCAATGGCTAACCTAATAAATGTCTTAAAGTAACAGCGCAGTACCTCCAAGCAAAATCCCTCAAAAGTTCAGCTCGGATTTGGGATCAGGCGAACTATGACTCCACAACGTTTCTGAACAAAGAGGCAGACTATCAATTAATGTCGAATTGATACATACGTCAACCATTCGAAAGTATTTCTCTATCAAATCCATTCTCATATCGACCCCATTTGTGGGGAAAATTGCAAAATTCATCGACAAGAGATGCTCGCGCCGTGAATGTCGACTGGGAGCCCAAAAGTCGAGCTGCCATTCGCCGACCGTCGTTTCATTTGGCAGTAAATCGGCGAACTGCGATCCATACATCGAATCATATGAAGGGATTGTCGTAGCTTTCACCAATCTTCCCAAAGGATCAGTCCATTCAGCATCGACAAATGGGCTCGAAAAGTTTGCGCCAATGCTTGTCGACGCGCTCTCCACGCGTTCCCATCGCAGTTTTGCTACCACAGTTTCATCCTGAAAGATGCATTCACCACTTTTACTTATAATACAACGGAATATTTTTGAAGGGTTCCTCTATCCTTACATATTATGCCCATCAGAACAAAAGCTTCAAAATACAGGGCATCATTTTGGTGGCCGGTCCCTCCTCGTCTCCTCCCACCCCCCTCTTGCTATCCATATTAAACAATTTTCCAGCCATACCCTCATTAACTAATGACAATACTGATATAGATAAATTTGAATGACTCTACACAAAATATCTTTTCACAAAGGAAGCACACAGCAATCCCGCAATCGCGCCCACATCAGGATTTCGTTACCTTCGGATCACCTTCTTGCCATTCCCTGCAGAGCTGTAATCCGCTCAGCTGTGAAATATTCTTTCAGAAAACTACTTTTAGTTGGTCGTTCAACAATCAGTTTCCTCCTAATTCCGCGTTTCAAAGAAATTTTTCAGGTAATTAAGAAATTTTATTCCACTCAAAGTTTGGAAATTCAACTATCAAAGAGTTTAAAAAGCAAAAAACTACAACAAAGCACAATTCGAAACTTTAAAAATACAAAATAAAACCTCTATATTAGGCGAATCGATTCTTATTTCGTTGTACGAAATAATAATAATATATATATATATATGCAAATATTACCGTTGAGAAGAGTGCAGCGAAATTCTTGAACACTTCTTCCTTCAGGTCCAGATCGGCACCGAATTGTGCTTCCACCAGTCTATAACCATCGACTATCGTTTCGCTCGAAAAGCTTACATCAGAGTTGGGTGAAACTAATATCTCAGCCCTTATCATATCGCCAGTGCATCTCATCGTACAATCAATGATTGTTTCCACTTTCGAATCATCGTTCTCCTTATAGGCATAAAGACTGAGCAATCCGACAAAATGACAGCCATTCAACGACGATGCAAATGAAGGCATCTCGGTTATAATCCGTGCCCATGAAATTAACAGTCCTAAAAAACAATTACAGTGTGAACCTCGCAAAACAAGTACCGTATATTAGCGTTGCTCCCGTTTATAACCTTATACAATAAGAATAAACGTGCTTGCAAGCGATCTTCTTCACACACCAAACATTGCATATTATTATGCAAATTTCTTTGCAACAATAGTATATGTACAGTGAGCAAATGCAATGATGATTGCGTTTTATGGATACGTCTAGAGTTGTTGTACCTTTTAACGGCCTATGGTCGCTTCACTTGAATTCATAGGATATAAAATGACTATAAAAATAAAAGAGATATTTAAGAGGTTGAGAAACGGAATTCAACGAATTATTTACGAAATGCTCACCAGAATTATCAACGGTACTATCATAGAAATTGAGCCAACTGCGGGTAAACGATGCATGTTTCACGTCAATCATTTCTGGTGATTGCCTCAACGCTTGTGATTCGGCGATTGCGATTGCTGACTCACTTATTAAACTATCGAATTTTCGTCCGAAGAAGATCACCTTCTTCTTCGCAACCTTAAACAATAATCAATAATCTTCACAACCCAATTTCAACTGTAAAAAAACTTTAAAATTGATGAACAAATGATAATGATCAGATATGACGTCATCGTGTGATGTATATAACGCCTACCAATCTTGCTAAAGCGAGTTTCTTTGATTAGACGCTTGAAGTAACCAAACAGACAGACATACAGATACACAAATGTATCGTGGATACAACGTCATCGTAGTGTACTTTTGAAATGTAAGTGTACAAAAAGACATGAAACCGTTTTCTACAAAACCATTTGTTGCAATGGAGCAATATACATGCGACATACAGGCCGCATCGAAAGTCAAATAGTCCCTTCCCCTCCTCTCTTCCCTGCTAGGCAAAAAAAAAGTGAAAGGAAGGGAACCATAGCATAATTTGAGTACTGAAATATTTCATAAAAAACGGACCATGCGGATGTCAAGATGGCAGTTAAAGCAGTATTTAAGGCAGTTGAAATATGCAGATTTAAAGAATCAATCAACAATGCAAGCTATCGGTCATATAGTACGACAAAAACGTGAAAACCAGCATATATTAGCATTAAAAGTGATGCGCTTAGATGTGTAGCGGAAATTATCAAAACTTTATTCACCTCGAGTGCAAATTTTGCAGTATCAGGCGGGCTAAATATAAGAGGTGAGCAGCCACACCAATCGACTATCTTCTTCAGCATTGCGCATCGACAGCCTTGTTTACGCTTCCAATTTGCCAAATGAAGATTGCCTTTCACAACGCTACTGCAGTACTCGGAGTTTAGCGCCAACTATAAGTATTCGTATAGTAAGTGGAAATATCTTTCTGAAAGCATTTCACCTGATGAACACCCTTCTCTTGGTCATTCTCACGCAAAGTGAACATTAGATTTCGTGACTGGGCTGCAAATTTATAGACGATCATGAAGGATACAAATCAATAAAAACGTTTCGATTGTAAATACAACAATATTCGTCTACATTTTGCTTCCCACAGCCGCTAAACATAGTGAAAAGCAGCTGTTGAATAAGATAGAATTTAATGAGTTGAATTCACCTCCATCTTCCACTGCCCTCTTCGTCCCTCCCCCTCCTCCTCCCTGTCACCTGTTTCCGTCCGTTCTGAACGGAAATCCTCAGAATTCCTTGAAATCTCATTACATTTGCATTAACACTAATAAACTTTGTCATCAACAGTCCTATCCGACTCAAAGTACGATTCACAGTGAGTCTCAGTTCTCGACTGTAGGGGGGCAGGTTCGAGAAGAACATGCATTCGAAGGATGAACATGGCAATCACGTGGCAGAGGATTCGGTCACATATCACCTTCAACAATCAACGCAGCATGTCAAAAGGCAAAAGAAGAAAGAAATTTCTGCATCAATTCAACCTTCATGAACAGCGATAAATCAAGCTCTTACCGTATGAAAAAAACCTTCAAGAGGTAATAAAACGTTAGCGAAAATATCGCGTAATCCTCGTACCAAAGGATCTTGTGAAAGGGCAAACATAGTAAAGTCACGACTTAATACCACCCAATCGGAACCACCATCAAGACGTATTGTGCTAGGGAATTTTAATCTGAAAGAACTATGCTAAATAAATGCACTAATGAAACATTTTTATTTATATTCTCTTTTTTCATCGACAAAAGAATATATTTGGATAAGCAGCAGAAAGTGCCTCTCTATGGAGGACGATTTTAATGAAAGAAGGCATAAACTAGCTGAATATTCATTGAAAATGCAAACTTTTTGTTGAAATGATTTCTACTTTTTTGTTTGTTTCTCCAAAAATAGATAGTAATTATTAGTATGATAATAGTCGATAGCAACATTTCCTACAAAAGTGTTAAACGTTTCTCTGCAAATCAAAAAATTACGATATGACTGAAAAGTGTAATTTATATAGAGGACCTCATATAGAAAAATATGGAATATGATTGCGTTTATGAAGAGGAAATCAGTTGACTTTTT
Organism: Baylisascaris procyonis; assembly: GCA_037389465.1. Classification (NCBI taxonomy): domain Eukaryota; kingdom Metazoa; phylum Nematoda; class Chromadorea; order Rhabditida; family Ascarididae; genus Baylisascaris; species Baylisascaris procyonis. Next base: position 4,830,616 of record JAZARR010000153.1, read on the forward strand.
TCATTCCCTTATTTCTCACAGAACCATAAAAAAACTCAATCGGTTTATGGTCCTCGAATTTCAAATTCACAACGCTTGAGGTTGAAAGAAGATGACAACGGGCAAAGAGCCACTTATCTTTCAAAAAATCTCTTAGTTCCCCTCTTAAAGATCTGCATTTCCACTTGCAGTGGCCATGCATCTTAATCTTTCTTTCATTCACTCAATGTGAAAGCAATCTCCACAGCAGTTCGAAGTTGAGTTCCAGTTTCTGCTGGCCATCATTACTTTCAAACTACTGTAATTTTTTTCCTTTTTCTTCAGGTTTTATCTCGTTTTTCTGTTGGTCTACTTTTCTCTCAGAACTTGTTTATACATAATGGTGCAAGAGAATTTGGCTTCCAGATCTCGATGACAGCGCCCTACTGCTCGGATGACCCTTCCAAAACGTCGGACCATAACTAAATCTCGGGGATTTTACAGCCTCGACAGTTCCAAATCCATAGCTAATATGTACTGCTTAGTAATCAAAAAATTACGCTATACTTTTCAATAAGTTTCATCAGAAAAAACATTTCTTTCGTTGAATGCACATAGTTTTATAAGAACAGACGGTGCATTTATGAAAAAAACTATTCTCCACCATTTGAAGGATGAAGGAACATATGCCAATCATATAATATAAGAGTCTATTAGAGCATCCAAGATGGAAAAAAAGCTAACCTCTTTGCAAGTCTCCACATACGATTCTCACATTCAAGAAAGAGGAAGTCGAGACCTTGTTTCTGAATAAAACGAGCCGTATCGTAACCATGACTGCTCAGAAAGTTGCGACCCTTATTCCTTAAATAAAAATATTCTGATGAATAAATGAAGCGCTATAAAGAGATTGCTCCTTCTGTCACTCTTTATTGCTTACATCATCGCACAGCAACAATTTACAATGACGTCATTGTGCTGAAGTGTGATATGCTGTAATGCAAAAAACACTCGAATGTGTTTTAAACATGCCATCGTAAAGGACCGTGAAAGATTATTTGACGGATGTGGTGGATGATGGGAGAAGGAAGAGAGGAGATGGGGAGAGAAGAGAGGGAGAAGGGATGGAAAGATGGAGGGAGGAGGAGAAGGGACTGAGAAATGATGGAGACAATCCCACAAGCAGCCACTTCTCTTTCTTCTTGTAGTAATTTAGTAATGTCCTCTACCTCAGAAACGGCATTTGAGGGTCAAAACATAACAGTTATAAGCTTCCTGCTTTCTCTCATTTCAAATGATCCTGCCATCATTCACAGTCATGCCAAATTCTAGAAATACAAGCATCAAAGTGGCACCAGCAAGAAAGAACTGAAGTTATTACCTAAAAACCTGAAAGTGGGGAGAGTCTGCCTACATGTACTTCGAGGAAGCTTGCAGCGATAAACTATAGAAAAATTGTGAAACGGAGAAGTGCTTTCGGGAAAATCAAAAGATATTAGACATCTTCAGAAAGAAGCACTTAGAAGAAAGAAGAAAAATGCGAAGTAGTTGGAATATTGAAAAAAACAAGTGTTGTTGTTGATGTTGCCGACGAAAAACAAAAACAAAAAGTACTGTCGATAAATTGCAAACGTTTATCTTGCGGAATTCCTCCGAATAAAGTTTTCAGCAGTAATCGCCTCAATTTATATGACATCGGAAAATGGTGACCGCCAACTTCTCTGGGAAAATTCAAACGTCGAATATAGTTTCGAGTAACAGCGCTAAAAAGATGCAGGGATGAGAGGGAAAGGGGAGAGGGAAGGGGCATAGGTTTACTTTGATGATACTCAAAAGGCACTATCAAATTTGAAATGTCGCAACTTCAGCAAAGAAATTCTCATTGAAGCATATACAAAAACAACATTTCCAATGTCTTTCTTATCCAACACAAATATATATGGATATTACTGCTATCTATATGATGTCAGCAGCACCGGAAATTTTTAAACTTTCTTAGCAATTATCCAACTTTTCATTCCAACAACTCACCTCCCCAACAATTCGTTTTCCAGGAGAAAATGAGGAAATTTTTCCTCCTTCGTTTTTGTCTTCCAGCGCTATATGACATTTCGGTCACAAAAAAACCAAAAAAACAAGAAACCTTGCAAGATGGAACTCGAGCTCCTTAAGCGATAAAAGTGGAAAGTCACTTTCACTCAAATTCAAGATGAAATCCCACTGGTGCCAGCCTCTATCGTCTTCAACACTTCTCACAGCATCCAAAAACATAGTGAGAAGGCTTGCAGCACCCCAAATGGTCGCATGTCTCTTCTCCATTACGTGCACGTTATCTAATCCCGCTTTCCTTGTTCGCAGCGCTAATTTCTTCATTTCTGAAACAATAACTGAGTAGTTATATAAAAAACTTGTAGAAAGTGGATTATGGATGATAAAAGAAAACACAACTGAGAAAATGGATAGAAGGATGGAGAATAAGAGGGAAATTACATGAGAAGGGAAGTAAAGGAGTGAAACATGTCAAAGGCAGAAAAATTAGTGGGAATAATGAATAATAGAGGAGAGATACGAACGTGAAATGTTGAACTGAAAGCATCGATAGCAGTAAAGAAATAATGCAAATGGAAACACAATCAAGATAAGCTTATGGTAGTTTAAAAGAGTCGAACTATATTAGTAGAGAGAATTCGATCTGGAGTTTTTTCCCGTATTGTATTGGCATTAATAAACAATATTCCCGTATTGGCATAAAATTTTTTATTTCTCTACCTTCGTTGATGGCTGATTTACTCTCAACTTAGATTCGCATCTCGATGAGATAACAGGGAGAATTTCACTGCCCTCTTAAGATTCTATTCTATGCTTATTCTTTGTCGGTCACTATTTCGATAAAACAGGAAGCAATTCCCTCTCTTTCATCAGCACGCATTTATGTTTACTTCCCGATTAAAAAAAATTTACTACAATCTTTCTCTCAACCCATCATAAGCGGTGGCTGCTAAGCAATAATGATTCCGAATAGCCTTCCTCACTCGATTTATAGGCCGCACAATCACCACTTATCCCCGCATTACAAAATTAAGGAATGTTTTCGCCATCGCATATTCCACGGCAGCTTAAACATTTCAACTTAGAAGAAGGAGATTTCAATAAGAGTTTATTCGAATTCAAAGAAAAAAAAACTACCAGAATGCATAAATTGCTGCCGACTATCGACGTGTATCACATAGAGATGTCTTGGAGAATAGATGATCTTCAACATTCGCATCACCTGGAAAACAATTCACTGTCATCTTTGTTGACTCATACGTAAATAACTTTATTGAAGAAGCCCCGTACATGACCTGAAAATCTACAACTTCATGACTAAAAATAGTAGCAGCATCGTTCAGCTCCCCTCCATACAAACAGCTTCGTTTTCACAGAGACCTCAAATAATAGCTTGTGGAAGATTAGATTCGAACGTTAAGATACCTCACTGAAGTAATAAACAATCTGTGATGACATCTAGCATATTCTACTGGATATACAAAAGAACTCTTCTTCCTTAAGTCCTTTCCTATCTATACCCCCTCCCCCTCTTATTCGCTACAAGATCCTTGCCCTTTATATATTCCAACAAAACAGCAACGATTTTTAGGTTACGAGCTAATCAGAATTGATCATACATATAATACATTAGTAATTTCTGTATCTCTCATAAAAAGTAGAGGGTTTACTAGACAAGTATACTTCAAAATGAGTCAAAAAGAATACTTTTTGGATGAAACTGTCGCCATAATAACCCCTACTCCAGTAGGACACCCTCACTGAACAGAAACTCCTTAATTCATCGGCAATTTTATTAAATCTATGAGAGTGTCTAAACCCTCTCATAAACGCATGAAAATATTTTAAAGCCAAGTATAAAGGCAAACTTGACGAATATTACGCCCATTGAGTTGTAAAAGGAATAATATTTGAACATCCGAAGTTGCTGTCCATTTTGGTTCCACATAGCTCACCAAATGCATACTTTTATCTGAAATAATACTTCAGATTAGATTATTTGAAAATTCCCTCGTAAACACCGAGGAAAATATTACAACAAGATTTTCCTGTAATTTCATCGAAAATTTTTGTGACCGAATATATTTTAATACATGAAGTATTTTAGAGCGATATGTAGTAAGCCTTTCTGCGATTTTTTCAACAAAAGCGCTTTCTCATTCATTTTGTTGTGGATGCTTCAGAGTTTATAGTGCCGATCAATAACAGCAAAAGAGCATAGCGAAATTGAGGAACTCAATGAATGGTAGCACGACCATATCGAAAGATTGATCAATGCTTCTACTTATTTATCCTGTCGCATGATCGGTAGTACAACAACCGCTCATGGATAGAGCTGCTTTAACAAATGCTTAGAGATGCTGTTTCCTTTCTTCGTTCAAATATCTTCCCTTCAACCCTACTTCACCTCTTACCGGTGAATATATAGAGGAGGATGTGGTACCCTTTGAAACTCCTTCTTTCAGCTTATCGCGCACACAACTTTTAGCCCTATTACACTAAAGTTCTGCAAAGTTTTAAAAAAAAACATCCCGATAATAAATCATAGTTAGGTGTTCTATGAAAACTAATATGCCATAAGAGCATCCCATTAACAAGTTGCATAACGACACGACGTTTTAATTGCTTAAAATCCCTCCAAATAGCCTCTCCACTCTTAGCTCGTTATTTTTCTCAATCATGCCTACAATTTGAAGCAATATAACATCACTAACAAGCAAAAGGCTTAATGAATCAAATTAGTCACCTGTAATTCCAGTTGTGAATATAGATATCGCTTCGTATCCACCGCATTTGGTCAAGTTGTTGTTTGGACACGTAAAACGATCGCATTCACTATGGGGTAATTTTGATGCATTCCTCAATGAATCACCACAGAAACATTCCTCTCTATATTCCACTCCTGTAATAATGACAAGCTTAGTAACCTATAAAACCGAGAAAATGAGAGTATTTTAGTGGCATAGTTTCAGCTCCTATCTAGCACAATAACCTCATAAGAGTCTGCCGCTATGCCATCTATTTAACTTGGCAGCAATACATAACGCTACAATAAGACTATAAATGCAAGGCACCAATGAAAATGGCATTGTGCAAAACCTTACTTAACGTGGAAAAATACTTCAAGGAGAGCGAAGATTGCGACGATGACTTCAGAAGCTCGGGCTCTTATTTTCAAAACTGCCTCTCTTCTTCAATCTAAAGGTATAATCTTCGTTTGTTCTGTAAAAAGTTAATAGTTTGTAGAAGACTTCTGCCTAATCAGATGTGAAAAAAAAAAAAAGAAAACGCTATATAATTTTCTTCTAAGATACTGGACATCAAATAATAAATGACAGATTAGAATATGAGTGTTGATTATTTTCTACAGATTCTTTCTTAACCCCGGCAAAAAAATTTCTTTCAAGTCACGTAACTAGAAGTAATTTACCTGCATACATATAGCCAGCACGAAGACAAAGATTGACACAGTAATGGGGTGAGTTAATCTGCTTCAGGCTATAAAGATGGCCGTTGAGTACTCTTGCGGATCGTGTATCTTTGAAACATCCCACATAAGCACCTCGTTGTGATTCCGCTAAAAAATGAAATTTGCATATAAGAATTCCATGTGACCTTGTTGTTAACTTCACTCATAAGTAGAGAGTCAATGAAGCAATAATATTATGCCCTTATTTCAAAGTTTATAATTAAACGCATCCACTTTAAAATAAATTTTTCTTTAAATTAAACTCGGTGAAAAAATGTTTCAGACTATCACTTTGTTTAAATGCATTACCTCAAATTAATTAAGATAACGTGCTACAATTGTACATTGGCGTCAAGAGGACAGAGCAGTAACAAAAATTGGCACGATATGTGCTTTTTATAATTCAAACCATTAGCTCAAGTATTCAACTGAAAACAAGCGCTCTCGAAAATGACGAAACGGTTGATTACCATATAAGAACCAATCGGTCGTATAAATTTCCAATATAAAAGTGATTTTGGTGAACGCCTCAACTGTATATAACAACAATGCTGCACTATGCGAATTCTATGATAACATTATATTCATAATTTATAAAAAAAGTAACCAAATGGAACGAAACTAGGTACAGGTATGTAAAGGTATAACTTTGATTGTACTAAACAGTTTTCATAATTAAGTTTATGCAGTTGATAAATTCAAATTAATCAACTAATTCACAAAGATATATGTGCGATAAAAGGTTCTATCCAAAAAAAAAACCCACCATCACACTCATTTTTGCATTCGCTGGTTCAGTGATTTAAGTATAACAAAGGTATAAGCTTAAAGAACAAAAACTCACAGAAAGATACGATGACTATGAGCTTCAATGCTTTATCTCCTAGTAGTGAACATTCCACAACTCTATTTTTAAAAAACATTTCCTATTCAAATCAGATAATGGGAAAAATAGTGAAGAACCGACCATATAGGGGGCATGTGTTGGGAAGAGTATCGGGTATAGTTTCGCTTTGTGCACAAATGAGTCGTTTCGCTTTCTGACGACACGATTCGGTTCGCATACGAGATAATGCACTTAGTGCAAGAGTGTCGTTTATTATACATTCGAATGTTGCTCTCGTATATCGAGTTGTACCTTGCATATATCCCATATTCCTCCATCGAATGTCCTTAATTAGGTTAATTTTAATGAATACGCTTATGATCACTTCCAGAACAATACAAATCGCCGTGAGGTTAATCAAAAATGATTCAATGAAAAGGACTCTTTAAGAAACCTTCAGGTGACGTCATCACTATCGGCTTATATAAACGATAGCCAGTATCATCGCCAAGAATTCTGACTGAAAGAGGGGAAATCGAAACGCTTATATCTCGCAAAATATTATCAGAGAAAGAAACTGAACCTTCAAACTGTTCCTCATCACAAACCTCAAACAAATGAGCCTATAAGCAATTAAAAATCCGAGAATAAGTCCCTAGTATTCTCACGAAACTATCGCGGGTACATGATGACATCTGACTTGTAATATGAAATATGAGCTGAGGCTATATTCGGAAGCCAGTACAATAATCTGAATCCCCCTCCCCCTTCCCCCGCAACCTATCGTTACACTTCGGGCACAGATCCGTAGATGTGCGAAACTTTTCTTGCTCATGATGACCGAAAGGATATTTGCAAGTAACTTCGGAAGGGAATCCATTCACTATAATCGTGCATACACTTACTTTCACTTAAGATGAAATAAACGTGCAAAATGCGCATCAAACAAAGAAATCAGTGGAAGATCAGATGACTTTGAAATTGCATGTCTCATATGTTACAACTGGTTGCAATCGTCGTTTAGTGTACAAAACAGCCAATACTTTCAATGAACTACACAGGGAATCAGAAAATTCGCGCCCAACCGTCAGACATTTGCGCCGTTGAATAGATGTTTAGCGGTTTGTCTTGTCACATGCGCATAAAAGATTCAACTCGTATTACTGCATCCTGGGCATCAAAGCACTGTGTACATTGAACAATGCTGAGAAGGTTGAATCAATTAAAAGAATAGCAAACAATTCAGCACAAGCTGTACCATCGCATCTGAAACCCCCGATCCCCGACGTTTTGATAAGTTCAAATATGAGAATTGCTTACCTGAAAAAGTTGTTGAACATAGAGATGAAGATCGGCAACGTGTAAAATAAGGACGATATTAAGGAAGAAAAGTGAAACAGCTGCGTAGATAAGATATCGATAAGTGAGCCATCGAAGAGGACACAACGACATCGTTGAATAGATTCTCGTTTCATATCCCTTCATATCCCATATCCTTTTGTCACCTTCAAATGATATAAACATTTCTATCACTCCTTTTAATGATAATCTTTTTAATTCGGATTCAATTCCTCACTTCATAGTAATCAAACTGAATCGAATTCACACCAAGAAACTTGCAAAGCAATTATAAGTTATAAAAATTCTTGTTACGTCCAGTGCCGTTCAGCATTTTCACCCCCGACAGCATCGACCAAAAAGCTAGATCGAAATGCAGCCTACAGTACTACAATTGGATCTGGCAGCAAAGTTTTTATCACCGTAAAAGAAATAAACCATTAAGCAAAGCACCCGGCACGGCATGTGCTTTTTGCAATTCTATCCATCAGGCTAACCACTTTCATAAATTGCCACTATATAATAAAACGTGAGGAAATAAACCGTCTGATTCCGTGAATTTTCATAGATCTTTTAATAGGAAAGGCATTGGCAAAGTCGTATTTGCTTGGTATGTGCGCCTTTTTGGGTGTTTGCCCGGTAACTTCAACTCTGAATTCACTGACGAATTCAGAGTTGAAGTTACTTCAACCCTAAAGAATTTGTGAGATTAAATCTAGATTAAACTGATGGAGTTGCTGGCATTCAAATAAGCCTAACACGTGCATGTATTATGTGACAGGTTGGGTTTCATAATAATTTGCGATGAATGAAGTTAGAAGTCTCCTTTCAACACGGTTATAACGATGAATTTTTTGTTGAAGGCTTGCACGAAAGGCCGGTTTAATTAACATATGAGTGTGTTTGTCTTGCGCAGTATTTTGGTTAGGAATCTTATCGGTGCTGGGGATTGAAATAAAGGACAAAACAGGTGGCGGGACTTCGAAACCTTAGTGGTAACACCGCCTTCTTCCTCACTGTGATCGACAGCTTGCGCCAGATAACCTTTTTCTTCGAGCGCTCGGGCTTCTTCCTTTTCCGTTTGTAGGACTCGTCTCTGTTTGTGTACCCTCAAAATGCGTTGACTGGTGGACGGAAAACTGGATCGGGAATCTTTGATCGGATCATCAGATGACTTCGCCGCTGTATCGGGAAAAGAAGGGATGACTAGTCCCACATATCGCCAACAGCTCGATCCAGGCTGTCAATAACCAGACAACATGGATGAGATGCAGCCGTTTGCAGCATAAGATTCAACTCGGCCTGTTACAAGAAGAAAAACACATCCACTTACGTAGCGGAGTGGTCAAAGGAGTCTCTGTTCATCCCAATGCCATGACATCCTTCAGGAATGAAAGCGTTGACGGATTGGAATGCTGCAGGAGATGTACCCAGCCGGTTGCCCGATCACAATACCGTCACGGCTGTATAGACCTAGTCTTTGCGACTCTTTGAGATGATCCGATCCTTCGGGTAGCTTAACATTCAAGATCCGATCTTCCGCATATAATTAGCGAACGTCCTGGAGGTTCCGCGATAGATTACTAGTTAGCGTTACTTTTTTGTAGCAATGCACTCTTCTCTCCCCCTCCCCCACTCCCTTCCCAAAAGTGACATCAACGAGAAGTCACTAGCCTCACGAGAGAGTGTGGTGCTTTCTTTGGCTAAAAAAGGGATTGAGAAACGCGGTTCATTGCAACGTCTTAGGACGATCCCTGCACGTTTTGGTGCTGAGCTTTCATCTATAATCTTCGATGCACTGAAAGGGTGAGTACGTTCAAATATTAGATGCGTTACAAATGAGTGCATTAATGAATATTTTTTTATTGTTCATCGGGAATTATTAGACAGAGTGGTTTTGATCACAAGGACGGCAAAAAGCATGAAACGTTTTTTTTTTTTTTCATTTGATTGCACTCCGGTCGATGTTAAACATAAACCAGTCGGTTGCAACATGCACGCGAAATTTTGCGGAATTTCGAACCCTATCCTTCCGAAACAGGCGAGTCAACTGAAAAATCGGGACGTAGGCTTCTGTGACGTATACATTATATATATATATATATATATATATATATATATATATATATATAAGCATATAACTCCACTACAACTCCATATAACTGTACTAGGTGACTCTAACCGCACAAGATTCTCGAACTGAAACTAAGAGGTGAACAGATGGACTCACAAACACAAACTTTCTAATACACATGCAACATATCTATAATGCAAATTTGCAAGGATTTAAGGAAAGCACTAAATAAAAGCATAGCGTAAATGGTAATCACGAATGATTTTCAAACAAAAGTGATACTGAACAAAGAAAACTGGAACAACAAAATCAAAGAAACAGAATTGTGCTGCTATCGCAGACGTGATAGAAGGAGAAGTGGAATGCGTAAATAATGGTTCGGATGGAGTTTGTGTTCGATGGGTTGGGAAGTGAATGTTAAAAGAGAGAATTAGAATGAAGTGGTGAACATAGAAGAGAGTCGTTTCTTTTGTTGATTTTTTTTAAAATTTTTTTTGTTTACATTAGTGGCTTAAGTGTACGACGTTCATCGATCCTCATTCCGTACCTCTAAATCGCGAAATGTTCCCTTATTCGATTAAATAAATAAACAATAACCCCTCGTCGCTTTTTCATATATTGTCGACAGTATAATTTTTATTTAACGTTGAATAAAATCGCTATTATTTGAAAAAAACAAAGATATAATCCAATGTAAAAAAAGAAAAGTAACTAATCGATCAGAACAATTTGTTCGAATTATGAATTAGCACTAAAATTATCAAGTTCACCAAATCATCGCTCCATATCAGATAGCTTCAATTTTCATCAATCATAGAAAAATCCTTTAATTTCTTTCTTCATATATGTTGATTATTTGCTTCTCCTCATGGCTTGGTACGAAATGCAACAGGTATGCGAAATGGATTCGTTGAAAGGTTGAAAAAAAAAACAGGTAAAACACCGTTTAGAGCAATGAATTTATGAGCTATAAACAAGCATCGGGTGAAGTAAATAGACTACAAAACCGAATCCCCCCTCTCCCCGTTCTTGTTCCTGGAAACTTTGCAATGAGTGATGGATTGATCCTGAATGCTTCTCATTCAATAATCCTTTTTATGTCATTAACGTTATATGCATCCTATTTCCGATGTTTTTTATTGTTGTTATATATCCAATATGCTTTCGTTTACGTATTTCGTATCCCTTCAATAGTGAATTCAAAAATTACCCGCCAACTGTTGTTAATTTTTTTGCGATTTCTGGATATATTTGTTAAGCTGCTATTCAACTTGTGAGATTCTCTGAAATTTGATTATTTCTTATGCGAATAAGCTGTGCACTCAAATCCATATCGAATCATGTGTGGTCGTTGTACCAATCTATAAACAATCACACACGATCATATACACCTTCAACATCAGAATGCCTCGCTATCCTCTCTCCGCATATACCGGATTCCCTCTCCATTCCTCATTCTATAGTGTGCAATTGCACTCCATCGCTCTTACTCTTGCTGTTTTTCTATTTGAAATTCACTACAAATACTACGTAGTGGACACTAATTAAACCATAACCATGAGACGTATTACAGGCAAGGGTGTATGTCGTGCCTCTTCCGGAGTGTACGATGTGTACTTGCTTCGACTCCATCATGTTCGGCAATTGCCTCATCAACACATCGAAGTTTCAGTGCATGTGGATTGCTTATGGCAAGACATACTAAAGGAAAGCGGAAATTCATCGACCCGGTTGTTGTGAAGAACACAAAAAGCTCAAAAAAGCCTATTGACATATATCGTGACATGACTGTAAGGTATATCTTACTCGACTTTTGGGATCAGTTGATAAGCACTTTCAACACAGCAATCGTACGATTGAACGATCTCGTTCGATGGTGTTTGATTTTGATCGTCTTAATAAAATAGCTTGGTTTCGTGCTTAGCTAACACTAAACCTTAATCATAATTCAGGTAGCCGTCACTCAACGAACGGTGCCGATTTTTTAATGAGTTTTTTTTTTATCACTTTCTGCCTTAAAATATTATATCTACATATCTGCGCCTCAAGAATTAGAGCATTTGAACGCTTATAATAATATTTAGATTTTTGTAATCTTGTAGCTGGTCGATATAGGAATAAAAACGATTAGGTTCGACTTGAACTTTTCATTCATTTATAGAACATCCCAATGAATATAAAGCAATTAATGTAGGAGTGAATTCATGTAAAACACCGAGTACGAAGTTCATATTTAAATGGTAGTTACTTCATTTGCGGATCGAGTATTGTTGATTTCGTTCTTGAGAAATTCGGTATCAAATGAAATTTTCTGTGGTTTTTTTTATTTCAATGAAGTCAAACTTTGTGCTCTTTTATTGCATGGAACTATCAGCTTGAATCTCGTATGAAACCCCAATCTTTTGCATTAGGCCACTTGCGCGAAATTTTTGTGAGAATATTTCATATTTGTGGGAAGCGGTCAGTGATGAGTATCAGCAAAGTGAACGACCACTTGATCGGCATTTTAATATGCATACAAACATCTTGGCCGAATGATAAAACCACTATTCGCTGGATGAAGTCTTAATAAATATGCAAAATTGCTTAGCGAAATACTTGTTGACGATTTATTTGTGCAGCTAATAGGTCAAGAGGCACAAATATGCAAAGGGACAGACATAAATTAAATATCATTTATATGCTTTGAGAGGAAATTTCATTGATTTTCAGTGAGATTTGTTGACATTATTCAACTTCCATAAAATTTGAGTTTTTCATTCAGTGAAGATTTGATTTTTTTTTTTCATCTATATGAAGAAAAAAAGAAATAAATTAATAAAGAATATATTGGAATAAATTATACTCCCATGAAATGTCCTATTTTGTTGTTTTGCTCATTGATGAGAGGGAATTAATTTGGAACGCTTAAAAGAATTTAAAGACTTCGATGTTATAAAGGATATTAGGTGAATTTAGAAATCGTTGATATTAGTAAACTTTTTTTTTTTGAAATTTTCGACGAACTTTCTAATTAGAAATTTCATATAATTATGAATCATATAATTTCCTGGGTGTATAATTTTTGTTTTCATCCATTCGAATGAGAATCAATCATTCAGTGGGCGAATATATTTTCCAAAATATTTTCAAATCGTCTTCATCACCGATTTTCATTTGCATTCTCGTTGTAGTGAACTAGCTGCCGCGATTGGGAGTACGAGTGATGATGTAGCAGAGGCACTTTTGCAAATTGATGCGAGGAATGTCGATCTTCTTTCCGACGATAAAGGTCTTTTAGCATTTATTCTTTTAAGCTACCATAAACAGACACTCTTCGTTTATAATCATGATTCCTCTCTTTTTTTTTAGATTGTCCGGCTCTTTCTCCCGCATCTTTTCTATTTGAGACAAATTAGATTGTCCGAATTGGAACAAAATTAAAGCCTAGAAATCCAATCCGGTTCCGTGCATGAGTTTCAAAAATCACATCAGCCCACCCATCTTGTTACTCCTATTCCGTTCATTTATGAAGGTTTCAAGTTCAGATCTCGCTATCGCACAAATCTTTTCGCATAACGATAAGTTGGAGGTCGGCAGCAATTCTTTAGAATGTTTTCGCAATGCTTTGAATAATCTTCTTGCTGTGAACAACTCTGAAACATCGTCCTATATTCACCATTCTGAAATCCAAAAATACACCCCGATGTGTTGTGACCTATCGAATGTGGAACCAAGGTTCTCTAAAACATTCTAGCCTTTTGTGACGGTAATCTATGCGACTAGTGCCACATCTTACTTTTCATAATTGCCTACTACTATGAAGTAATTCATATGTCTAGTCCATTTGAGGCATTATAAGCACTTTTTGATTGGTTAACGCTGAATTTTCAATATTCTTACCCATCGAGGAATTTCAAAGTAGAGGAAGTTCTTACTCTTGAGCTGTTACACCAGCTGAAGAATTCGCCCTTACAGTCATGAGGATTTCATATGGGAAAGTTCGTAAACTACTCAAAGTTTAATTCTAACATCGCACTTTCACATATTTCCTTGTAGATTTTCTCAACATTTTTTTTTTCAGTACTACGAACGGAACTAACGGCACAAGTTGCGAGCTTATTCCACCTCAGGCCTCGTCTCGTTGCACGTCCAAACGAAGCGAAATTAGCAGCGAAAGCTAAACAATCGGATGACGTATTTCCGTTGTGAGTTTATGCTTTGTCGTCAAAAAATATCCCGCAATATGATTTCTTGGATAATCATTATATATCAGCTTTTGAGTTGATTTTCATTAATTTCGACCACACATATTCCAAAAGCCATAAGAGACTATTTTCTGTTGTTGTTCACGTTCATCTTTACTAGCTGGAACACTGCAGTAATGAGCATTTCTCGTGTTGTCATGGAAAATAAGCAGGCATTGCCAACTGGGACAATACGATGTGGCATTAATGGACCCTACTCCCTCATAGATAAAGAACTTTAATTAAACGAACATCAACGATTTTTTCTGTTGGAGTCATGTTTGCTGTGACTTCATAGAAGATCCCTAATTCCTGTCATTCTTGGTTTACTTCTAATGCTGCTGTTTTCAGCGATGGAGTCTAATTTCGCTTCAAATCTCATCTGTAAGACTCAGAAATACATTACGATTGTCGGTTCAAGAAATGGGAGGAAACGAGATAATCGAAAGTAGGCAAAAGATATACTCAATTTATTTGGCGGATGTTCTATAAATAACGCCTGTCGCAGAAATACATTAAAAAAAAGCCTTCGAAAGAAAAGAAAATTTTTCTGGCTTTACTCTCGAAAAACGTATTTACTGTTCTCAATGATTCCACGATTATGAGACATATAACAAGCTAATTCACCTCAAACTTGGATCATGAAACCGCATTCTCGGTGAAAATAAGTCGAATCTGAAGTTTTTTTTAGGCCACCACCCGACGAGGGTGATATGCATAAGCGCGCACCAGTAATAACAATAATGGGTCATGTTGATCATGGCAAGACGACACTGCTTGATTGTCTAAGGCATTCGCGTATCGTCGAATCGGAATTTGGTGGAATTACCCAACATATTGGAGCATTCACTGGTATCTATTGTTTTACTTTAATTCTTTGATACAGCTTGTTTATTTTATGGGGAACTATGTTTTCCTTACTAACTTTGGGTATTTGTCGTCCTTTCTAGGATAATGGGAAGAGGGAAGGGAGTGAAGCTTTAAATGCTTAATGAGGTCCTTCCTCCCCGTTTGGAATCCTATAAGAGGCTGCACTCAAAATCCGCAATTGGTAGACGCTATTTTGTTTTTTGGTGAAAGTGTTCTGCAAGCAAACGTCACTGCATATCTTTAACGTAGTTTTCATTATCACTGGTTGGGCTAAAAATACATTTGAAGTTATTGCTTTGCCACCAACGAAAGATTAGGATTTACCCGAAGAGGGGAATGGTAAAGGCAATAACTTTTGGCATCAGCGGCACACTCAGAGCCGAATCACATCATCTGATTGAAATCTGAGCTCTTAAGCGATGGAAAGAGATGGGTACATTCATTAAAAAAGGATGTAACAAAATTTAGAAATAAGATGGAGCATACTTTAAATATAAACTTTTCTTATAGCCGACGCCATTGATAATTGTTTTTTTTTTTTGTACGTTTGCGGGAGCTTTCGAGTGGGCGATGAATGGCTGCCAGTTTATCGGATCTGTGAGAAGAGGATAAATGTAGGCATGGGATGGTCTATTTACTGCCAGCAAGATATCTTGCCATTACACTACCAGCAAAGTAAGTCACGCTTTCATTGAGCATAAATGCGTGAATGAGTTATCTGCTAAATGAGTAATTTGTGATTTAAGTTTTTCAAAAGGAGTTCCATGTTTCAGTCAAGGAGGGCTCACAACAAATGACCTTTCTGGACACACCTGGACATGCTGCATTTGCGAATATGCGTCAACGAGGTGCTCACTCAACGGATATTGTCGTCCTTGTAGTAGCAGCCGATGATGGGGTCAAGGAACAAACTGTACAATCTATAAACTATGCCAAAGAGGCTGGAGTGCCAATAATAGTAGCGATAAATAAATGCGATAAGCCGAATGCTGATCCGAAAAGGGCGAAACGTTCCCTTCTAGAGCATGATATCGTGGTCGACGATCTGCACGGTGACGTACTTGCTGTTGAAATTTCCGCCCTTCGTGGTGATAATATTCAAGCACTTAAGGTTCGTATGGGTTTATATTTGTTACAATACGATGTTGAAAATTCTCGTTAGAGCTGTAATCTCTCTCAAGAAAACATCGTAAATTGTCACTGAATCGAATTGTGTTTAAATTGATATTGGCACAATTTGCGTATAAGCATGTTCATGCTTAAATCCATAGAACGTCGTTCATTCCTCTCTAATAAAACTTTTGAGTTAATGAAATAAGCCTTTATTCCTATCATATTACTTCAGTGACAACTCATTTGGTGTCATAGTTGGTCCTCTTTTTGTTATATTTGCATATCATTATGTGCAATTCTAAATGACCAAATGGGAGAGGTTCATTGATAATATATATGCAAAAGCATATATATATATATATATATATATATATATATATATATACATATATATTGTTAAATATATTGTTAAACGATCGAGTATTGATAATGACAAAAGAAATGAAATAGGTAGATTCTGAAAAGTAGATGAAAAAATGAAGTTCAAAGGAAATAAAGGGCTGAAAAAAAAGTTTCAAAGTTTATGAAAATATTTTGAAGTGGTTTTTGT
Source organism: Baylisascaris procyonis (assembly GCA_037389465.1). Lineage (NCBI taxonomy): Eukaryota > Metazoa > Nematoda > Chromadorea > Rhabditida > Ascarididae > Baylisascaris > Baylisascaris procyonis. The sequence continues at coordinate 4,847,089 of JAZARR010000153.1, forward strand.
ACTTTATTAATTGGCATAATCGGCGAAGGAAGGGGCAGAGGGTCGAATACCACCGGAAATCTTATTACTGATGACTGTTCCCTTTTGCTTTTACATTTCCTATTTCGTTAATTTTCCCTAGCGTGACGAAATTGTGGAATATGTCCAATACTTCGAATTTTGCATCGATGATTACGTTATTAGCTTAAATGTGCTGAATTAATGGAGTCGTTTACAAATAAGCTGATGGTAGGTAGCAAATGACAAATTTTGAGGGTAACGTAACGAAACAAATTACTCTATAATTTATAGAAAGATATGGGAAATGTTCGGCGGTTTGGCAGATGAGATACCAAAATGTTGGCTGGGATGTGGAAGTGTTCCTTTGACAGATTTGTTTACACATAAGATTGTTTTTAGGATGCAATATTGTTACAAGCAGAGGATATGAATCTTCGCTCAACAAGCAAAGGACCAGTTGAAGGAGTGGTCATCGAGTCGACAACTATCCAGGGTACGGCTTTTATCTTTATCATCTTCGAGATACAAATACCCTCTCATCTCTCCACTTTTTTCATTCAGTAGAAAAAGGAGTGAAAGGGTTAGGAAGATCAAACTCAGAGCACATAGCCATAGCTTAGAAGGGGGACAGAAGAAATTTTCTGGATGCTTAAGAAAAAAGAGAAGAAAAATGCGCATTTCCACCTCGGAGCAATCCGTAGAATATTAGTTTCTTATGAAAGGGAAACGCAGAAGGATTTTGTTGCCAATAATAAAATGCAATCGTCTCTTGAAGAAAACCGAGGATCGCAGTAATCATAGCATGTTTCTTTGCTTGAAATTGCACATTACAAGAACTCCTTGTTATGGATTGCAAGTGCCATACAAGTGCATAAGTGCACACCTATTGCAAGCGCACTGCATAATGCTAGCCAGTTTTTACAACTACTCTTTGCATCATCGTACTTTATTTAATATTTGGAGCCATAATGACCCCTTGCTCTCGAAATTTGAGCGTTCTATCGGGCAGTGTAAATTCATTTTGATTAGATTCGAGGTGAATGTTTCAACAAATGAGTTAGTTTTTATTCCTTTACTTTACTCTTTCGGTTATTCGTTATGGCGATTTGGAATTGCGCCCAACTCTGATGCACAGTTTTTTTCAGCGGATGATGAATTTTTATATCTTTAAATGTATCTCTTGGTTAGTATTATTTCATTCGAGAAATATATTCCACTCAAATAGTTTGTTTTTTGTGCGTTTCACATGTAAATATTTTCTTGGCTGTTTCACCCTTGAAAAAGATTTTTTTCTTTTACTACAAGTCTTTATCTTTTACGACAGATATACGATGTGCATAAAAGGTCATTTAGTATAGAACAAACTATCCTTAAGGTCTTCTTTCTTTGTCTCTGATCGTGTATAATAATTACAGGTGTAGGCAAAGTTTGCACAATGATTGTACAACGAGGTACGCTTACGAAGGGAAGTGTGCTTGTTGCGGGAACATCATGGGCAAAGGTTTCATTTTATGCTTTCTTCTTAGTTGCCACACGAAATTTTTCCTCACTCATCTATTTTTAGCGTAAATATTAACTCGCAGAGATGTTTTTTCCTTGTGTTTGCAGCGTTTAGTTCTTAATTGCATAAAAGGATTCATGAACTGGATCTATCTATCTAATTGTATTATTAGAGAAGAACTGCTTGATGGCAATATGACGATATAGAAATATTCAAAAACATACTTTGGGAAGCTATAATATTCACTTTTAAGTTTACATGGAAATAGTAAAAGAAAACGAGATAGCGATGTGCATATTATAAAATGACGATAGCATAAGGATCACTTATGGGATTTGCCCGTTGATATTTGCATAAAATTATTCGATTCTATATGTTTGAGGTGCGTCTGATGAGCGACGAATTCAATCATGTCATGAAAGAGGCTGGTCCAAGTTGTCCGGTACGTGTCGCTGGTTGGCGTGACTCGTTGCCCTCTCCCGGAGAGAGGATCATTCAAGTAGAGAACGAATCAAGGGCACAACGAGCTGTCGATTATCGCATCTCTAGAAAGATGGAAGAAAAGGCTGAATTCGACTGGGTACCTTTCACATATTTTGCAAAAAAAGAAGTGGTAGATTCTTCCACTACTTGACTCGGTTGTTTTTCTGCCTGGACATTTGGGTTAGTGCAGACGGTCTTTGCGGATATGCACAAGCTGCAGATGAATTATATAGGATATGCAAACATTTAGTTATAATCCCTTCAGTAGTCTTTTGTATCGGTTGCAAGAAGTCTCAATCACCTCAATATTCTCATGCCGTTTAATCTAGGGAAGTTCTTGCATTGTTCAGCATTTCCTAGTTTAATATTGCGTTTATTGGAATTTTAGCCTTTTCGCTTTTAGAAGGCGATCGAAGGTCGAAGAGAAGAGGAACGGAAGCAATATTTGGAGAATCGTCAGAAGTTGTTAAATAAAGGTTCACGATATGGCTCAACACTAAGACGCTTAGTGCATAAGGTAAACATATAATGAATCGTTTATTGTGATCACTCAAGTGACACTCATTTTTAGATAATTTTTTAATGGAATCATGCTTTCAGTTTTGAAGTGATAATCGATTAAATCTATCATTTCTCTCTCATTGGGAAAATATTTTTCTTTCGACAATTCTGGGCAAAGTCGTTGAGTTTGTGGGTCGGCGGTTTTGTTTGTAAATGCTCGAAGAGATTCTAACTTTTAGGCAATTCAATGTGCAGTATGTTTTAATGAGGATAGCTTCACATTGTCGATACATGAACATTCTTCTCTTTTGCGAAGTGATGAAAGTGGTAAAATATGAATTGACCTATTGAGTAAAATTTTGTTGGTATCGGAGATATTATGATTTGCTCATCATCACTATAATTCCTTAAGGGAATTTGCTGTGGTTATATGTATGACTTGTATTGGTGAACTGTTTCTTATAAGTAACAGGGCAAGCATGCTTACCCATATGTGTTCCGAAACAATGTTCTATCTAGATTAAATAACTTTGCAGTAGTTACAGCATTGCATAGCACAAAATCTTTGAGCAGATTTTATTTCACTGCTTATCTTCTGGGATTCGTTCTTCCTGTTGCCCTTCGTATCGTTTTTTTTTCAAGCTGAAGGCTGACTAATCTTTTGTAGGAGCATCGGTTGGAAAAAGAAGTGGATGATGGAAGGCGATGTTTGAAGTTGATGATCCATAGTGATGTTGATGGCACTCTGGAAGCGTTACTGAAAGTGTTAGAAACATACACCTCAGAGAAGGTGGATCTACAACTGGTGGATTTCAGTGTGGGACCACCATGTGAGAAGGATGTCGAATTGGCTTCTGGAACTGGAGGTTATCTTTTGCTTTCAATAATTTGTGAGTCGAAAGCTGCTGATTTACCAACTGCAGCATGTGATGTAAAGCGCTGTAGCATTGTAAAATGCGTCAGAAATTGCGATATATCTCATAATTCATGGAGTATAATATTAGGCGGTAGGTGTTTTGAAAGGCTGCAGCATAATTAGCCGTAGAATTTGATAGTTTAGTTAAAGTTCTCTTACGCAAGTATTATACGTGAGATAATATTATCATCCCACCGAAGGCATATAGCAATGTTTATAACGATTTAGAACAGACAATTTCACACAGTTAGTGCAGTGTTATGTTCCACATGATGCTTTACACTTTTCTTGGCGGTTGAATCGAGAAAAGAGCATATACATTGGAATTTAGTGTTTGGGGAACACTAGGTATGGATACGAGATGCCCATGTTGCAAGTGGAGACGAAGTAAAATCTATTGAAGTCTCTTAACTTTGTGGCAACACAAAGTTTTCAGCGTCGTAAAACAACAGAAATAAATTTCTATGACGTCATCATTGGGTGGGAATAAAATCCCGAGAGGAACATTGAAGTCGATTTGCATAATTTATTCAGTAATTTTGCTCATTTATTCATCTGTTTATTTATCCATTTCATTTCGAATTCTTGTTCAAAGTCCTTCAACCTTCATTGTGCACTCGGTTTACGTCTAAAAGGCAAGCAGTGCCCTTATCGGCGATGTTTGGGAATTATGGGATTTCAGAGAAAAAATAAGTATCGCGTTATGCGCGTATATTTTGTGACTTAATAGATTTGAACAATATGTTTTGAAGAGGAACAAGAATGCGGCATTTTTTAGCATCGGTGAATGAAATAAAAATATAGCCGAAGGAACAATATTTGAGAAAATTTGTTTGGCGTATAGTCATGGCTGTTCTCGGATATCCGTATAACATTTTCAACACATTATGTGAACATGCTGAGTGAAGAATTTGCAAATTGATTATTTCTACTGTGATGCAGAGTCGCATGTAATAATACTAAGACATTCGCAACGGTTGCGATTGTATTGTGAGACATCTGTGAGGAGGATAGATCTGCCGGCTTGATCATGCGAATATCCTTTCTTATGCGCACGTTGCCGAATGCGTGTTTCTGCAGGTGACGAATCCTCGACGTTTATTGTTTCGGAGAGATGGTTACTAGACATGCTCATATATTTCAGCGATAATTTATTGTTTCAATACTACAATGGGTGCGTCGATCAGGCAACTTGCCGATCGGTTGAACGTGCAAGTGGAGTGCTTCAACGTAATCTATCATCTTGTGGATGATTTGAAAATGCGTCTTTCGGAATGTCTACCTGACGAGACTGAACTCAGATTGGTCGCCGAAGGACGTGTTCTAAAAGAATTCCTTATTTCGGATCGAGGTCGGAAGAAGCAGCCAATCGCCGGCGTTCGCGTACTTTGGGGCTCATTCACCAAGTAAGCAAGCTTTTCAAGTGTTTCCTTTCAGCCTAATTTTTGTTTTTTCCACTTTCCGTGGAAGAGGAATGAAAAATGCAAAATTGAACTTTTGATGGGAAATGATCATACGGTCCTCCTTATTATTGAAGTGCTCTAACAACTCAACTATTCTAGTAACAACAAGTGAACAGGATCCGGCAGAACAGGGAAATTTCTCCCCTAATAAGCAAGTAGAAATGCATATTTCTCAATAAATTAGAGAATGAAGAAAATCGTTTGGAGAGCACAATTCCCGCTGAAATATTGCAGTTATGTGTAGGCCATCTATTAGAATAAATTGTTTACTTATTTTAATAACGTTCTTTTAAAGGTCTTGTGTTTATCGATTCCAACGTGGCAGTACTGTATTCTACGAGGGTCCCGTTGAATCGATGAAATGTGAGACAGAGGTATTGTGAAGCTTTTCGTGCCTATTAGTGCCACGTTTATGCACACCGTAAGAATGGCCGCTTGCATCAAACGGAGACGTTTGAGGAAATAAAAGGCAAATAAGTCGAATAATTTCACTCCACTTTTATTAGTACAGTCACTTTGCAGTTGGAAAAAAGACCTCAGAGTAAAGTTCCAACATTTTTTTTTGGTAGAATTATGGCGCTTTATGCTAATGGATCTATTGCATTGGGAAACGCTTTTGTTGGGACATCGTTCTTTCAGTTCAAAGCATTTAATTTGTAACTGTCAATCGTCAAAACGTTTATATCTTACATAGAAACTATATTATATGTTTATAGCAGCCGCAATGTCCTTATAATTTATACTACACAGCAGATCCACTTTTTAAATATTTGCGGCTCTTTTAGCGAAATGTTAGATTTTCAACACATTTTCTGCTTTCAATGGTCTCTTTGATAAAATTGCAACAAGATCACTGCTGTTCTGTATCATTTCAGCTCATTTTGCATTGTTATTTTTGATTAATCATTTGTTATTTCTGCTTTTCTGATGTTAAAAAAATCTCCCTTTGGAAGTTTAATTCTGCGAGAAAAAATATACTGATTTATTCTAGGTAGTGACATCAGCGAAGACGAATCAAGAAGTTGGGCTCGCGTTAGCTGATAAGACGGTTCGCTTCGAAGAGGATGACTTAGTGAGTGTGTTCGAAAAGGTCACTGTAAAGCAGGTCATCGATTGGAATCCACCTGGATTCTGATGCATTTTTTCTGTTAATCCTAATCCACTGATAGAATTGCTAGTTGCTTTTGCATCGAAGGTATTATTGCAAGGTTAACTGAAGCATCGTTGAGGAAGGGAAAAAGGAAAGGAGCCGAGGGCGTGAAAGGAGCGCACATTATGTTGCATTTGTTTGCTCCTTTCTCTCGGGATTTGCTCATTGTGCCTTAGGATTGCTAAGAGCTAACCTTCATTGCACGTTATAGCTAAAATCATGCTGCTGTCTTATTTCACTTGTTGCAATCACTTCGTTGGATAAATGCTTCTAACTGTGGTTTAATTACTAGTGTGATGAAAATATATTTGGAGGGATGGAAGCATCTTCGATTGCCATTTTATATTGGTGGATATTTAGTCTGTTCTCAACCTCGCAAGAATACAATTTATTAAAAAAATATAAAGCGCATTATGTATCGATAATGATCGCTGGAATGGAGAACTTCGCTTATCGTCTTCCATACAAATTAAGCGAAAAGTCTTTGAGTGCCGCAATAATCGAGGAAGAATTACCGAAAACATAAAAGAGTATATTTCGCCGAATATTTTAGACGTTGGCATAGAGTGTGTTATACGAGTTATTGCTTTTGTTGTTTTGGAATTGATAGTGAGCATGATTATCTACATTGGATGTGTAATGCTCACCATATCGTTTTCGACATGTGTTCTTGAGAGTATATGATAATACGATGTTTGTTTTTATATTGTTGACGATATGTGATCGCATCATTGGTTTTTATACCATATTGGTATGCCACCTCTATGATTCTATATCATCTTGTAAGGCCCTCTTTAAGTCATTATTGCGTTAAGAAGAATGTGAATACAGTGTTATGCTTCGTATAGCCAATATAAAAGATCTGTGAAGAAGTAAGCGACTGCGGGGGAGGGAGGTAGTGAGATTTGAACGATGAAAGAGACGATATGAATTATGAGTGGTCGAGAGATGGCTGGAATGTGTTGAAATTCTAGACAGATATTCTTATCAGTGATGGTTTAGCTGTTTGTTTCGTGGAATGAAAGCCGTAGAAAAGTTTCTGCGTTGAAGTGCTAGATGAAATTTGAAACGGAATGAAGTTTGCATTATCGGAGGATGTTTTATTTTCTGCGATTTTGAAATGTTCACTGTGATAAACTATGCTTCCTTCAAACCAAGGTTTTGAGTCGAATCCCACGACAGCAATCAACATTATAAGCGAATTCATTGTGTTCGCTTGGGGATTCCTCATTTTGGGACAAAAGAAGATTGTCATTGATGGCTTTCTTCATCCAGAAGTATTCTTTCGGGGAAAGCTGCCGAGAGATACATCGCTGCATACTTAACAGTGGTGTTTTCGGATATTAGTGCACCTTGACAAGAAAAACATGAAGATTTTATTTGCATATTTCAAGGAAACAAAGACTCTTGTTTCATTCAACATCGAATCATGAGCGTGATCGTTCGTAGTCGTTTCGAACCACAAGCGTTTTATCTGAAAACCGATCTGCTAAACTAGTTTCTTTTATAAATGTTAGGTGGCAAAGGCTTGGGAATTTCGCTGTAAAATCCTTCACCATAATCTTTTTTTTTTTTTTTTTTGAATATCGTCATCAATATCCGATCAATATTAACAGTTAAAGAAATATTTTGAAAAAAAGTGATGATTTTAGAAAATATAATTTAACAACTCAACGTTTATGTTTTATGTCATATTATCGCCATTATTAGTATTGTTGTTGAAATTTAGTTGTTGTTGGCGTTTAGAAATTTCATCAAAAGCATAATAAGTGATGCGAGAAGGATGCATATCGAAACAAATGTTCCTTGCATCGTTTCCAACCCATCGACATTTTCAAAATATATTCGGCTACAATTGAAATTATATTTTTACGGAACGCCCACAGTGGGTGCCGCCTTTTTTAAAATGCATTCGGTTTTAACCGATCTTCCATGGCGAGCGATCAATTTTGATCGGTTTTCATCACCAATGTGCGTACATGCTGCAATGCGGCGTAAACAGCCTGCAATGTATATATATGGGTATTCTGTCACTTCCTAAATTTCTGAGCTGTACATACAATTAGTGTCAGGACAAACCCTTGGACGGTGCAGCACATGCCGTTCAAGCATGTAACCCGACATCCATTGGCATATGGCACACATTGCGAGGAGTTCACACATCCTTTTGCGACCAATGCACCTCCATTAGGGCACATTTGTGACGCCTGAAATTGGCCTTCATTTGAGTGAATTGTACACGGTTAATAAACGAAACAATTACAGGAATGCTCTTGTTGCAGCATTACTTTACCCTTGTAGAATAATGATCCGCTTTTTATTTCGAAAACGAACGGTCAGGTGAACGTAGCTCAAGTTTTTCATACTCATCTCAATGTCGAAAACTAATTGCCTTCCCCTAACAACTTGCATGACGGGTACTCAATATCTTTGTCAGCAGGTCTATAATTTAAAATCTGCATGCTTTTCAGGTAATTCCCTTTTATATATTAACACAGAAGTGTTACCGAATTTACGAGACAGCATAGTCCATTCAGACATGCGACTGGACGACCGCCTGAGTATGCCACACATTGATCTGAATTCGAACATCCGCTGGCAACTTGGGCGCCTCCGTTGGTGCATGTCGATGAGGATGGCACCTGGCAGCAAAATTATCGTTCAAAAATGAACCAACTATTGCCCAACTTTGTTGAATTTGGATATGGTTGAATGATACAGTGGATGGGTGTTGATGAGCTTTTGATCGCATCTAATGAAAATGTAACCATGAAAGAATATCAAACGTTCCTGCAGCTGTTTAAACTGTATGTGGTTTTACTGCTGAAAGCACCAATATAAACAGTGTTTAGCATTGCAATTCTAGCTGCTACACAATGCTGTCCAACTATCCAACTGTTATTTGGCAATATCATAGCTTCGATGTCGATGTCGTTTGAAATAAACCCACAATTCGATTAAATGAGAGTGGATCCCACAAAAAGTACCATAACATTGCTAAAAGAATTAATGTTTCATGAGTTTTCTTCAAAATCGTAAATCCATTCAAACTTCTTTTTGGTATCACACATTTCTGTGTGTGAAAACTATTAACTATTAATTTCCATACCTTTCTGGCAATTGTGAATATTTGTTGCGTATGAGAAGGCGATTTATTGTGAACAAATTCAGTTAGGGGTTCATCGTAAAAAATTTCGCCCGAAAATCATAGATTCAAACTGTGAGATGTGAACGCTCCCATTTATCTACGCAGTAGGACGATATTGCAAATTTGCACTTTTGGGAAAAATGTTTGAAAAATCCAGTGAAAAGTAATGCAGAGAAGCTAATCACTATTTAGGCGATTAAATGAATCGCGACCATAAAATAATACTGCGTAATGCACGGCAGCATTTTCAGAAAACATTGGAGTTTTAAGAACAAGAGGTTTTGTTCAACGCACAAACTGGAGGTCAATTATGTGACCTCATTCCTTTCAGCCCTGAAAATGTCTGATGTTAGCTTACCGTGCAGCAAAGACCACCGCTTAAGCAAGTGACTGGACTGCTAGTAAAAGCAGTGCATTGTGAAGCCGTAGTGCATCCTCTGCCGACCAGCTGACCGCCATTACTGCATGTTGATGAAGATGGTGTAGTGCAGCACTGACCGTTCAGACACTGAACGGGACTGCTAGTATAAGCCGTGCACTGTGAAGCTGTAGTGCATCCTTTGGCTACTAGCTGACCACCATTACTGCATGTTGATGAAGATGGTGTAGTGCAGCACTGACCGTTCAGACACTGAACGGGACTGCTAGTATAAGCCGTGCACTGTGAAGCTGTAGTGCATCCTTTGGCTACTAGCTGACCACCATTACTGCATGTTGATGAAGATGGTGTAGTGCAGCACTGACCGTTCAGACACTGAACGGGACTGCTAGTGTAAGCCGTGCACTGTGAAGCTGTAGTGCATCCTGTGGCTACTAGCTGACCACCATTACTGCATGTTGACGAAGTTGGCGTAGTGCAGCACTGACCGTTCAGACACTGAACGGGACTGCTAGTATAAGCCGTGCACTGTGAAGCTGTAGTGCATCCTGTGGCTACTAGCTGACCACCATTACTGCATGTTGACGAAGATGGTGTAGTACAGCACTGACCGTTCAGACACTGAACGGGACTGCTAGTAAAAGCCGTGCACTGTGAAGCTGTAGTGCATCCTGTGGCTACCAGCCGACCACCATTACTGCAAGTTTGGGAGGGCGATTGATTGGTCACTGTGCAACATAAACCGTTGAGGCAAGTGACCGGACAGGTTGTGTAAGCTGTACACTGAGAAGATAGGGAGCATCCGCGTGCTACCAGAGTACCTCCATTAGTACATTGCTGTGAGTTGGCGAATTCGTTGAGAAGGGCTGCAGCGGCACAGACGAATATCTCGGTGAAGCGCATTGTTCGACGACTGCTTGCTGATGTTAGATCGTGGTCTTCTTTTATGGATCTTCATTGTGATCGCAGCTGTTCCATTTTCCAGAAGCATCTTCCTATTTGAAAATTCATGCTTTAAAAAATGTTTTCGACCGCAAAAATATCTTTCCGTTCAAACATCAATGAAATAACTGCACAAACGCATTGCAAACTGTATGTAAAAGAAACATTCGAATTTCCCACATATTGAATTATACTTGAAAAAATTATCGTCAAATCATTGCTTAAGCTCAACGCTGCATTTGAGTAAATAATCGCATGCCATTCTCATGTGCGTTTATTTTGTCATCATTGTTGCATTAAGCGCATTTCGCTTTACTTTTTTTTTTTTTCAATGTCGGTGACGATTTTTGCAGTATATCCATCCGGCTTAGATTTCATTGACGATTGTTTATTGTTGGGTATTAAATCTAATTAGGCAAATTTATTTTTTTTTTCATTGTCGTATCGTGACGATAATTAACTCACTAATAATATGCAAATTTAGCGTCCATCATTTTCGCTTACATTTAAATAAGCAATTGATGGAATAAATTCTATTGATGTATTTGAAATGAATTTTCGTAAATAGTTTGATTATTATCGCTAGAAGTGTCTGAGAGAAAAAAAAATGGGAATAATGGCTAGGCACATTTGAAAGAGCATTAAAACTCTATTAGAATCTAAAATAATCTGAAACAAAAATAAGAAATTTTCTATAAGATCAATTTGTTATATGACGTGCAATTGATGTAAATTGTAGGGTTGAAATACATGCGATACATAGATTGACATTGTTGATTTTCTTGTGGTCAGTGGCCGGCCGGTCAGTAGCCGGCCTTATACGCTGCCACCCAACCGGAAATCTGTCCATCTCTTTGTTATGATCGAAAAATATTTCCGTCGTCTTCTGTAATTTATGTGGATAATAACTTAAAGATTGTATTTACAGATATTTTTCTTGTATAACATAGTTGCAATCTCGGTTTCAAAGAACGCTCACTTTTTTTTCGTTTTATCACGACCAATGGAGTTATCAGTTGCATAGAGTGTTTGTGATCTACATGGTGGGAACAAATTATCGATTAATTACCGCAATTATCGATTAAGTGCCTCACAAGAAGAGCGATGCACTCGTTTGAGGCATGTCGTTCATGTGCTTTGGAGGTGACATGCTGCTGGTTTTTTTTTTTAAATTTTAGAATTTACATTTTTTCTCTAGTTTTTCTAGTTTCTTTTCCAGTGTTTTCTACTTTTCTAGTCTTTTCTAGTTTTTCTAGTTTTGAATTTATGTTGTACTAGATTGAATTTGTGTAATTTTTTTAAATTCTTTATATCCGAAGCAGTTCCATGTTAACTTATGTTGCATTCTCACCGGGAGATTAGGAAAAAATCAGTAAAGTTCCACTACATTGATGGTGGATTTCAATTTATAATGAGGGGAAAATAACGCTGAATTTATGAGGAAGGGAAGGGGAGCATTTTAATTATTTTAATTATTGTTTCGGTGTTTTCATCACCTATATTAAATCTACTTATTACTAACAAATATTGTTGCTATGTGCAATAGAATGCCAAGGAGGGGCATGTTATTTATATTTATTTATTTGTTGTCTTGCGTTGCGTCCACTATTTTGTATCATTTTCTTTATTGAAATGAACGGAATTGCCAGCGTAACGTATGTCAATGACTGGTCTTTTGTGTTCACTTTTCGCAATTTTTATTTTGGTACGTCGATATTTGTGTCTTTGTCAAAGAATGAAAGAAAATATTGGATGAGCAAGAAGATGAGTAAACAGCAACCGAGACCTAAACGCCATGACGACCTGAAGATTGGCGAGTGCTTTCACTCTTCGTCCTTGGACTTCGATTCGAGTTTGCGACAAGTTTGATGATTTATAGTTATGGTCGATCGCTTATTTGTTGTGACGTGCCGTTGGACGTAAATATGAACAATAATATGAAACGTTGTGACCACGCAGCCCTGCAGATATCTATGCGGACGAGGGATATGGAGCTGCCCAACGAATATGGGCTAACGAGAAGAGTTTCAATGAAGGACTTGGCGCAGAAGATGAAAGACGAAAGACGCAGCGGATGACCGATGGATCGAACTATAGAAGAATGAGTCGCTGCAGTGACCAGCGATCACCAAGTCATTCAGGATGGAGGGGTGCACTGGGAATGACCACACAAATGTGGCACAAGATAAGTTGCTTAAAATTTTTGTTAGCAACTTCGAGAGCACGAACTTGATAGAACGAGTCTTCGAAGCTCTCGATTTCTTCTTATGAAGCAAAGGACTCCACAAGAGAGATCAACATTTGATGAATTGGATATCTTGCGTCAAAGTAGAATTCGTCTTCTCCCCATCATCCCTCCCGAGACTTCCTGAAAAATTTGCAATCTTACAGAGTTCACAGAGTTTGTTGAGTGCATTTATCTTATATGAATCACAGAAGTCGGCATATGAACAGGGTCGTTGACAAGATTGGTGGCGTTTGATTTTCTCTTCTGCACTCGAAAATGACAAGTTTCTAGCGCTTCAATCGATATTTTCATATGGTTATTTTTCAGGTGGAAAGGTTTTCTTTCGGTTCAAAAAATTTATAAAAATTCGCAGAAATTTGAAAAGTTTTGTCATTAATTCAACGGTCATGAAAATGAACCCAATCTTATCAACTGCCACATTCGTATGGTGATATTGATGATTAATTGAAATGACTGATACTCAATGATCTCTATAAGATTCATGATTAGTCTTGGCAGATTGCGAAATGAAAATGTTGAGTGTGAAAACGTCTAAATTCATCTACATTCGAGCACCGCCGAATCGCTTTTCCTGAGCACAGACATTCTTGCTTTACTTAGGCGAATTCGAATTGCTATGGATCCTCGTCTCTTACGTATGTTTCTCTGTTATGACGCTGTTCGAAGGCAGAGGTGCATCGATCGTGCAACGAAGAGGAACCTTTCGGCACTCATTTATTAATAGAGATGCAGGTTTTGTAAGATGTTCAATCACATTTTGCGAAACTTCAATGGCCTGAAATTGTTGAGATACTGAAGTGTGCATTGTGATGTAATTGCGAGTGCGCAGTAGGAATATATAGGAACCAAAAAAATATCTGCAGTGGATGGTTGTTTGTGATGTTAAACAGATTTGTAATGCGATTCTTTAGGCTTATTTTGCTCTAGCTGAGTTGTCGAATATCTCGTTCAAGAAGAGCGAACAAATTTTTATGAGAAGGATTATTGAATGATGACATTGTTCGCTATTACTGAAAAAAAACTGTTAGAACTATTACGCAGCCCAGTGATCGATAAATTTGTGGCGCAATAGCATTCATGTTATGGACGAGGATATTTGAGGCTTGAAATTGCAACATTTCATCCCCAAATTAGACTAGAAAAAGCACGGTGCAACCAATTATAAAGTTGAATCTCATAGTAGCTCAATAAAGTTGACATTTTACTTTGCACTATACGTCGCAAAATTTCTGCAATTATTCAGTGAACCATTGTGTGGGGGGATTTATATGCGCCTTATTTTCTTTTTTTCTAGTTTGTGTACGTTGCTGCATATCATCTGTACTGAAATGCAGCTGTAAATTTCTTTGCACCCTGTAGCTATAATGAGACAGCTTCCTAATGAGTTTATTTTTTTGCCGATGCAAATTCTGTATGATAATTTTCGGCAGTCTCATAAATTGTTGGAGCCCTGCTATGGCTGGACTCCAACAATATAACGGTACCCCAAAAGCCGCTGAAAAGGAGTCATTGGGCGGAGATGCCAGCTCCTTAGCGGTGGCCTGTAGAGACCCCATTTCACCGTTGAAGAGAGACGTCGGGCGTGACGCCAGCTCTTTAACGGTTGCCTATAATGGCTCCACTGTATTGATGAAGACGAGTCATTAAGGCCTTGCCATCACTCTACTGAGGGTCAATGACCCCGTTGAGGTGTCGAAGAGGAGTCATTGGGCGAAAATGCCAGCTCCTTAATGGTGGCAGTAGGTTGTGTTGTGCTCTACAGGTGTCCTCCCAAGGAATAGTCTATATTGAGGTGTAAAGATTTACGGCTGTATCCTTTGACATATGATTCGTCATTCCACTGTGTGAAAAAAAAAGAAAATACGGCGCAAGTGGGGAGTCTTAAACCGTAGATGGTTCTGAATTATTGCATTATGAGGCTATTATGCGATTTCCACATTCATTCGGAATCATTCCCGCAACAGATACGTGTTTAAATCCTAAATGCAAATATAATCTCAACATACAATGTTGATGAGTAGGTAGAAGGGGCGAGTATGCTGTTATTAATCGCCCTGGAGCTTCAGTTTTATACTTGTTTGCATTGTGATTTTTCTAGGCTAAATTAGGAGTGAAATATTGCAATTTAAAGCCCGAAATATTCTCACCCACAACACAAATGTTATTGTGCCACAAATTTATCGGGCATGGATGCGTCTGAATGAGATATTCGATGCTTAGCTAGAGTAAATTAAAGCTGAATAAATGCATTAGAGATCTCTTTAGCATTACCAACAACGATCACTGCAGATTGTTTTCGTTTTCTGTTCCATTCCTATTGCTCATCTTTCATGCATCACAATGCATACTTCATTTATTTCTTCCATTGCATGCCACTGTTGTTGCGCAAATTGTGACTGACATACTGCAAAACCTGCAATCCATTACTTAATGAGTTTCGAAGAGTTTCTTCGTTTTGCACGATTGGTGATTCCTTTGTGCTTCGGTTGTGTCATCACGGTGAAGTGTATATGAGAGGTGCGGGATTCATCAATAATTCGTTTTCACCTAAGCACTACAAGAATGCCAATACGTCCGGTAAGAGCGATTTAGTGTGCGTATGTAGTTAAATTGGGCAAATTTTAACGTTCAACGTTCTCTTTACATTTGCCAAACCTGTTTTAAGATCTGTGGAGGGGGGGGGCGGAGGAATGGCGGTGAGGAACTTGTTTCTACTTTGAACTGTTTAATATATCTGCATGTTGGGGCGAGTTCAAATTTCAAAATTCTTATTTCATTTTGAATGCCTTGAAATTTTTGTTTAGGTCTGGGTGATAGGAAAAGAAGAACCTTTTCAAGTTTGAAAACTTTCTGATGTTTTTATGAGGGAGATTATATCGCGCATAATTTAATATGCATAATTCAGAAACTATTTTATTTCAGTGAAATTGTTCGTCCATTTCGAGCAACTGTGCTAGTACGATTATGGGAAAAGCTGCGAGAAGGACCTCGATCATTCAAATGTTGGGAATGCGTGAACCTCATTTTTTAAATGGTTAGCTGTTAATTATTGTTGCATATTCCGTCCATATTTTGTTGATCGTTGTCAATGATAACTCTCTTTTCATCAATTCCATGACATATGAACTGCAGGATCCAAAAAGTAATTTTCGTGAATAGAAGGCATTGATAAGCCAGCCAGGGATATAATTTTTACGGAAAATTTTCTTTGCCAGAGTAAGTAGTCTTTGCATCCTCTCTGCTTCTTTTATTCGCTTCTAATCCTCATAGGCAATTGAGGGTCCTATGCTAAGTTGGAGGCAGCTAGGCTAGAATTGTTCGATACTTTTACTTTCGTTTCCTTCTATGAGTATAATGTTCATTTTAATGACGTGTTTCATATTGAGTTCGGAACTACTTAATACTTTAGGCTTTTTGCTTTGATTGGAATAAATTTTGTGTTGGTTGAAGTCAAGAAATCAAACTTTTGCTGCCCTTATTTTTAATTTGTGTTTAATTAGAAATGGAGGAAAAGAGTTAAATCTCGGAGCTTCGATTTTCATTCGTTGTGAGAAGAACGTTAAATCTCGGAGCTTCGATTTTCATTCGTTGTGAGAAGAACTTATTGGATTTATGCTTCCGTAGTTTTTCAGAGTAGAGAATCTGCGAGTTCAAAAATTAAAGGTACGAAACTGTTGCCAGGACCTCATAGTTTGCAGTTTAGTTGATTAAGATGCGAAATTATGCCTATAACTCGCATCATGCTCTGTTTTTCCAGTGATGTGAGTGCTTCTGGTCCGCTGCAGCTTACGTTGATGAGCAATGGATAGGTGATCGTCGAACTATTCGAATTTTTTGAGGATCGACATCCTTGCTATTTTGTGCATTCAGAGGTTAGCACTTGCTGTTTTATCACCTCTAGCTTTCAACGATCATCACCAAAGATTTCTTTCTATTTAATACGTGTCCCTTATTTATTGTGGTGGAAGGTAGGGTTGAGGTAATGGATGGAGGTTTTCATGGATAAGAGTTGAGATGTGGATACCATTTCTACTTCATGAGATATATCCCAGCAGATTTTGATTCTCACTAAAAATTTTCATCACCGAAGTTCTTCTATATGTGGAGGTAATAAATGTCGCAGGGATGTGAGTATCTCGTGCAAGTGGGAGAAAAGGGAGCTACCACCTTGTGTTTTGCGGCTTTCGGAGAAGGAAGTACGACCGGGACAGAGGGAGGGCGTATGGCGGTTCTCGTTTTTATGGGAACTTATTGTCAGAGTCTTGCATTAGTCTATTTACATCGAGCCTTATTGAAGTTTTTTCAAAAAATCTGCAGAGCTTAATCCTGACAGTATTTTATTAGGCAGAAACATTTTTTTTCGCTGAAAGGAATACTATTCTATTTGTAGTTACTCAGTCATTTCGTAAATTGTCTTTATTAAGCAAGCAACTTTCTCATTAGCAAAGCGAGCATTGAAAAATTTAAGTTGATCTAAGTGCGCTTCAGTTCGCTTGGAACTACTTGTTAACAGCTTCATTTATATTAAACTCTAATGTTCGAGTTCACTTTTATTTGGTGATCACATGATAGAAGGTTTATTACAGTGCAAATGTTTCTTTCGAAAACGATCACATCAAATTTCGATGAAAATAAACATATGGATGAAATCGAAACAATAGAGACTTAGTTCTTAGCTCATTTACTTGTTTATCGTTTTGAAGGTGGAGTTCAAGAGCGCGATCGTTGTTTTGTGCTGAGGGGTGGGCTCACAATAGGCCATTATTTCGAATTCACTTCAGAATATGTGGATTTTTTTTCTATCTGGAATGCAATATAAAAGATCTCACAAAATTTCAGAATGGCGAATTCTCTGGATGGTTGAAGCGATGAAACGCCTGAAGAAGGTGGCAGTGCTAAGAAGGCCGTGGAAAATCACAAAGCGAACGGACATCGATGGAAAAAGGTGTGATCTTAATTCGTATTATTGAGAGCTTATTGGCTGCTTCTTTCATGAAATTTGCTCTTAGCTGAGAATATAAGTTTCATGTGTGAAGTCGGTCGTGGAATCTACTCAAGATTAGAAAGTTTTATTAAAAGAATTGATAATACATTTTATCAAAACAACGAACACTTTTGATGACACATTTGCCTGGATGACGCATATTTTCAACTAGCGGATACTTGTAAAACATTTTTTTTTAGATTAAAGGCTTTTTTTCGATTACATTTCTCATAAAAAATCTCCTTGCATACGATGAGCAGAGTTGAATGAACAAAGCGATTGAGAGAATTTACATTTGAACGTTGATCCTTGTTCTGTGATCTTCTTCAATCCGTAGTTGTCTTTCTCATATCAATGTACTAGATGCACGTGGAAAGTATATCGTTTATATTTCAACTATTTTCTTGCTCATCACAGAATAAACCTAAGAGGGAGAGAGCTGTTGTGTTTTTAAATCTATCGTTTCTTGATTAGCAGTGAGGACAATTTTTGAGGGCCTTTTTTGCTTCGATATCAAGTTCGCTTATCGACTACACTGAATGGCCTAATTTTCTTCGTTTCAATGCTGAAGATAATTCAAATAAAATATTTTCTGCTTCAGCGGCTGTCACTAAGTTGCATTGAGCAATAAATTTCAATCATGTCAGTTGCTCGAGTTAAAACAGTTTAGACGATTTGTGTTGTGGTGAATGA
The DNA here is from genome assembly GCA_037389465.1 of Baylisascaris procyonis. Lineage (NCBI taxonomy): Eukaryota > Metazoa > Nematoda > Chromadorea > Rhabditida > Ascarididae > Baylisascaris > Baylisascaris procyonis. The sequence goes on from JAZARR010000153.1 coordinate 4,865,497, forward strand.
AATTTCCATCACTTGAACACCTTTTTTTGCAGACGCCAGACGCTTCTTCAGTGGCGGTCTCGGTTACCAAACAAACGCCACTAGGGGAAAGTAAGAATTTTTTAAATTCTAAAGTACGTCGCCCCTTACACGAGGGAGGAGATTATTCATCGTTCGAGCTAGGAGAGTTGAAGAAAGCCATTCTGAATGATGCTAAAAAGATGTCTTTTATTTTTTTTTTTAAGCAATGGGATTATGTGAAAGCAACCTTTTAAAACAACATTCTTTCAAAGAATTGCATTTTTTTCCATCTTTTATTTTCGATTTCATCTGCAAAATAGTGTGCGGCATATCTCTAAGTTTTCAATGCGCAAATTTAGATGTTGCGAATATAATGATGTAGTTAATGCTCGAACTTCACCGATTTCATAGACGGTGAAATGAGTAAGCATTTGCATATGACGAATTACCACCGCATGTATTGTGGATTGTCATTCACACATGCTTTTCATTTGTTTTTCGAAGCATTTCATCCTGCGATCTCATTGTTCAATGGGCTCTCAAATGTTTTCCGTGTGGTATTAATCGAGTGTTTTCAGGTTGGCAGGAATACTGACTACCTGGTAGGATATTGAAATGGGGCAAAAGAAGCGGCTGGGAAGGTCTTATCCGAGAGCTACGAGTCTACTGAGTACGAGTCAGAGAACGAAATGATGATCGTTTTCCGCTTTATGTTTCTGTATTTTGCAATTGCATATGATGTATACATTTCTGCATTTTGTGTTTCTTTGCGATTTTCTTCATGGTTGCTGTTGTTGCTGTTGCAAGGTGTTGTTTCACTTGTTGATTTCTTGTATGATTGCTGTAATGCCTTGTGTTTCGCCACTCTCGGTGTTTTAACTGGAAATTTTATTAACGACTTTCTGGGGGAAGGGTGGGGGGTCTGATTTCGTGTCGAAGTAGCTGAATCGAGAGTGGCGTTGGTTAAAGGTTTGCATATCTCGTGTGCACACTGAGTGGGGCCGACTACAACAGTAGGCCGTCGTCGCGTGCAGTGACTAAGGGAGTCGTCGTCAGTCCTTTAAAGATCGCACTGGCGTGTCTGCAGCACTACGAACCGCTGAGGGTTGCGGCCGCAGGGATCTCTGGTTAGCTTGCGCGGCGTCAAGTTGGCTTGTCAGGCAGTGTGGTAGCCGGGTAGCAGTGTAACTTGTCTTATTCTGCATAAGGGAGACCTAATTTTTCGCAGTTTGTTGAGGCAGTGCGGGCATTGAGTTTTTCGTTGAACATCGCCGTCGTTTTCTGGCTGAAGAGGGTACCGGAAGCGGTACGGATTTTGGTGTGGCCTGGGTCGTGATGCTCGTTTTTGGTTTCTAAAGTATTTCGGAAATTCGCAAAGCTTGACAAGTTCACGTGCGGCGCGCAGTTGACCTATCGTCGAAATATTTTGGCGGCTTTCGGAGTTGGTAAGGTGTGCTCCTTCTTCTGCCTTAGGTGGTTTCTAGCGGTGCTTGGTCGTTGGGTTTGTTTGATTTTTTGATCTATACGGAAACTTTTCGAAGACACTCAACTGTTGGGGGAAGGGCAACGAAAGTTTAACCCAGATGCCGTCAGTGGTAGGAGCGATGAATTTTGGAGTTTCCGGGGTGGCTGCAGTAGAATTTTTGATCTACCCGTAGATACCTGTATATAGGGTCATCCAATAGACACGTTCAATATCCTTTGGCGACATTCACATAGGCACTCGAAGGGCGGGGAGGGCAATGAAGTTTTGAACTTCGTATGGGCAGTCTTCGGAGGGCACAAGGGATTTGGCATGATGAATTTGCCTATGAGTGGATAGTCTTTGGGGCGCTCGGGAATTTTGTTGAAACGATGAATTTTTTGATCTACATGTTGGCAGTTTCAAGGGAATTTGAGCGCTACTGTGATGGATTTTTTGGTCTACACATAAACACCTTTTGACGGCATTTGATAGGTGGACGTGATGGATTTTTGAATTACACGTATATTGTCCTTGGTCACAGTTTGATGGTAAAGGGCCGAGGGTCTTGCTTATAAGTATTGATCTACTGCTGATCCACATCGGATGTGGCTTGCGGTGATATTCAGGCGTTGCTATTGATTCAGCTCTATGAATGAGAATCTGTTGTCTCTCATTGCGGATGCTTCCATAGTTTTGTAAAAGTGCGAAAATTCATAGAATATTCCCGAGCACGCTACTCCGATGGCGAAGGTGCTTTGCCATCCTATCTATCATCGTTTAGCTCGATAATAGCTGCTTGAGTTGGCGAATGGGATCTGAAATTCCTTCCACCAGATTATTGTGGAATCTCTGTTTGTGTAGCAAAAACAGAATGCCCGCAACATAGAGTGTAATACCTGAACACAACTTTCGCTGTCGATACAGCTTCATCTAATATCACAGGTGGAAGCAAAAGGAATAATAAGCGTATGACAATTAAAACAGATAGATGTGCCTGTTGCTTTATGGATGATTTAAAGCGTATAATCAAATTGTCCTTGTTCAGTTACGGAAATGATTCGCAGTAGACGCAGATGACTGCAATTTCTTTCATCGACATTTTTAAACCAAATTAAAAACCGAAGATTAAGCTTAATTTGTGCCGATTCAATAGAATTATAGGAAACCATGCATAACAATTTCTGGCCTATGAATGCTATCAATTTCATTTTTCAATAGATGACATTTGCTGTCAACTGTTGACTAGGCACGTGTTGTTCGTCTGTCAGCATACGCTACGGTAAGCTTCTCGGATCAACATGCAAGCACAAGGCGTGATCCTGTCAGTTGGGTGCAAGCATGCGAGCGATTTTCTGTCTAAAATCTTTTGGCAATGTTCTAAGAGTCTTGCGCAATATGGACAAAATGTGTTCCGAATGAAGACTGCCTCTACGACAGCGTCAGTTAGAATTTCTGCTGTTGTCCGTAACATCTAAGGTCTTGGGGATGACAGTGATAAGCGCCATTTATGCTGGAATTATACTGTGAAAGGAAAGGAGTTTCTGCATGGCCATGCTCAAACTGGTTCAGATGACCACCAAACTTGTAATCCATGTGATCTCAACCATAGAGATATCTGCAGTCTCATGTGTTGATGATTTTTTCGGCGTACGCAGAAATTCTTCATTCTGCTTTCGACAGGCGGGCGCAAAGTTGGCTAGAGCCACGGTCATGAATTTCAGGATTGGTATACTACGAGAAATATGTCACTTGGCAAAGGCTAAACGTTCAAATGAGCACTAGAATTTCAAATTGCTCTCTTCCTGCTGCATGCCTAATGAACGCGGAGGGGAAGCAAAAACTGAAAACTGAAGAAATCTGTGATCTCGATTAGCTGCTGAGAGTGCTAGGGACATCATTGAACTGATCTTGGCGAGACTTGTTGAAAATCTCGATAAAGCAGGCCCACCTTTGCTGCTGGAACCGAGGCCAAGAACTCTCTAAATCGGGAAAATAGGGGCTCCAGGAAATCTGTTCGATGGAGTAGATGTTTGGCCGAATCAGGCAAATTTAGATATTCATAAGTTATATAAGGGTTTGATCAAGATTCGTTGTTGATGCAAACGCCAACCAACAAGGTGACTCCATAGCCCAGTTTGTGCCCATGAAAACCAGGTCTTCCTGTTGATGCAAGAAAAAGAATAGTCGCTGCCAAGAAAACGGAGAAAGGGAAAAGCACTTTCGGAAGAGCCGAGGTAAGGAAATCCGTATAAATACTACAAAAGCTGCAGAACGGGTGTGTTGACTGGCATGAAATTATATCAGTTTTGATGTTTGCATCGGGTGCCTTCCCTCGCCGTGAATCTTCTAGGGGCTACCGCTCTCCTAGAGCTGTTGCTTTTATTGTTGTGTAGCTGAAGATGGGAACTGTTTGCTGCATCAGCAGATCATAGCTACACGAGGATGGTATATGGAGGCTCTTTGTATGCAACTAAAGTATGAACCAGTCACTCACTCATTTAGATGACGACCCGTTCAGCCACTCCTCGTGGCGACAGTCGTTGCAAGGATCGGATCCATCGTTCGCCATAAGCAAGGTTCAATGCGGCAGTCATGCCGCTATAAACCGCAGTGGACTCCTTTTGAGAAAAGTAGTCGTTCTATTGTGACTCGAAAATGTTCATTCGTTGGAGAGCAAAGCGCCCACCTCGCTTCAGGGAACAACGGCCATCGCATCAGGTTTGCACATCGTTGGTAGAGGATCCATCCATTGCAAGAAATAGCACGCGAGAATCCTTCGGCTCTATCCGGAACTCGATGCCGGTCGTTCGAAATCGGAACTATCATAAACCGATGCATGTGAATCAATCGGTTTTGATCTGTAAGAATGGAATTTTCATAGTGTCGCTGAAGATGAAGCAATGGAGGTTTAGCATTGGCATGCTGCAAGAAACTTGCTACTGTTGTGGAACTGCGAAGTGACAGGAGGCCACATCCAAACTACTTGTTGTCACGCCCGATCTGTCCATGAAGAACCCTCACAAGCCCGAAGTGTTTCAGATGTTGCATGGTGGTTTCTGTCTTTAAGCGGCCACTTTATCAAATAGAGCAATAGGACAATGACGCACCCACCAAGGTAGTTGAAAACGGAATACTGGAAGCAATCTGAGTAACAGCTTAATCCTTCGTTACGAGCTGCTTCACATACAGATATTCGATTTTTTCCCATTTCTATACATTGAAAAATGTCCTGTGTTAAGTGGTGGCAGGCTGTCTGAAGAGATTTTGTCCACTACTGCGATTGTGAACACAACACTTTGGCTGAGCGAAACGAGCTAAGAACATTATTTATGCTTATGTAACTGCAAAATTCCTAATCGCTTCATCCCATATTCGCTTTGCATGATACTGAAATTGAAGCTGGTCAGAAATTTTGCATCGGAAGAGAGCAATCGAACCCAAGAGGTTACCAATCGTCAGCATTCCTCTCCAGTGCATTCTTCACTGGGCGAAAGGAGTCGATGCTCCAACCGCAGTTTAGGCTGGCATTTCGTTGTGCCGATACACCTATGCTGGTGATGTGTTCTTATGCTGACGGAGAAAACTTTCACCTCTGATTAGGAGCGGAGGGTTCGGGGGGGGGGCGGAGCCCGCCTGACCTTAATATTAATACTGAAATAAAAAAATATATGCTTCATAGGTTCGTTTCTTCACTTCTTCCTACGATCAACATAGATTCTATTTCTTTCTTCTTCCTGCATTCTTTTGTTTTCATTCGCTTGTTACATTCTTCTTTAATGATGTCTATTTTTTAGATTCATTTTTCGAAAATTTGTTCAGTTAAAAATTTAAAATATGTGAAATTTTAATGGAAATGTACTGTATTGGAGATTTCAGAATTAATTTCTCTGTTGGGTCTACGGAGCAGCGATTTGCTGTTTTCGAGAAAACTTTCAAAGCTCTATCAAATGACATATTGATTTACAAAATTTTGAGAGAAAGCTGAAAGCCGAATCGACCGGCGAGAATTTCTGAAATCTCGATTTTTGTTGATTTGGAGGTTCTCGTTCTCGGCCGCTATTATATATGGTGTTAAACCGTCCCTTGATTCGTCATCAGCTCGCCGAAACCTCTCGAACAGTGTATGGGTAATATGGGTACCACCCTAGGACAAATAGGAGCCGAGGAAAAAAAATCCCAAAAATCGGAATTTTTCAATCGTGACGGGGTAGTACAGAGAAAATTTGAAAAAATATTTTTTGTCTCCAACTACGATGATTTTGGTATCAAACGGCAGAGTTGATTACTATTTCGTTATTACTCACTAAATTTTTTATTATTTTACTATTCTTATGATTTTTCACTGATTCATCACGATTTTTCTTGCTTATTTTTTTACTATTTTTACTAGCAGTTGCAATGGGACTAGTATTGAATGTATTACTAAATTACTACATCAGTATTTTATTTGCAGTCGAAATCGATGTCGATTATAGCAGAGAACTACTACAGCCATTCCAAATGAACAAGGCGGTTATAAAAAGAGCAGAAATTTTCATTCATCGAGCGCAAAACTGAAAAAACTAGAATGAGAGTTACCGTATTCTTCAAGGACTGCACAACCCATTGCTGCACGCGCAAAATCGAGCACGTCACTGGCTACTGGCGCGGATTCGGTAAGGATTAACTTGACTCGATCACCAACAACGTCACGAATTGCTTTGATGAACAGCCTATCCATAAGAGTATCGTTGCGTATAATGCCACCGAAATGTCTTGAATAAAACCTCTGGGTACAGAAATTACATCTGATTCGACGAACGCTATCAGAGAACAAGTTGGACTGAGCGTTCCTGCATCACAGCTGTACGATGTGGTAAGTAGACAGGAACCAACCAATAGAATATAAAAAAAGCTCGATGAAGAAAACATCACGCGATCATGCTAATATACTCCTTCGTGATATTTTCCTGATAGACTTGCGATGGCAAATGCCGATGAAGGAACAATACGCAAGTTCAAAAAAACTTAGCATAAACTTCTATAGGGAGTTAAGATCACCAGCTGAAGAACCATAAGTGGGAGGTCTTCCTCAAAAGTTTTCCAACTTCAGAGGTTAAAAAAACCTATTGGTTGGATAAATGGAATGCAAGACCGTAATCAGGCTCAAATATAAAATACAAACAAGGAAGCTTAATTCTTTCGATCAGATCAACGACCCGAACACATGTGAAGTGGAAGGTTGAGGATAGAGTTGTGTGCATCTTTTGCTTATGTAACTTTTCCGCCCTTTGCTTGTATGTCTACATCCCGTTATCTCTGCTTCATAGGTATCTTATTTCACCTAACGATCTTCTCTCAGAATTTGCTTCTAACAACGCTCTTGACAGTAGTTATGAGAAGCAGCGAACTTTCCACTCGGCAATCACGCGTTTTTAGTTTTTGACTCAGAGCTGAAAATGGACTTCCTCGGTCGGTTTCAAAGAGTGAAAGAAGTTGAGCTTGGAGGAGAGAAGAAGAGATTTGAGGCGATCACGCCTATCTCATTGTAAGATGATAGAATGACCGCTCTTAAACATTTCCTAAACGCCCTAAAAATAGCTGTGAAACTGCTCTTGAAACTTCCAGGTTTTAAGAAGCTTCCTCCAACCACCTAGCTGTTGAAGAGTTGAAGAAACTCCTAAGTGTTCTACCTTATGAGCATTACCTTCCTTCTCGCAATACATAAAACGCATTGTAGAGGCCATGCTAAGTAAAACTCACCGATAGACAGAGAAATGTCAGAAGTTTACGGCTAAGATTTAGGGCACTCGTGACTATAGATGACATGCTAAAAGGGCAAAATCTGCGATCACTAGAAAGCTTTATTCTGTTCACCTGTCAAAAACCTCAGGTGAGACAAGAAATAAAGCCAAATGAGCGGTAGATGTGCGCAGCTTAATTCACTTTCAAATGCCTTTAATTTCTATGAAGCCGATGAACCAAGGTGGAAAAAAAACTTATGGATACTCTCGCTGCAGCGTCCACCATATCTGCCAAATTTGATAATACTTGATTTAGTGATTCCCGAGCTGAAAGTTTTAAATAAGCGGACAGGCAATACGACGAAAGCATATTTACACACGCGTAGATAAATATGACGTCACAAGAGCGAGCTTCTGCAGGCCAAATTATAGAAACACATTACAAAAATGGAATGAAAATGGAATGAATAAGTCCACAAACCTTTGCCTAAATTCGATTGGAGGCTCGAGGCACTAACAGCATTATGGTTAATCTTATTCCTTCATATCATCAACCACTATCTTTATATTGCAACTATAATAGCCGACTCTCATATCAAACGTAAAAGCAGCGGTCTTCATTAGACTTTCGAATATATGCGCAAGAGAAAGAAAACTGAGCATCATATCCTCAAGATGAGCTTTTATGCATGGAATCCGGAATCAGCTCCTACCATAATTCAAAAGATATAAATACCTTACTCATCATTTGATACCGCTCACTTTTGAATATTTATACAATAGGACACCTAATATACAGCAACAAAAGAAAATCGAACACTGAAAGCAGCTGCAACGAATGGCAGGTAGAAAATTGGTCTATAGTTCTTACTCCTTTGCACTATTGAAGTTGAAGTGAAGAAATTTGCTGAGTTTGATCATGTGTGCATAGAACTTATTGCTGTTACTACTTACTGTCCTTGAATTATTTAAAAATCTTTCACTTGCCTCTAGCATTCGCGGCGATTTGACTGTACTATTCCAAACGAAGGCAGAATTAAATTTATTTGAGTGTTATTAGTTGCTTCCATCAGAAATATATACATAAGCATTTATATCAAAGTTCACGTTGACTGCACTTCCTTAGGCGAATTGCTAGATTCAGCATAAAGGTATAGCAATGATTGTTTAAGATGAAGATAACTCAAGGTGTAGCGAAACTTTGCTTTATTATTCAATCGTCCCCGCAAGAATTCGATGCGATGCTGCGCATCTGTGAAAATGACGATCGTATTAATGTGGAACATATTCATTTGGGTGCACTGAAAACAGTCTCGAATATTTTTGCTGATGACGATCCGAATGGCAATATTTATCGTTGGGAGGTTTTATTGCAGTTTTGTTTATTTCCATCTCATAAAGACGGTAGAAATGCAGAAAGGTAGATGGGCATAGTGACGGAGAAGAACTGACAATGGCAACCATCAGCGTAGCAAAAATTTAAAAAATAATGATAAATTCGAAAAAATACTCATAGAGCGACACTGAGGGCAGCATGACAAGAGGCACTGAGTTTAGAATACATGAAATCAACAACAACATTGAGATCGAAAAGGTTTAGTCGATACTTGAAAAGTGAAAGATAACTCTATCAACGCTAATATCTAGTGGGGCATACAGGATTTCGGATACGTATGCCTCAGTAGGAGTGAGAAGCGCTGCGATATAATTTGAATGGACCCTTGTATAAGCGCTATGATATATAAGTGTATTCTAATTTGCAAATAGCAGGCAACAATTCTTTTGCAACAGAGCAATGAACGGTTATGGCTGTTTGTGGCGAGCGTTAACTAGCGTTTCTTTGAGAACGACCTTTGCAATGAATAATTATGACACTTCACATTCGTCTAACTTTGCTGAATTTCTAACTGATTGAAAAAATAGCTGAAAGGGAAAAAACTTGTTTATAATTGCAAATGACCGGAAGACAAATTTGGTGATTTCACAGTCCTCATTGCCCTCCTGGTCTTCAACGCATTTCCCTCATTGAGCACTTTGCTCCTACCGTGGTGGAACTTGAGCACTTTGCTTTTATATGCAATCAGCAGCTTCAGTATCATCGCTAAGACCACTACTTCTCCTCTTCTTGTTGATTTTCACCACATAACCTTATGGGATGCATCGGAAGAAGGTTTCAAACGTTGGAGATTAATGCAGGGTGAGGTCACGACGCTAAATATAGAGATCGCATTAAACGTATGGCCAAAAATCTGCTGTGACGCGCTTTCTGGGCATATTTTGGTGTTGTAACAGAGTACGCTAAGATTGGCACATGCATGTGGAGAGAATGCGATCTTAAGACAAAAAGAAATGAACAAACTGTGAACACTCTAAAACCTTTGTAAGTAAACATACACCTATGAGTTCAATCGCTTATAGCTTTTTCTTCTTAAAAGATTCATGCTTCAGCAGGTTCTCGCCACAAACGATTGTTTGCTTCGTGCTCGAGGTCAAGCCACCTACGTGACAACTGTGGATTTAGGTGAGGTGTTCGTTATTCGAAAAACTAGACCATACTGCAGACTATTGACTTGTTATTTGTAAATGCAAAGAATGCTGGAACAGCAATTTTTAGAAGCGCTTATGCCACTTTCCATGTAAGTTTTAATTGTATTTGAGATTTTCTTCGCTACCACTGCGACATTTGTTCTCTTCATCGTTATGGCGCAGTATTTTCCTTTTAAGTTAAACGGACCTTTTATTGCTTTTCTAAGCGACTACAACAGTCTATATGGTAGAATGCATCGTTCTGAACATGAAAATTCCTGTTGTTCAACCTTTATCACTTCTGTCGGATTTATCGTAGTGACTTTCCTCCAGTCGCGCGCAGGTCTACTCTTCTTCATCCATTCCATTATCGAACGTGCCGCAGCCGTTGATCAACGGTAACCGTTAAGAAGATTCAAATGCTTTTCGCAATTCATTGAGAATTATTTGAAGTTAAAAATTTTCGCCTATAGGGAGAAGCCTCATCGAGAAGCGGAGTGATGGCCATCTCGATGAGGAAGCCAGGGAGCAAATTTTCGGAAAAAAGGATGCCCATTCAGAAACCATATGGCTGGAGGAAGAGATGTTGGAGAAGGAGAAAACGGCAAAGAAGTCAAATTACTTCTCCGTCGGATATCCAAGCATTGCATAGGAATCGGACAAGATCAAGTTTTAGTCCTCAAACAAGTCTAGTATGAGATTCTGAATATCCTGAGTAAATTTCAAAGCAGGCATTAATCATCCAAATCCTTAAACAAGTGTTATACGTAGAGGATACTAAACAATATCCAGTAACAATAAAAGATGTGAAATTAGAAAAGATATTCGTATGTGCGTACCACTCTGTTACAAATCTTCTCATGTTGAACGATGATTCTATGGTGCCCTTACGAAGGAATTGATTTTCCATACTCGAAGAATATTTAGAATGAGTGCAAAAATGCAAAACATCCAATGCAACTCGATTTCAATATACATCGCAAAGTTATGCTCGAGAGTGTCGTCTGCAATGTTGGACAAATGAGCAAGGCAAGATTGCCCTTTTAATCCTAATGCTTCAATGATTTTATACAGAAATTCATGCAAACGACCAAAAATACTGAGACGGAATGTCATAGGTTAGTCATGTACAGCACTTTCTGCAATCTTCATGTATCTTCATAATGTTGAATGCATTAAAGTAGTTTTGCAATTTATTTGTCAATATCCATGCTGTTGCGATTTCAGATGATTGTTCGACCGGAAATGGTCAAAGTTGCCGATGTACATTATGTAAAGGCAATGGAGAAACCGGAAATGTCGTCAATTATTTTCGATCCTGAGATTGGTAAGATATATTACTTGAGGAAGTCGAATGCTGTTCCTTTATGAAGCAAAAGTTTGCTCTGGCAAGGGTTTCTTTGTTTTGCTGTTCACTTTTCATGCCGTTACATCTAAATTCGCTAGTAAAATCTGTTTTTCATACCTGATATGCTTTCAACGGTAACGGTTCTTCAGTGATTCTGTGTGGCACCTATTTGCGGCGCCAATAGAGAATACTTAATATTACAATCGTCATCCTTTGCAACTGTTGCTAGCAACATTTCGGAATATTAGTTGTAAATGCTGATTCAATGGATCCCGCGGTGTTATTTTTTGATGCGAAACTAATTTTTTGCGGGAGTAGTTATCAGAAAAATAGAGAAACCACTTCCAATATCAGTGAAGAGTCACACGAACCTGTGATCAAATGTTGTCTATACGGGTGGAGTAAAAACGGTATCACGCTTATTTCGATCTGATACGGTATCACAGTCTAGATACGGTACCACAATTCAAAAGATTACTCGATGGAAGCACCGAACACCCCTGAGCCGTTCCATTGTAGCCCGTTTTAGATAGCGGAGTTCGCATATATTTTAAAAAACTGTCGTAGATGTGTGAGTGAAACACATTTTCAAGAATTGCTAGAAAATTTTTCCCGAGATGTGAACGGTTGTAGCGGCTTTCCGATGTATTTGGCTGGGCAGCGACAATGGGCAGTCCTTAACGAAGCCAAGTTGATCTATAAAAAAACGGAAACTGAAAAGGATATCAGATGAAAAGCTCGCCGACAAGCATGAATCGTCACTATCGTGGAACATAAACAACGACAGTGAAGGTCGAAAATGGGAACTATTTCTCCATGTTGAACAAAAGCGCATATTATTTGCCTACTGCATGAGTGAGAAGAAGGATGATGATTGCGATTTTATTCTCGGAGCGGTGCAGCGCAAATGATGATTCTCACCGAGCGGACATAAAACCTAAGAGGACAAATGGAACATCCTTCTCTGAGGTATTAATCAAGTCTACGAAGACGAAAAGCATAACGACAGCAGAAAACTGTAATGTGAATGAAATGATACATGGCACAACGTGTGCGTCATTTTCTTTTTACACGAACAATCCTTCATATTGACAGGTGCCACAGTGATACGCAATGACTCTATGCATGCGTGATGTATTAACGAATCAGTTCAATAAACAAATACGGAAAAAATTCAAGCAAGTAATCAAACTTCGCAATACACTTTCTTCAGTCTTTAGAATATCGTCTAAAGAAATGTTTCTAATTTCAACACATTCTCCGAAAAAAATATTCCTCCCTCCCCCATATCCGGGTGCACCTATGCAAACAAAAATTTTATCAAACTGCAACTATGCATACAACAACTCTGATCACCACGTCTGACCAACAACCTCAGCGCATCTAACTAATTCCACCTCCAAATAAAAGTGATCATACCTGAGGATACCTCTAGAAGCACCCCTCATAATTGAAATAGAGGAATCGGACGGTTAACGCTATTTTTTTCCAAGTATGCAATTCATATTTACATGCGTTTTGTCCATCAAAGTGTCTGATGACACACATCGTGGAAAAATTCATCGATAAATTCATCCAACTGGTCGTGAAGAAGACGAATTTCCTCATTCATTGATCCTTCCATTATTTTGTTAAATGAAACAATTTTTTTTTTTATTTTCATTTATTAGCAAATGATTAATAACAACACAACATAATGACAAAAGCACCTCGAACAGGGATGGACAGGGGTGAGGGGTAGTCAAAAGCAGGAAACACTCGCACAATGTAACTTTGAATCAAACAATAATCCAAATTAAGAATGAAATCTCATAACTTAGCAACACCACGTTTGTGCTCGCTGCACTCCAGTGCGTACATAAGCCGCATTTAACCCCTTCTTATAATATTCAAATGGTATGTCCGATCCTTCTCATAGGCGCACTCAGGAATCAAGAAAAACATAAAATAAAAATCAAGTAATACGCTCATGAAGAACCTTGACGAAAAAGGCAATATTAAAATATGCGATTGCACGAAACACAGAGCATGTAGAGGAAAACAAAACATGATATTCGCACCATTCTGCAACGAGAGCTTTTTTCAAGATTTCAAACAAAAAGTGGTGGTGCTTTCCCTTGACAGCTTAAGAAAAAGCGACGTCAGAAATCATCCATGTCCATTCATTTCTTTAGATCAGTGATATGTCTTTAGTGCGACGCTCTCTCCTTACAATGAAAGTTATGAGTACAAAACACGGTAAATCTGAAAACAAGAAAAAAAGGAGACAAAAAAAGAAAGGAAAGTGAAACATAACTAAACATATGACAATAAAAACACATGAAAAGGCAATAATTATACATGTTAGCAAAACGGGATCAAACTCGAAATGAAACATTCCGAAATCACATTACAACAACATCAAGCGACGACTATTGGTAGCAAACCCATATCAAGTACCCGGTGGGTAAATGGCCACAGTACTGAATAATACTTTCCATCGAGCCCTCACTTAATAGGACTAGTGGGCTCATCAAAATATCCCCGAAAAGTACGCGAGCGGGGATCAACATCAACTAACCGAAACTGTCATACATGGAAGAGAGGCAAGAGACGCAGAACCAGCATTCATAGAGATGCAAGAGACGCAGAATCACAACTCACAGAGATGCAGGAGACGCAGAGTCACCAATCACAGACATGGTAATCGGTATATGCACATAGCCACCCAGGCAGTAGCGGCCTGTGATAGGTCGCTAAGCACGCATCACTCTTAGCTCATTGGGTGACCATCGATATAATGCTACCGTATTTATATGCCCCGCCCCAAGATCAAAGCTACTGTGACAACGCCTGCACTGCGCCAAAAAGTTGCTTTTTTTGCAGGAGAACTATCAAGGAGCAGTGGCAAAACTAAAAATTTTCCAATCAAACAAATAGCCTTTCATAACGCACACCTATCACATGATCATTTCAAAGGATCTGCAGCCAAAAGGTCATTTATAAACGTCCGCCATATTCGATCATCAATAATTACTGCTTCGTGGAAACTTATCAATAAAGGGATCACTTCATGACTTCGCGAATATAAGTCTCGTCAACGCAAACGTGCAGACTGTAGGACGGATATAGTCAAAAGCCGCTTAACGAGAGAATCCGAAGTGAAATCGAATGGTCATTGGAAGTTTGTGAGCCAAAGGATGGCCATAGTGTGGATTCAGCGCGCTTAATGTGGGTCACCAGTAGATCACCAAAGGGCCATTTTGAACTTCACTGTAGTTCTTTGCAATTTCTCAAATGCAAAGGTAAACATTCAAGCATGCTGAGTACGCATTCAATATAGAATGCGATGATGCTGCGTGCGCTTCTGCAACGCCAAGAACATTTCTCACTTGCACAGGGTGGTTCATGTTGTAATGAATTCAAAAAATTCACGCAAAAAAAGAAATTTGCGGATAACTGCCGCTCTTTTCTCAAAATATTAATCTAAACAGCAAGTTTGCTTCTCTTCTCTAATAGGAATTAGCTAACAAATATGTCTCAACCACCAACCGACTTCCAATATCGCATCATGATAAAAATATTCACTCGTCTCGCACTAATGAATTCCATCACTCAACAAAACCGAAACAAAATCTGTTGAGTAAGATATAGGCCTATTTTTATCGGCAGTGCACCTGCACCATGTAGTCCGCAATGCACTGATTCCTTCGATTCACTTACTTTACCTTCCAGTAGTTTAACCAAGCACTCATAAATACCCGCTAATCAACAAGAATTGTAACAACTTTGCGAATTTCGTGCTCTGGGTAACCTTGGAATCTTTTTAGCAGCAAATAGTACTCTATGTGTTTCTTAAAATACTTAATCACGTTCTACAGAATAAAATGAAATAATGTGCACTGTGGAGTTATAGCTAACTGACAGCTTCTCTTTTTTTCAATGTAACCACTAGGAAATCAAATCCCTCATTTCTACGGTCACCTCAAGCCTGATCTGTAGATAGCGGGTAAATGAAAGAAAACCTGATAAGGGTAGGAAACATTTGATGAGACGAATTGCCTGTAATTCTCGCACCATTTTTCCAAATATCTTCATTTGCTGGCCACTTAATACCACTTATAAGCTTCGGCGATGCCATGCAACCACTGAATGCGTCTGCTGAATCAAAGGATTAGAGCGAAATGAAACGAACAAGCAATGAATGTTGACATTTAAATAAGAAAAAAAAAGAATATAACAAAAGAACAACAAATTGGACAATGGGGTGGATGAAACCTGAAATAAGATTACAACGTCATCCTGAAAAGAAATTGTTGCATGAGAGTATGTACGAGCTTAAAAAACACTACACTTAATGCAGAAGAGAATCAAACATTATATGACTCAAACCTGTGCCGTTCTTCATTGTCCGTGGGAGTGCTCGGGAGAATTTTGCTTCATTGTCTGATGGGTGATCCTGGAACTAATACAGCTGGCAATATAACTGAACGAAGAAAATAAACAGCGAATGTAAAGGACTGATACGCGAGGAGCAGAGAACGCATAGGCATGTGCTTTGCAGTTGATCGAATCGATAAAATGTGGGCATGGGGCGTACGCAAAAAAGTTAAATATTCCTCGAGAGTAAGCTGAAATTTGAAAAAAATTGCCCAAGGCTGCTTCTCATAAACGTAATTCGAATGCTACTCATCCATAACCGGCGAAACAAGTGATAGCACATTTAGAGCTAATAAATACGATTCACATGCAAATAAAACTGCGAAGAACAAATTTCCACCCTATAAGTTTTAATTTGGCGCACAAACAAACGCTAATTTATCAATTTCGATGAGCGCTTTTTCCCTTTGCCCATTCTTTTTACTTCATCTTCTTTGAAGACATATTGAACTAGACTCAAATGCAGTCACGGTCGCAATTCTAGTATTACGATTGTGACGTGCGTGGGACATTAGTGAAACACTATTTGTAAGGAGGAGGGGGAATAAAACATATCCAATAATAAAAGATGAAAACGTCGAACAGATGCCGGCGGTATATTGTACAACGTGAAATATCACAAAGGCAAACGAACGCACCCAATCGATTGTGGAGGCATGAGGGAGGGGAGATCAAATATGTTCTTTCATTTAGAAGCATCTTCACTGAAAACGTCGTGATTGTTTATCTCTATGACTGCTGCACTTATTAATGAGAAAGCAGTAGTGATGAACGGTTTGAAGCGCGTCGCACATCGGTATTACAAACGTCGCAACGCAACGATACAAGTGAACGCTTAAAGCAGAACGGTTGCGTACTAGTGCGAGCCCAACTAACAGTGGACACGATCTCCTTTAATCTTCACTGCAAACGCCGCTTACCAAGCTAAGATGAGACCATACTCGTCGCTTTGCGTTTTCTCTGCCTCCTAGTAATAATGACTTTTTTTCTCAAGCATTTCCGTAGAACTCCATATATATATATATATATATATATATATATATATATATATATATATATATATATATATATATATATATATATATATATATATATATATATATATATATATATGTATATATCATGGACTGAGCCGTTGAAGTCAACGGATCTCATCACCGGTGAACGCGCATGTGTGAGACGAGTCCAATTCGGGATAAGCATGTCCTGTTGCACCTATCGCAGATAAACCGTACTCCTTGATCAGGCCCACTTGTGCCCAATAGTCGTCGCGATCTTTTCTCTTCCAGTGCTCGAACTCGACATCCCTCAAATCGTGCAGTCCCCTCGCGGCATGCTCTCCTCCACAGCTGTCTGTCATGTACTATGTCATCCTTCAGCTCCATTTGACACGCTTTCAGCGTTGCCTTGACTCCATCCTTGTATCGAAGCAGCGGACGTCCTCGTTTCCGTCCCCCAGAGGCGAGTTGTCCGTAAAGTAGTTGCTTGGGGATGCGGTTGTCCGGCATTCTGATGACATGCCCAACCCAACGTAGTTGGGACGAGATGATGTATGCTTCGATACCAATTATCTTGCACCTTTTCAGCACTTCAGTGTTCCTTACTTTGTCTTGCCACCTGATATTTGCAATTTTGCGTAAACATCGCATATGAAACTGATCCAGTCTCTTGATGTCTTTTCGATATAGCGTCCAGGTTTCGGAACCGTAGAGAAGTGTTGTTAGCACGACTGCACGGTATACCGCAACCTTAGTACTCAGTTTCACTTCATGTCTGCTCCAGAGACGTTTGTATAGTTTGCCAAATGCGGCACTCGCTTTCGCCAATCTTCTGGAAGTTTCTGTGTCATTATATGTTGAGCTTGTAAGTGTGCTGCCTAGGTATGTAAAGTTATCGACAACCCGAAGATTGGATCCGTCAACTGTTACGGTGTGTGATGTAGGCTGCTGACGATCTGGGCATTCTCGGTACATAACTTCGGTTTTCTTCAGGCTGACCTTCAAGCCAAAACGGTTGGCTGCCGTGGCAAATCGATTCATGATGTCTTGTAGATCCGCGCAGGAATGTGCCATTAACGCGCAGTCATCAGCATATAGGAGTTCCCGGATGACTGCAGTGTGTACTTTTGTTCTGGCTTCTAACCGTTTGAGGTTGAAGATGTTGCCATCCATTCGAAATTGAATTGGTATGCCAGTATTGCAGTCTTTAAATGCGACCGACAGCATCATGGCAAAGAAGATCCCAAACAGAAGCGGAGCAAGTACACATCCCTGTTTGGTGCCGTTGGTAACTGCGAATGCATCCGACATGTTGCCTGCTTCGATAACGCGAGCGCGCATCCCTTCATGGAACGATCGGATCACATTTACGAACTTATCTGGACATCCAATTTTGCGTAGAAGTGACCACAAACCTTTTCTGTTGACAGAATCGAAAGCTTTCGTGAGGTCAACAAAAACAACGAAAAGGTCTTTGTTTTGTTCACGACACTTTTCCTGCAGTTGACGAGCGCTGAATATCATGTCGATGGTGCTGCGACCAGCGCGAAAACCACATTGGCTTTCTGGAAGGATGTTGTTATTGGAGACATGCAAGGCAAGTCGGTTGAGAATTACTCTTGCCAGGATCTTGCCTGGGATGGACAGGAGAGAGATGCCTCTGTGATCATCACAGGTTGCCCGATCGCCCTTGCGTTTAAAAATATGAACTATTTGCGCATCCTTGAATTCTTGTGGGACGTCTTCACGCTCCCATATGTGCCGATATAAGGTTGTGAGCCGGTGAATAAGTTTGCGCCCGCCGTATTTGAATATTTCGCCGGGTAAGCCATCGGCACCAGGTGCCTTACCCGCTTTCAGCGATTGGATGGCGTCAAGTACCTCGCGTTCTGATGGAGGATACGCCAGGTCGTTGGACACATTCCATTGTGGAACTTCGGAGAGCACCGTTGAGTCAAACTCTGATGCTTGATTCAGCACCACTCGGAAGTGTTCTGCCCAGCGTTCCAGAATCTTCTCACGGTCAGTTATGAGATGAGAGCCGTCCTTCGAATAAACTGGAACACTCCCGGAATCTCTTGGACCGTAGACTGCCTTGAGGCCGTCATAGAATGCTTTCATGTCATGGCGGTCTGCTGCTGTCTGGAGCTCGATTGCCACATTAGCCCACCAGCGTTCCTTCATTGTGCGAAGTTTCGCATTTGCCTCCTTCCTGGCTGTGTTATAAGCATGTTTCTTGGCGGCACACGATTTGTCATTTATCCACTGCAAATGTGTGGTGTACATTTTGTTCAGTAGCGCTCCGATTTCAGTGTCCTGATCATCGAACCAGTCTTTGCTGTGTTTCCTCACGAAGCCAACAACTTTTGCTGTGACGTTATAGACTAGATCTTTTAAGTTGTTCCAGTCATCATCAGCTCCATCGTTGTTCTCCCGCTCACTCAGTCTGGCATTGAGTTCTTGTTCCAGCTCCGTCCGAACGTCTAGACGTTTTAGCGCGCTCACGTTGAGCTTCTTGACATTGAGACCTCGTCGACACCTCTGCGGAGGCGTCGTTGTCAGGCGCACAGTACTGCGAACTAGAACATGATCTGACCATGTCGTGCTTCCGCGCATTGCTCGGGTTAATTTCACGTCTCTCAGGTCGCGTTGCTTGGTTATTACGTAGTCGAGCATGTGCCAGTGTTTCGACCTGGGATGCATCCACGTGTTCTTGAATTTGTTTGCTTGTTGAAAGACTGTGTTAGTTATGACCAGTTCATGTTTTGCACATAGTTCGAGTAGCATTGTGCCGTTTGAGTTGGCCTTACCAACTCCATGACGCCCGAGCACTCGGCTCCATGTGGCGAACTCACGGCCAACCCTGGCGTTGAAGTCTCCCAGAATAAATAGTTTGTTTCTGTAGGAAGTTTTGGAGATTATGTTATCCAGTTCGGCATAGAACTCTTCCTTGGAGTCGTCTGATGCGAGAAGGGTTGGTGCATATACCGAGAAGAGAGTGGCTTTGCGACCATGCGACAGCGGGAGTTCGAGGCTCATGTGTCGTGGCGTAATAGCGACTGGTGTAGAGCAGAGCGTTTTAACGATCGCGTTCCTAATGGCAAATCCAACTCCACCTTGCCTGGGTGCACCTTCAGGTTGTCCAATGCAAAAGAACGTATATCCTCCACCTTCTTCCGAGAACTGCGATCTACCGGAGATTCTGGTTTCGCAAAGTGCTGCGATGTCTATGCGATATCTGGCAAGTTCACGGGCAATTATGGCTGTTCTTCGCTCGTGGCGATCACCGCTATCCAATAGCGTGCGCACGTTCCACGTTGCCAAACGGATTGGTTGAGATTTACACCACTTTGTTTTTCGACCGCATGGGTAAGTATTCAGCAAGCCGCGGTATGCTTGATGAAGGATTTGGAACTAGCAATGTTTAGGGAACCTTTTATATCCCCTTCTTCATTCGAAGAGAGCAGTGCGTTCCTGAATAGGGCTGCTCTGCCACCCAGGCAGGACACGAATCTTGAAGTAGTTCCTGGTCGTCAAGAAGCGGCCATCATACCTGAGCCGCCTGCGTGCAGGGTCGTGACTAGGTACTTCCAGTGACCCGACACCTGTACCCGTCGCCACTTGCCAGTCGCCGCAGGGCTTCACACAACATCTTCACCGGAGTTTTACCGTCACAATGAGTTGATTTAAGTGAGAGATGCTTGTGAGACAAATCCCACTCTCTGTTCACCCAAAGCTCGTTGGCTGCAGGCACGAAGATCGAGACGTGTAGTCTGAGAAGTGGGTGCGCAGCAGTGTGGCCAGAAATGAGGCCAGGTTGACCATACAAAACTGCCCTTCCGATATACAATCGTAGCCCACTGCAGGTGCTATTCACCATGATTCGGAGTTCCTTTCTCCTAGCCTTTCTTCTTTCACGAAGTACCTACAAGGCAGTAGGGGCAGCGGTCTTTTTCGGCGGACCGTATTCGCCGTGACACGAAACCGTCATTGGGTATTGTGACCATTTTTTCAGGCGCTGGCGTGCCACCGTCAACCCCAGTCACACCCTGTTGGATTTCGCCGCTAGGTTGTCCGCGGTTGCTTATTCAATATATTCGCAGCTAACCGTCGTACTGACGGCCGTTCCCCGATCCGCAACCTGGGGACGCGCCAGATGGCTCCTAGCTGAGCACACTGGATATGTATATATATATATAATATATATATATATATATATATATATATATATATATATATATATATAATATATATATATATAATATATATATATATAAAATATATATATTATATATACATACATATATATATATATATATATATATATATATATATATATATATATATATATATATATATATATATATATATATATATATATATGGTTTCCTTGTAGCATATTCTAGACTTGATGTGAATGCTAATAGTTGACGAGATTGCTATAGTTAGGAATGTTAAATTTTGATTTGATGATTTCAGTTTAGGGTGAAATGATTTAAAAACAAATATCCAAAATAAGCAGTAATATACCAACGCTGTCATGCTCAGTTAATGATCGCTTATATCGCTTTTGAAATCAAAAATATTGAGTAGATTGAGCACAGTGCCATCTACTTACGTATAGATGACGCTTCTTTATTGCTTCGGAATAAATGGTTTTTTATTTCCGTAGAGAACTATCTCACATTTCCGACTTCCTATTTTTGAAGGAGTGCAACCTTTTGCAAATTATGTCTAAGTGAAATGCCGATTGTCCTCATTAATACAATTCACTGGCACGTGCCTGTAAATACACAATGAAAATTAATAATCTATCGTTGATGAAGTAACTTAGTAATAGAGAAATAGTAATAGGGAAAGTAATAGAGAAATTAGTTATATGGAAACTCAACATTAAAATTCCAGCCTAATTGACAGCCATATACGGAATAGAAGAGGAAAGGTCAGAAAAATGATCTCAATTTTTTAGCAAAGAAATAATCGAATTACACACATTTACATAATTGCAGACTTGTAATAATTGCCCATTTACATAATGTGTACATATTTTCATATTTACATATTTATATTGTTTAGATATTTAAGTGATTTAAAAAAAGAAGATAGGTAAATCCTACACTATCACTCGTTAGCAAATTAACCGTTACTGAAATATTTTTGCGGCTATTCGATGATTTGTTACCAATTCGAGTAAAGGGCACTACACAAAAAATTTGCTTCGACCAAGAGCGAACCGTTTGGAGTGGGGAATAGGAAATAATTTATGAGTGAGGAAAAAAATGGAATATGTTTCTTTTTTTCTACTTTTTGTTTTCATGATATTATAAGAATGTTATTTTATGTCAGTGCTGTTTTCTATTGAGATAAATCGACCGTTCTCGTAAAATTGCCTTCACATAATAATTATTGTGATCAAAATTGGAGGAGAAGGAAAACAAATAACGAGTAGATAATGAAATCGCATTTTCTTAATAAAATATCGTGAAAATATGATTTGTTGCGGGGAAAATTTCTTTACTTTTTCCTTAAAAGTCGGAAAAAACTTTTCCAATCGTCCTTGCTTGAAACGAATATCCTTCATTTCATCTAAGGATTTTTATTACAGAATCGTTTGATCAGCGCTCGCAAAGATTTGCAAATATTTGAATAACCACTCTGGGCACTAATTAGTAAAGTCAGTTTGTCTGAACAACGCATTTATTAGCATAGATCAATAGGATTGACTACTATGTGGTCTCCAGTAGGGATGAGATCACGAATCCGAAGACCACGAAACACGCGTACCTCCCTCTCCTCCCCCCCCCCCCCGCCCCCCACCTCCTATGCTAGTCCCATCACCTTTCCCAATCGATCCAACTATCAATCCTGTAATAACTCAAATAAATTTTTTTTTTTTGCTAAGCAGTCGTTTCATGCTGTTAAGCGCGAATGTCGTGATCCATTTAAAGGACAATATTTTCGCTTACCGGTTAATCGATTGCTCTTTGCCAATTTCCGGTTCGACAACTTTCAGCCTCACTAAGACTATCAGTTATCATATAACCAATAGAATCAATATCCATCATCATATTCTGCTTTCCACTTTTAATCACAATCACTCTATTGATACGACCACACAAAACGCAACTAGAAAATGTCAATAACGATTGAAGAAATTCCATTGATTATATCGTTTCGCATCGAGACGACAATTAACTCACTAATAATGTGCAAATTTAGCGTCCATCAGTTTCGCTTACATTTAAATAAGCAATTGATGGAATAAATTCTATTGATGTATTTGAAATGAGTTTTCATAAATAGTTTGATTATTATCGCTAGAAGTGTCTGAGAGAAAAAAAATTGGGAATAATGCATTTGAAAGAGCATTAAAACTCTATTAGAATCTAAAATAATCTGAAACAAAAACAAGAAATTTTCTATAAGATCAATTTGTTATATGACGTGCAATTGATGTAAATTGTAGGGTTGAAATACATGCGATACATAGATTGACATTGTTGATTTTCTTGTGGTCAGTGGCCGGCCGGTCAGTAGCCGGCCTTATACGCTGCCACCCAACCGGAAATCTGTCCATCTCTTTGTTATGATCGAAAAATATTTCCGTCGTCTTCTGTAATTTATGTGGATAATAACTTAAAGATTGTAAGTTATTTACAGATATTTTTCTTGTATAACATAGTTGCTATCTCGGTTTCAAAGAACGCTCACTTTTTTATGGTTTTATCACGACCAATGGAGTTATCAGTTGCATAGAGTGTTTGTGATCTACAAGGTGGGAACAAATTATCGATCAATTACCGCAATTATCGATTAAGTGCCTCACAAGAAGAGCGAGCGATGCACTCGTTTGAGGCATGTCGTTCATGTGCTTTGGAGGTGACATGCTGCTGGTTTTTTTTTTTAATTTTAGAATTTACATTTCTTCTCTAGTTTTTCTAGTTTCTTTTCCAGTCTTTTCTACTTTTCTAGTCTTTTCTAGTTTTTCTAGCTTTGAATTTATGTTGTACTAGATTAAATTTGTGCAGTGTTCTTAAATTCTTTATATCCGAAGCAGTTCCATGTTAACTTATGTTGCATTCTCACCGGGAGATTAGGAAAAAATCAGTAAAGTTCCACTACATTGATGGTGGATTTCAATTTATAATGAGGGGAAAATAACGCTGAATTTATGAGGAAGGGAAGGGGAGCGTTTTAATTATTTTAATTATTGTTTCGGTGTTTTCATCACCTATATTAAATCTACTTATTACTAACAAATATTGTTGCTATGTGCAATAGAATGCCAAGGAGGGGCATGTTATTTATATTTATTTATTTGTTGTCTTGCGTTGCGTCCACTATTTTGTATCATTTTCTTTATTGAAATGAACGGAATTGCCAGCGTAACGTATGTCAATGACTGGTCTTTTGTGTTCACTTTTCGCAATTTTTATTTTGGTACGTCGATATTTGTGTCTTTGTCAAAGAATGAAAGAAAATATTGGATGAGCAAGAAGATGAGTAAACAGCAACCGAGACCTAAACGCCATGACGACCTGAAGATTGGCGAGTGGGCGAGTGCTTTCACTCTTCGTCCTTGGACTTCGATTCGAGTTTGCGACAAGTTTGATGATTTATAGTTATGGTCGATCGCTTATTTGTTGTGACGTGCCGTTGGACGTAAATATGAACAATAATATGAAACGTTGTGACCACGCAGCCCTGCAGATATCTATGCGGACGAGGGATATGGAGCTGCCCAACGAATATGGGCTAACGAGAAGAGTTTCAATGAAGGACTTGGCGCAGAAGATGAAAGACGAAAGACGCAGCGGATGACCGATGGATCGAACTATAGAAGAATGAGTCGCTGCAGTGACCAGCGATCACCAAGTCATTCAGGATGGAGGGGTGCACTGGGAATGACCACACAAATGTGGCACAAGATAAGTTGCTTAAAATTTTTGTTAGCAACTTCGAGAGCACGAACTTGATAGAACGAGTCTTCGAAGCTCTCGATTTCTTCTTATGAAGCAAAGGACTCCACAAGAGAGATCAACATTTGATGAATTGGATATCTTGCGTCAAAGTAGAATTCGTCTTCTCCCCATCATCCCTCCCGACACTTCCTGAAAAATTTGCAATCTTACAGAGTTCACAGAGTTTGTTGAGTGCATTTATCTTATATGAATCACAGAAGTCGGCATATGAACAGGGTCGTTGACAAGATTGGTGGCGTTTGATTTTCTCTTCTGCACTCGAAAATGACAAGTTTCTAGCGCTTCAATCGATATTTTCATATGGTTATTTTTCAGGTGGAAAGGTTTTCTTTCGGTTCAAAAAATTTACAAAAATTCGTAGAAATTTGAAAAGTTTTGTCATTAATTCAACGGTCATGAAAATGAACCCAATCTTATCAACTGCCACATTCGTATGGTGATATTGATGATTAATTGAAATGACTGATACTCAATGATCTCTATAGGATTCATGATTAGTCTTGGCAGATTGCGAAATGAAAATGTTGAGTGTGAAAACGTCTAAATTCATCTACATTCGAGCACCGCCGAATCGCTTTTCCTGAGCACAGACATTCTTGCTTTACTTAGGTGAATTCGAATTGCTATGGATCCTCGTCTCTTACGTATGTTTCTCTGTTATGACGCTGTTCGAAGGCAGAGGTGCATCGATCGTGCAACGAAGAGGAACCTTTCGGCACTCATTTATTAATAGAGATGCAGGTTTTGTAAGATGTTCAATCACATTTTGCGAAACTTCAATGGCCTGAAATTGTTGAGATACTGAAGTGTGCATTGTGATGTAATTGCGAGTACGCAGTAGGAATATATAGGAACCAAAAAAATATCTGCACTGGATGGTTGTTTGTGATGTTAAACAGATTTGTAATGCGGTTCTTTAGGCTTATTTTGCTCTAGTTGAGTTGTCGAATATCTCGTTCAAGAAGAGCGAACAAATTTTTATGAGAAGGATTATTGAATGATGACATTGTTCGCTATTACTGAAAAAAAACTGTTAGAACTATTACGCAGCCCAGTGATCGATAAATTTGTGGCGCAATAGCATTCATGTTATGGACGAGGATATTTGAGGCTTGAAATTGCAACATTTCATCCCCAAATTAGACTAGAAAAAGCACGGTGCAACCAATTATAAAGTTGAATCTCATAGTAGCTCAATAAAGTTGACATTTTACTTTGCACTATACGTCGCAAAATTTCTGCAATTATTCAGTGAACCATTGTGTGGGGGGATTTATATGCGCCTTATTTTCTTTTTTTCTAGTTTGTGTACGTTGCTGCATATCATCTGTACTGAAATGCAGCTGTAAATTTCTTTGCACCCTGTAGCTATAATGAGACAGCTTCCTAATGAGTTTATTTTTTTGCCGATGCAAATTCTGTATGATAATTTTCGGCAGTCTCATAAATTGTTGGAGCCCTGCTATGGCTGGACTCCAACAATATAACGGTACCCCAAAAGCCGCTGAAAAGGAGTCATTGGGCGGAGATGCCAGCTCCTTAGCGGTGGCCTGTAGAGACCCCATTTCACCGTTGAAGAGAGACGTCGGGCGTGACGCCAGCTCTTTAACGGTTGCCTATAATGGCTCCACTGTATTGATGAAGACGAGTCATTAAGGCCTTGCCATCACTCTACTGAGGGTCAATGACCCCGTTGAGGTGTCGAAGAGGAGTCATTGGGCGAAAATGCCAGCTCCTTAATGGTGGCAGTAGGTTGTGTTGTGCTCTACAGGTATCCTCCCAAGGAATAGTCTATATTGAGGTGTAAAGATTTACGGCTGTATCCTTTGACATATGATTCGTCATTCCACTGTGTGAAAAAAAAAGAAAATACGGCGCAAGTGGGGAGTCTTAAACCGTAGATGGTTCTGAATTATTGCATTATGAGGCTATTATGCGATTTCCACATTCATTCGGAATCATTCCCGCAACAGATACGTGTTTAAATCCTAAATGCAAATATAATCTCAACATACAATGTTGATGAGTAGGTAGAAGGGGCGAGTATGCTGTTATTAATCGCCCTGGAGCTTCAGTTTTATACTTGTTTGCATTGTGATTTTTCTAGGCTAAATTAGGAGTGAAATATTGCAATTTAAAGCCCGAAATATTCTCACCCACAACACAAATGTTATTGTGCCACAAATTTATCGGGCATGGATGCGTCTGAATGAGATATTCGATGCTTAGCTAGAGTAAATTAAAGCTGAATAAATGCATTAGAGATCTCTTTAGCATTACCAACAACGATCACTGCAGATTGTTTTCGTTTTCTGTTCCATTCCTATTGCTCATCTTTCATGCATCACAATGCATACTTCATTTATTTCTTCCATTGCATGCCACTGTTGTTGCGCAAATTGTGACTGACATACTGCAAAACCTGCAATCCATTACTTAATGAGTTTCGAAGAGTTTCTTCGTTTTGCACGATTGGTGATTCCTTTGTGCTTCGGTTGTGTCATCACGGTGAAGTGTATATGAGAGGTGCGGGATTCATCAATAATTCGTTTTCACCTAAGCACTACAAGAATGCCAATACGTCCGGTAAGAGCGATTTAGTGTGCGTATGTAGTTAAATTGGGCAAATTTTAACGTTCAACGTTCTCTTTACATTTGCCAAACCTGTTTTAAGATCTGTGGAGGGGGGGGGCGGAGGAATGGCGGTGAGGAACTTGTTTCTACTTTGAACTGTTTAATATATCTGCATGTTGGGGCGAGTTCAAATTTCAAAATTCTTATTTCATTTTGAATGCCTTGAAATTTTTGTTTAGGTCTGGGTGATAGGAAAAGAAGAACCTTTTCAAGTTTGAAAACTTTCTGATGTTTTTATGAGGGAGATTATATCGCGCATAATTTAATATGCATAATTCAGAAACTATTTTATTTCAGTGAAATTGTTCGTCCATTTCGAGCAACTGTGCTAGTACGATTATGGGAAAAGCTGCGAGAAGGACCTCGATCATTCAAATGTTGGGAATGCGTGAACCTCATTTTTTAAATGGTTAGCTGTTAATTATTGTTGCATATTCCGTCCATATTTTGTTGATCGTTGTCAATGATAACTCTCTTTTCATCAATTCCATGACATATGAACTGCAGGATCCAAAAAGTAATTTTCGTGAATAGAAGGCATTGATAAGCCAGCCAGGGATATAATTTTTACGGAAAATTTTCTTTGCCAGAGTAAGTAGTCTTTGCATCCTCTCTGCTTCTTTTATTCGCTTCTAATCCTCATAGGCAATTGAGGGTCCTATGCTAAGTTGGAGGCAGCTAGGCTAGAATTGTTCGATACTTTTACTTTCGTTTCCTTCTATGAGTATAATGTTCATTTTAATGACGTGTTTCATATTGAGTTCGGAACTACTTAATACTTTAGGCTTTTTGCTTTGATTGGAATAAATTTTGTGTTGGTTGAAGTCAAGAAATCAAACTTTTGCTGCCCTTATTTTTAATTTGTGTTTAATTAGAAATGGAGGAAAAGAGTTAAATCTCGGAGCTTCGATTTTCATTCGTTGTGAGAAGAACGTTAAATCTCGGAGCTTCGATTTTCATTCGTTGTGAGAAGAACTTATTGGATTTATGCTTCCGTAGTTTTTCAGAGTAGAGAATCTGCGAGTTCAAAAATTAAAGGTACGAAACTGTTGCCAGGACCTCATAGTTTGCAGTTTAGTTGATTAAGATGCGAAATTATGCCTATAACTCGCATCATGCTCTGTTTTTCCAGTGATGTGAGTGCTTCTGGTCCGCTGCAGTTTACGTTGATGAGCAATGGATAGGTGATCGTCGAACTATTCGAATTTTTTGAGGATCGACAT
Source organism: Baylisascaris procyonis (assembly GCA_037389465.1). NCBI lineage: Eukaryota > Metazoa > Nematoda > Chromadorea > Rhabditida > Ascarididae > Baylisascaris > Baylisascaris procyonis. The sequence goes on from JAZARR010000153.1 coordinate 4,893,815, forward strand.
CCTTGCTATTTTGTGCATTCAGAGGTTAGCACTTGCTGTTTTATCACCTCTAGCTTTCAACGATCATCACCAAAGATTTCTTTCTATTTAATACGTGTCCCTTATTTATTGTGGTGGAAGGTAGGGTTGAGGTAATGGATGGAGGTTTTCATGGATAAGAGTTGAGATGTGGATACCATTTCTACTTCATGAGATATATCCCAGCAGATTTTGATTCTCACTAAAAATTTTCATCACCGAAGTTCTTCTATATGTGGAGGTAATAAATGTCGCAGGGATGTGAGTATCTCGTGCAAGTGGGAGAAAAGGGAGCTACCACCTTGTGTTTTGCGGCTTTCGGAGAAGGAAGTACGACCGGGACAGAGGGAGGGCGTATGGCGGTTCTCGTTTTTATGGGAACTTATTGTCAGAGTCTTGCATTAGTCTATTTACATCGAGCCTTATTGAAGTTTTTTCAAAAAATCTGCAGAGCTTAATCCTGACAGTATTTTATTAGGCAGAAACATTTTTTTTCGCTGAAAGGAATACTATTCTATTTGTAGTTACTCAGTCATTTCGTAAATTGTCTTTATTAAGCAAGCAACTTTCTCATTAGCAAAGCGAGCATTGAAAAATTTAAGTTGATCTAAGTGCGCTTCAGTTCGCTTGGAACTACTTGTTAACAGCTTCATTTATATTAAACTCTAATGTTCGAGTTCACTTTTATTTGGTGATCACATGATAGAAGGTTTATTACAGTGCAAATGTTTCTTTCGAAAACGATCACATCAAATTTCGATGAAAATAAACATATGGATGAAATCGAAACAATAGAGACTTAGTTCTTAGCTCATTTACTTGTTTATCGTTTTGAAGGTGGAGTTCAAGAGCGCGATCGTTGTTTTGTGCTGTGGGGTGGGCTCACAATAGGCCATTATTTCGAATTCACTTCAGAATATGTGGATTTTTTTCTATCTGGAATGCAATATAAAAGATCTCACAAAATTTCAGAATGGCGAATTCTCTGGATGGTTGAAGCGATGAAACGCCTGAAGAAGGTGGCAGTGCTAAGAAGGCCGTGGAAAATCACAAAGCGAACGGACATCGATGGAAAAAGGTGTGATCTTAATTCGTATTATTGAGAGCTTATTGGCTGCTTCTTTCATGAAATTTGCTCTTAGCTGAGAATATAAGTTTCATGTGTGAAGTCGGTCGTGGAATCTACTCAAGATTAGAAAGTTTTATTAAAAGAATTGATAATACATTTTATCAAAACAACGAACACTTTTGATGACACATTTGCCTGGATGACGCATATTTTCAACTAGCGGATACTTGTAAAACATTTTTTTTTAGATTAAAGGCTTTTTTTCGATTACATTTCTCATAAAAAATCTCCTTGCATACGATGAGCAGAGTTGAATGAACAAAGCGATTGAGAGAATTTACATTTGAACGTTGATCCTTGTTCTGTGATCTTCTTCAATCCGTAGTTGTCTTTCTCATATCAATGTACTAGATGCACGTGGAAAGTATATCGTTTATATTTCAACTATTTTCTTGCTCATCACAGAATAAACCTAAGAGGGAGAGAGCTGTTGTGTTTTTAAATCTATCGTTTCTTGATTAGCAGTGAGGACAATTTTTGAGGGCCTTTTTTGCTTCGATATCAAGTTCGCTTATCGACTACACTGAATGGCCTAATTTTCTTCGTTTCAATGCTGAAGATAATTCAAATAAAATATTTTCTGCTTCAGCGGCTGTCACTAAGTTGCATTGAGCAATAAATTTCAATCATGTCAGTTGCTCGAGTTAAAACAGTTTAGACGATTTGTGTTGTGGTGAATGAAATTTCCATCACTTGAACACCTTTTTTGCAGACGCCAGACGCTTCTTCAGTGGCAGTCTCGGTTACCAAACAAACGCCACTAGGGGAAAGTAAGAATTTTTTAAATTCTAAAGTACGTCGCCCCTTACACGAGGGAGGAGATTATTCATCGTTCGAGCTAGGAGAGTTGAAGAAAGCCATTCTGAATGATGCTAAAAAGATGTCTTTTATTTTTTTTAAGCAATGGGATTATGTGAAAGCAACCTTTTAAAACAACATTCTTTCAAAGAATTGCATTTTTTTCCATCTTTTATTTTCGATTTCATCTGCAAAATAGTGTGCGGCATATCTCTAAGTTTTCAATGCGCAAATTTAGATGTTGCGAATATAATGATGTAGTTAATGCTCGAACTTCACCGATTTCATAGACGGTGAAATGAGTAAGCATTTGCATATGACGAATTACCACCGCATGTATTGTGGATTGTCATTCACACATGCTTTTCATTTGTTTTTCGAAGCATTTCATCCTGCGATCTCATTGTTCAATGGGCTCTCAAATGTTTTCCGTGTGGTATTAATCGAGTGTTTTCAGGTTGGCAGGAATACTGACTACCTGGTAGGATATTGAAATGGGGCAAAAGAAGCGGCTGGGAAGGTCTTATCCGAGAGCTACGAGTCTACTGAGTACGAGTCAGAGAACGAAATGATGATCGTTTTCCGCTTTATGTTTCTGTATTTTGCAATTGCATATGATGTATACATTTCTGCATTTTGTGTTTCTTTGCGATTTTCTTCATGGTTGCTGTTGTTGCTGTTGCAAGGTGTTGTTTCACTTGTTGATTTCTTGTATGATTGCTGTAATGCCTTGTGTTTCGCCACTCTCGGTGTTTTAACTGGAAATTTTATTAACGACTTTCTGGGGGAAGGGTGGGGGGTCTGATTTCGTGTCGAAGTAGCTGAATCGAGAGTGGCGTTGGTTAAAGGTTTGCATATCTCGTGTGCACACTGAGTGGGGCCGACTACAACAGTAGGCCGTCGTCGCGTGCAGTGACTAAGGGAGTCGTCGTCAGTCCTTTAAAGATCGCACTGGCGTGTCTGCAGCACTACGAACCGCTGAGGGTTGCGGCCGCAGGGATCTCTGGTTAGCTTGCGCGGCGTCAAGTTGGCTTGTCAGGCAGTGTGGTAGCCGGGTAGCAGTGTAACTTGTCTTATTCTGCATAAGGGAGACCTAATTTTTCGCAGTTTGTTGAGGCAGTGCGGGCATTGAGTTTTTCGTTGAACATCGCCGTCGTTTTCTGGCTGAAGAGGGTACCGGAAGCGGTACGGATTTTGGTGTGGCCTGGGTCGTGATGCTCGTTTTTGGTTTCTAAAGTATTTCGGAAATTCGCAAAGCTTGACAAGTTCACGTGCGGCGCGCAGTTGACCTATCGTCGAAATATTTTGGCGGCTTTCGGAGTTGGTAAGGTGTGCTCCTTCTTCTGCCTTAGGTGGTTTCTAGCGGTGCTTGGTCGTTGGGTTTGTTTGATTTTTTGATCTATACGGAAACTTTTCGAAGACACTCAACTGTTGGGGGAAGGGCAACGAAAGTTTAACCCAGATGCCGTCAGTGGTAGGAGCGATGAATTTTGGAGTTTCCGGGGTGGCTGCAGTAGAATTTTTGATCTACCCGTAGATACCTGTATATAGGGTCATCCAATAGACACGTTCAATATCCTTTGGCGACATTCATATAGGCCTCGAAGGGCGGGGAGGGCAATGAAGTTTTGAACTTCGTATGGGCAGTCTTTGGAGGGCACAAGGGATTTGGCATGATGAATTTGCCTATGAGTGGATAGTCTTTGGGGCGCTCGGGAATTTTGTTGAAACGATGAATTTTTTGATCTACATGTTGGCAGTTTCAAGGGAATTTGAGCGCTACTGTGATGGATTTTTTGGTCTACACATAAACACCCTTTGACGGCATTTGATAGGTTTACGTGGTGGAATTTTGAATTACACGTATATCGTCCTTGGTCACAGTTTGATGGTAAAGGGCCGAGGGTCTTGCTTATAAGTATTGATCTACTGCTGATCCACATCGGATGTGGCTTGCGGTGATATTCAGGCGTTGCTATTGATTCAGCTCTATGAATGAGAATCTGTTGTCTCTCATTGCGGATGCTTCCATAGTTTTGTAAAAGTGCGAAAATTCATAGAATATTCCCGAGCACGCTACTCCGATGGCGAAGGTGCTTTGCCATCCTATCTATCATCGTTTAGCTCGATAATAGCTGCTTGAGTTGGCGAATGGGATCTGAAATTCCTTCCACCAGATTATTGTGGAATCTCTGTTTGTGTAGCAAAAACAGAATGCCCGCAACATAGAGTGTAATACCTGAACACAACTTTCGCTGTCGATACAGCTTCATCTAATATCACAGGTGGAAGCAAAAGGAATAATAAGCGTATGACAATTAAAACAGATAGATGTGCCTGTTGCTTTATGGATGATTTAAAGCGTATAATCAAATTGTCCTTGTTCAGTTACGGAAATGATTCGCAGTAGACGCAGATGACTGCAATTTCTTTCATCGACATTTTTAAACCAAATTAAAAACCGAAGATTAGGCTTAATTTGTGCCGATTCAATAGAAATATAGGAAACCATGCATAACAATTTCTGGCCTATGAATGCTATCAATTTCATTTTTCAATAGATGACATTTGCTGTCAACTGTTGACTAGGCACGTGTTGTTCGTCTGTCAGCATACGCTACGGTAAGCTTCTCGGATCAACATGCAAGCACAAGGCGTGATCCTGTCAGTTGGGTGCAAGCATGCGAGCGATTTTCTGTCTAAAATCTTTTGGCAATGTTCTAAGAGTCTTGCGCAATATGGACAAAATGTGTTCCGAATGAAGACTGCCTCTACGACAGCGTCAGTTAGAATTTCTGCTGTTGTCCGTAACATCTAAGGTCTTGGGGATGACAGTGATAAGCGCCATTTATGCTGGAATTATACTGTGAAAGGAAAGGAGTTTCTGCATGGCCATGCTCAAACGGGTTCAGATGACCACCAAACTTGTAATCCATGTGATCTCAACCATAGAGATATCTGCAGTCTCATGTGTTGATGATTTTTTCGGCGTACGCAGAAATTCTTCATTCTGCTTTCGACAGGCGGGCGCAAAGTTGGCTAGAGCCACGGTCATGAATTTCAGGATTGGTATACTACGAGAAATATGTCACTTGGCAAAGGCTAAACGTTCAAATGAGCACTAGAATTTCAAATTGCTCTCTTCCTGCTGCATGCCTAATGAACGCGGAGGGGAAGCAAAAACTGAAAACTGAAGAAATCTGTGATCTCGATTAGCTGCTGAGAGTGCTAGGGACATCATTGAACTGATCTTGGCGAGACTTGTTGAAAATCTCGATAAAGCAGGCCCACCTTTGCTGCTGGAACCGAGGCCAAGAACTCTCTAAATCGGGAAAATAGGGGCTCCAGGAAATCTGTTCGATGGAGTAGATGTTTGGCCGAATCAGGCAAATTTAGATATTCATAAGTTATATAAGGGTTTGATCAAGATTCGTTGTTGATGCAAGCGCCAACCAACAAGGTGACTCCATAGCCCAGTTTGTGCCCATGAAAACCAGGTCTTCCTGTTGATGCAAGAAAAAGAATAGTCGCTGCCAAGAAAACGGAGAAAGGGAAAAGCACTTTCGGAAGAGCCGAGGTAAGGAAATCCGTATAAATACTACAAAAGCTGCAGAACGGGTGTGTTGACTGGCATGAAATTATATCAGTTTTGATGTTTGCATCGGGTGCCTTCCCTCGCCGTGAATCTTCTAGGGGCTACCGCTCTCCTAGAGCTGTTGCTTTTATTGTTGTGTAGCTGAAGATGGGAACTGTTTGCTGCATCAGCAGATCATAGCTACACGAGGATGGTATATGGAGGCTCTTTGTATGTAACTAAAGTATGAACCAGTCACTCACTCATTTAGGTGACGACCCGTTCAGCCACTCCTCGTGGCGACAGTCGTTGCAAGGATCGGATCCATCGTTCGCCATAAGCAAGGTTCAATGCGGCAGTCATGCCGCTATAAACCGCAGTGGACTCCTTTTGAGAAAAGTAGTCGTTCTATTGTGACTCGAAAATGTTCATTCGTTGGAGAGCAAAGCGCCCACCTCGCTTCAGGGAACAACGGCCATCGCATCAGGTTTGCACATCGTTGGTAGAGGATCCATCCATTGCAAGAAATAGCACGCGAGAATCCTTCGGCTCTATCCGGAACTCGATGCCGGTCGTTCGAAATCGGAACTATCATAAACCGATGCATGTGAATCAATCGGTTTTGATCTGTAAGAATGGAATTTTCATAGTGTCGCTGAAGATGAAGCAATGGAGGTTTAGCATTGGCATGCTGCAAGAAACTTGCTACTGTTGTGGAACTGCGAAGTGACAGGAGGCCACATCCAAACTACTTGTTGTCACGCCCAATCTATCCATGAAAAACCCTCACAAGCCCTCGGTCCCGAAGTGTTTCAGATGTTGCATGGTGGTTCCTGTCTTTAAGCGGCCTCTTTATCAAATAGAGCAATAGGACAATGACGCACCCACCAAGGTAGTTGAAAACGGAATACTGGAAGCAATCTGAGTAACAGCTTAATCCTTCGTTACGAGCTGCTTCAAAGAAAATCGAACACTGAAAACAGCTGCAACGAATGGTAAGTAGAAAATTGGTCTATAGTTCTTACTCCTTTGCACTATTGAAGTTGAAGTGAAGAAATTTGCTGAGTTTGATCATGTGTGCATAGAACTTATTGCTGTTACTACTTACTGTCCTTGAATTATTTAAAAATCTTTCACTTGCCTCTAGCATTCGCGGCGATTTGACTGTACTATTCCAAACGAAGGCAGAATTAAATTTATTTGAGTGTTATTAGTTGGTTCCATCAGAAATATATACATAAGCATTTATATCAAAGTTCACGTTGACTGCACTTCCTTAGGCGAATTGCTAGATTCAGCATAAAGGTATAGCAATGATTGTTTAAGATGAAGATAACTCAAGGTGTAGCGAAACTTTGCTTTATTATTCAATCGTCCCCGCAAGAATTCGATGCGATGCTGCGCATCTGTGAAAATGACGATCGTATTAATGTGGAACATATTCATTTGGGTGCACTGAAAACAGTCTCGAATATTTTTGCTGATGACGATCCGAATGGCAATATTTATCGTTGGGAGGTTTTATTGCAGTTTTGTTTATTTCCATCTCATAAAGACGGTAGAAATGCAGAAAGGTAGATGGGCATAGTGACGGAGAAGAACTGACAATGGCAACCATCAGCGTAGCAAAAATTTAAAAAATAATGATAAATTCGAAAAAATACTCATAGAGCGACACTGAGGGCAGCATGACAAGAGGCACTGAGTTTAGAATACATGAAATCAACAACAACATTGAGATCGAAAAGGTTTAGTCGATACTTGAAAAGTGAAAGATAACTCTATCAACGCTAATATCTAGTGGGGCATACAGGATTTCGGATACGTATGCCTCAGTAGGAGTGAGAAGCGCTGCGATATAATTTGAATGGACCCTTGTATAAGCGCTATGATATATAAGTGTATTCTAATTTGCAAATAGCAGGCAACAATTCTTTTGCAACAGAGCAATGAACGGTTATGGCTGTTTGTGGCGAGCGTTAACTAGCGTTTCTTTGAGAACGACCTTTGCAATGAATAATTATGACACTTCACATTCGTCTAACTTTGCTGAATTTCTAACTGATTGAAAAAATAGCTGAAAGGGAAAAAACTTGTTTATAATTGCAAATGACCGGAAGACAAATTTGGTGATTTCACAGTCCTCATTGCCCTCCTGGTCTTCAACGCATTTCCCTCATTGAGCACTTTGCTCCTACCGTGGTGGAACTTGAGCACTTTGCTTTTATATGCAATCAGCAGCTTCAGTATCATCGCTAAGACCACTACTTCTCCTCTTCTTGTTGATTTTCACCACATAACCTTATGGGATGCATCGGAAGAAGGTTTCAAACGTTGGAGATTAATGCAGGGTGAGGTCACGACGCTAAATATAGAGATCGCATTAAACGTATGGCCAAAAATCTGCTGTGACGCGCTTTCTGGGCATATTTTGGTGTTGTAACAGAGTACGCTAAGATTGGCACATGCATGTGGAGAGAATGCGATCTTAAGACAAAAAGAAATGAACAAACTGTGAACACTCTAAAACCTTTGTAAGTAAACATACACCTATGAGTTCAATCGCTTATAGCTTTTTCTTCTTAAAAGATTCATGCTTCAGCAGGTTCTCGCCACAAACGATTGTTTGCTTCGTGCTCGAGGTCAAGCCACCTACGTGACAACTGTGGATTTAGGTGAGGTGTTCGTTATTCGAAAAACTAGACCATACTGCAGACTATTGACTTGTTATTTGTAAATGCAAAGAATGCTGGAACAGCAATTTTTAGAAGCGCTTATGCCACTTTCCATGTAAGTTTTAATTGTATTTGAGATTTTCTTCGCTACCACTGCGACATTTGTTCTCTTCATCGTTATGGCGCAGTATTTTCCTTTTAAGTTAAACGGACCTTTTATTGCTTTTCTAAGCGACTGCAACAGTCTATATGGTAGAATGCATCGTTCTGAACATGAAAATTCCTGTTGTTCAACCTTTATCACTTCTGTCGGATTTGTCGTAGTGACTTTCCTCCAGTCGCGCGCAGGTCTACTCTTCTTCATCCATTCCATTATCGAACGTGCCGCAGCCGTTGATCAACGGTAACCGTTAAGAAGATTCAAATGCTTTTCGCAATTCATTGAGAATTATTTGAAGTTAAAAATTTTCGCCTATAGGGAGAAGCCTCATCGAGAAGCGGAGTGATGGCCATCTCGATGAGGAAGCCAGGGAGCAAATTTTCGGAAAAAAGGATGCCCATTCAGAAACCATATGGCTGGAGGAAGAGATGTTGGAGAAGGAGAAAACGGCAAAGAAGTCAAATTACTTCTCCGTCGGATATCCAAGCATTGCATAGGAATCGGACAAGATCAAGTTTTAGTCCTCAAACAAGTCTAGTATGAGATTCTGAATATCCTGAGTAAATTTCAAAGCAGGCATTAATCATCCAAATCCTTAAACAAGTGTTATACGTAGAGGATACTAAACAATATCCAGTAACAATAAAAGATGTTAAATTAGAAAAGATATTCGTATGTGCGTACCACTCTGTTACAAATCTTCTCATGTTGAACGATGATTCTATGGTGCCCTTACGAAGGAATTGATTTTCCATACTCGAAGAATATTTAGAATGAGTGCAAAAATGCAAAACATCCAATGCAACTCGATTTCAATATACATCGCAAAGTTATGCTCGAGAGTGTCGTCTGCAATGTTGGACAAATGAGCAAGGCAAGATTGCCCTTTTAATCCTAATGCTTCAATGATTTTATACAGAAATTCATGCAAACGACCAAAAATACTGAGACGGAATGTCATAGGTTAGTCATGTACAGCACTTTCTGCAATCTTCATGTATCTTCATAATGTTGAATGCATTAAAGTAGTTTTGCAATTTATTTGTCAATATCCATGCTGTTGCGATTTCAGATGATTGTTCGACCGGAAATGGTCAAAGTTGCCGATGTACATTATGTAAAGGCAATGGAGAAACCGGAAATGTCGTCAATTATTTTCGATCCTGAGATTGGTAAGATATATTACTTGAGGAAGTCGAATGCTGTTCCTTTATGAAGCAAAAGTTTGCTCTGGCAAGGGTTTCTTTGTTTTGCTGTTCACTTTTCATGCCGTTACATCTAAATTCGCTAGTAAAATCTGTTTTTCATACCTGATATGCTTTCAACGGTAACGGTTCTTCAGTGATTCTGTGTGGCACCTATTTGCGGCGCCAATAGAGAATACTTAATATTACAATCGTCATCCTTTGCAACTGTTGCTAGCAACATTTCGGAATATTAGTTGTAAATGCTGATTCAATGGATCCCGCGGTGTTATTTTTTGATGCGAAACTAATTTTTTGCGGGAGTAGTTATCAGAAAAATAGAGAAACCACTTCCAATATCAGTGAAGAGTCACACGAACCTGTGATCAAATGTTGTCTATACGGGTGGAGTAAAAACGGTATCACGCTTATTTCGATCTGATACGGTATCACAGTCTAGATACGGTACCACAATTCAAAAGATTACTCGATGGAAGCACCGAACACCCCTGAGCCGTTCCATTGTAGCCCGTTTTAGATAGCGGAGTTCGCATATATTTTAAAAAACTGTCGTAGATGTGTGAGTGAAACACATTCTCAAGAATTGCTAGAATATTTTTCCCGAGATGTGAACGGTTGTAGCGGCTTTCCGATGTATTTGGCTGGGCAGCGACAATGGGCAGTCCTTAACGAAGCCAAGTTGATCTATAAAAAAACGGAAACTGAAAAGGATATCAGATGAAAAGCTCGCCGACAAGCATGAATCGTCACTATCGTGGAACATAAACAATGACAGTGAAGGTCGAAAATGGGAACTATTTCTCCATGTTGAACAAAAGCGCATATTATTTGCCTACTGCATGAGTGAGAAGAAGGATGATGATTGCGATTTTATTCTCGGAGCGGTGCAGCGCAAATGATGATTCTCACCGAGCGGACATAAAACCTAAGAGGACAAATGGAACATCCTTCTCTGAGGTATTAATCAAGTCTACGAAGACGAAAAGCATAACGACAGCAGAAAACTGTAATGTGAATGAAATGATACATGGCACAACGTGTGCGTCATTTTCTTTTTACACGAACAATCCTTCATATTGACAGGTGCCACAGTGATACGCAATGACTCTATGCATGCGTGATGTATTAACGAATCAGTTCAGCAAACAAATACGGAAAAAATTCAAGCAAGTAATCAAACTTCGCAATACACTTTCTTCAGTCTTTAGAATATCGTCTAAAGAAATGTTTCTAATTTCAACACACTCTCCGAAAAAAATATTCCTCCCTCCCCCATATCCGGGTGCACCTATGCAAACAAAAATTTTATCAAAGTGCAACTATGCATACAACAACTCTGATCACCACGTCTGACCAACAACCTCAGCGCATCTAACTAATTCCACCTCCAAATAAAAGTGATCATACCTGAGGACACCTCTAGAAGCACTCCTCATAAATGAAATAGAGGAATCGGACGGTTAACGCTATTTTTTTCCAAGTATGCAATTCATATTTACATGCGTTTTGTCCATCAAAGTGTCTGATGACACACATCGTGGAAAAATTCATCGATAAATTCATCGAACTGGTCGTGAAGAAGACGAATTTCCTCATTCATTGATCCTTCCATTATTTTGTTAAATGAAACAATTTTTTTTTTTATTTTCATTTATTAGCAAATGATTAATAACAACACAACATAATGACAAAAGCACCTCGAACAGGGATGGACAGGAGTGAGGGGTAGTCAAAAGCAGGAAACACTCGCACAATGTAACTTTGAATCAAACAATAATCCAAATTAAGAATGAAATCTCATAACTTAGCAACACCACGTTTGTGCTCGCTGCACTCCAGTGCGTACATAAGCCGCATTTAACCCCTTCTTATAATATTCAAATGGTATGTCCGATCCTTCTCATAGGCGCACTCAGGAATCAAGAAAAACATAAAATAAAAATCAAGTAATACGCTCATGAAGAACCTTGACGAAAAAGGCAATATTAAAATATGCGATTGCACGAAACACAGAGCATGTAGAGGAAAACAAAACATGATATTCGCACCATTCTGCAACGAGAGCTTTTTTCAAGATTTCAAACAAAAAGTGGTGGTGCTTTCCCTTGACAGCTTAAGAAAAAGCGACGTCAGAAATCATCCATGTCCATTCATTTCTTTAGATCAGTGATATGTCTTTAGTGCGACGCTCTCTCCTTACAATGAAAGTTATGAGTACAAAACACGGTAAATCTGAAAACAAGAAACAAAGGAGACAATAAAAGAAAGGAAAGTGAAATATAACTAAACATATGCAATAAAAGCACATGAAAAGGCAACAATTATACATGTTAGCAAAACGGGATCAAACTCGAAATGAAACTTTCTGAAATCACATTACAACAACATCAAGCGACGACCATTGGTAGCAAACCCATATCAAGTACCCGATGGGTAAATGGCCACAGTACTGAATAATATTTTCCAACGAGCCCTCACTTAATAGGACTAGTGGGCTCATCAAAATATCCTCGAAAAGTATGCGAGTGGGAATCAACATCAACTAACCGAAACTGTCGTACATGGAAGAGAGGCAAGAGACGCAGAACCAGCATTCATAGAAATGCAAGAGACGCAGAATCACAACTCACAGAGATGCAGGAGACGCAGATTCACCAATCACAGACATGGTAATCGGTATATGCACATAGCCACCCAGGCAGTAGCGGCCTGTGATAGGTCGCTAAGCACGCATCACTTTTAGCCCATTGGGTGACCATCGATATAATGCTACCGTACCTATATGCCCCGCCCCAAGATCAAAGCTACTGTGACAACGCCTGCACTGCGCCAAAAAGTTGCTTTTTTTGCAGGAGAACTATCAAGGAACAATGGCAAAACTAAAAAATTCCCAATCAAACAAATAGCCTTCCATAACGCACATCTGTCACATGATCATTTCAAGGGATCTGCAGCCAAAAGGTCATTTATAAACGTCCGCCATATTCGATCATCAATAATTACTGCTTCGTAGTAACTTATCAATAAAGGGACCACTTCATGACTTCGCGAATATAAGTCTCGTCAACGCAAACGTGCAGACTATAGGACGGATATAGTCAAAAGCCGCTTAACGAGAGAATCCGAAGTGAAATAGAATGGTCATTGGAAGTTTGTGAGCCAAAGGATGGCCATAGTGTGGATTCAGAGCGCTTAGTGTGGGTCACCAGTAGATCACCAAAGGGCCATTTTGAACTTCACTGTAGTTCTTTGCAATTTTTCAAATGCAAAGATAAACATTCAAGCATGCTGAGTACGCATTCAATATAGAATGGGATGATGCTGTATGCGCCTTTGCAATGCCGAAAACATTGTTCACTTGCACAGGGTGGTTCATGTTGTAATGAATTCAAAAAATTTGAGCAAAAAAAGAAATTTGCGGATAACTGCCGCTCTTTTCTCAAAATATTAATCTAAACAGCAAGTTTGCTTCTCTTCTCTAATAGGAATTGGCTAACAAATATGTCTCAACCACCAATCGACTTCCAATATCGCATCAAGATGAAAATATTCACTCGTCTCGCACTAATGAATTCCATCACTCAACAAAACCGAAACAAAATCTGTTGAGTAAGATATAAGCCTATTTTTATCGGCAGTGCACCTGCACTATAAAGTCCGCAATGCACTAATTCCTTCGATTCAGTTAGTTTACCTTCCAGTAGTTTAACCAAGCACTCATAAATACCCACTAATCAACAAGAATTGTAACAACTTTGCGAATTTCGTGCACTGCGTAACCTTGCAATCTTTTTAGCAGCAAATAGTACCCTATGTGTTCTTAAAATACTTAATCACGTTCTACAGAATAGAATGAAATAATGTGCACTGTGGAGTTATAACTGACTGACAACTTCTCTTTTTTTCTATGTAACCACTAAAAAATCAAATCCCTCATTTCTACGGTCACCTCAAGTCTGATCTGCAGATTGCGGGTAAATGAAGGAAAACCTGATAAGGGTATGAAACCTTTGATGAGACGAATTGCCTGTAATTCTCGCACCATTTTTCCAACTATCTTCATTTGCTGGCCACTTAATACCACTTATAAGCTTCGGCGATGCCATGCAACCACTGAATGCGTCTGCTGAATCAAAGGATTAGAGCGAAATGAAACGAACAAGCAATGAATGTTGAAAGTAAGAAATGAACAAACGAGCGCATTTAAATTAAAAAAAAGAACATAACAGAAGAATAACAAATGGGACAATGGGGGTGGATGAAACCTGAAATACGATTATAATATCATCCTGAAAACAAATTGTTGCATGAGAGTGCGTACGAGCTTACAAAACACTACACTTAATACAGAAGTGAACGAGACATTATATGACTCAAACCTGTGCCATTCTTCCTCCTCCGTGGGAGTGCTGATGAGAATTTCGCTTCATTGTCCGATGGGTGATCCTGGAATTAATACAGCTGGCAATATAACTGAACGAAGAAAATAAACAGCGAATGTAAAGGACTGATACGCGAGGAGCAGAGAACGCATAGGCATGTGCTTTGCAGTTGATCGAATCGATAAAATGTGGGCATGGGGCGTACGCAAAAAAGTTAAATATTCCTCGAGAGTAAGCTGAAATTTGAAAAAAATTGCCCAAGGCTGCTTCTCATAAACGTAATTCGAATGCTACTCATCCATAACCGGCGACAGCAGGTGATCGCATATTTGGAGCAAATAAATACGGTTCACATACAAATAAAACTGCGATAAACAAATTTCCACCCTATAATTTTTAATTTGGCGCACAAACAAACGCTAATTTATCAATTTTGATGAGCCCTTTTTCCCTTTGCCCATTCTTTTTAATTCATCTTCTTTGAAGACATATTGAACTAGAATCAAATGTAGTCACGACCGCAATTCTTGTATTACGATTGTGACGGGTGTGGGACATTTGTGAAACACTATTTGCAAGGAGGAGGGGGAATAAAACATAGCCAATAATAAAAGATGAAAACAGTGGACAGATGCCAACTGCATATTGTACAATGTGAAATATCACAAGCGCAAACAAACGCACCCAATCGATCGTGGAGGCATGAGGCAGCGAGATCAAATACGTTCTTTCATTAAGAAGCATCTTCACTGAAACGGTCGTGATTGTTTATCTCTATGACTGCTGCACTTATTAATGAGAAAGCAGTAGTGATGAACGGTTTGAAGCGCGTCACACATCGGTATTACAAACGTCGCAACGCAACGATACAAGTAAACGGTTAAAGTAGAACGGTTGCGTACTAGTGCGAGCCCAACTAACAGTGGGCACGATCTCCTTTAATCTTCACTGCACACGCCGCTTACCAAGCTATGATGAGACCATACTCGTCGCTTTGCGTTTTCTCTGCCTCCTAGTAATAATGACTTTTTTCTCAAGCATTTCCGTAGAACTCCAATATATATATAAATATATATATATATATATATATGTATATATATATATATATATATATATATACTGCAGTATATATATATATATATATATATATATATATATATATATATATATATATATATATATATGTATATATAATATGTATTATATATATATATATATATATATAAAATATATATATTATATATATACATATATATATATATATATATATATATATATATATATATATATATATATATATATATATGGTTTCCTTGTAGCATATTCTAGACTTGATATGAATGCTAATAGTTGACGAGATTGCTATAGTTAGGAATGTTAAGTTTTGATTTGATGATTTCAGTGGAGGGTGAAATTCTTTAAAAAGAAATATCCAAAATAAGCAGTAATATACCAACGCCGTCATGCTCAGTTAATGACCGTTTATATCGCTTTTGAAATCAAAAATATTGAGTAGATTGAGCACAGTACCATCTGCATATGCATAGAAGAGGCTTCTTTATTGCTTAGGAATAAATGGTTTTTTATTTCCATAGCGAACCATCTCACATTTGCGACTTCTTATTTTTGGATGAGTGCAACCTTTTGCAGATTGTGTCCAAGTGAAATGCCGATTATCCTAATTAATCCAAACATTGAGCTCAGTACCATCTGCATATGCATAGAAGAGGCTTCTTTATTGCTTAGGAATAAATGGTTTTTTATTTCCGTGGAGAACTATCTCACATTTCCGACTTCTTATTTTTGAAGGAGTGCAACCTTTTGCAAATTATGTCTAAGTGAAATGTCGATTGTCCTAATTAATCAAATTCACTGGCACGTGCCTGTAAATGCACAATAAAAATTAATAATCTGTCATTGATGAAGTAACTTAGTAGTAGAGAAACGCAATCGGAATGCAGTGAACAACTGATTATCCGAGAGTAAATGTTTGATCAGTTGATGGAATCGAACTGCGTTTGCAAAATCGATATGGACTTCGTGGCGAGAGAGGCATCAAAGAATTTCTCCTAAACGCAATCACGATAAAACCCATGTTACCTCGAACGACTCCGACGACCCATTTGAATGAATTGTCCGTCTACTTTTCGACAAGGAAGCATCTTCACTGTACGATATAGAGTTGAAAAATGTCCCTGCAATTTTCATACTGTTTTTGCAATTCGCATAACCGCATGAACAGAATCTCTTCCTCAACAAGTTCTTTCTAGAAATTTCGAAAACTAGCGACCAAGGACTTATGCAGTTAGTGTGTTGATCATATTTGATTGTATGCCCTTGATCTATTCCATGCCCTTCAGTCAAAGGACAACACTTTTGAATTACTTGCGATATGCGCACGATGTGCGAAAGAAACTAAACGAATTAAAACCGTCTAAAGGTTGTATTTGCAGTAGTGGCTTCTACCACAGCGAACTGTAAAATGGCGAACGATTCTGAATCGCTTCCCCCGATCCTCCTCCAGATCATGGCCCTTTTGGGCCTCGTTAGAGTAAGGCGCTGCCAAGACGCCTTTTCTGCCGCCGCCGTTCTGTTCGGCGTCGAAGTGATAGAGCTCTACCGTGAGGTGGAGCTCTTCCTGCAGGAGCACTGGAAGGAGGTTTTTGCTCCCCTCGACGTTCATCGCCAAGGCCTGTTGTTTTTCGGTTAGTTTTCCTAAGACTTTATTTGCAAAATTTATGAACCAATGAATAATTTATGGAGCCGAGTGCTGAGGTAGTGCAGTATTTAAGTCAATATGGGTATCACACTGATGCGTATGGATTTTCTTTGATCGATCTTTCGGCGACACCTGATGTCTTTTTCGACTGTTGTGGGCCATTTTCGAACCTCTTCATAATGTGCCACGAAGTTTGCATTAACCACATCGTAGGGTTGGTGACTGTCGAATTGGTAGCATGATTGCGTAAGGGATGCATATGGTCGAGTGTCGTATGCCATATGCCATAAGAATCCCTTTCTTACGTCATGCTTATGTCATGTTAAGTCATCGTTGCTTCTGCATTCGTTTCTGAGGGAAAATTGGAAATCAAATTGCCGTCGAAAGTTAACCGACTGAAGTGGTTTGGGATCGAAGTAATAGCATTGACATACAACTAGCCCTAATGTGTTTTAGCTCGCGAAGCAGTATTACGCCGTCCACATCCGTTGTTGCTGGAGGCCGCGTGTCGGCTGAAGGGAGCACAGCTGAGCATCTGGGATGTGGAACGGCGCGGCTGCGATCTTTACGGCCACGATGGGCCGATGTACAACGTTGCCGTCGAGGGAGGGCTATTCGTCGCTATGATGGAGAGGCCGATAGTGCCGGTGGGTATATTTTGATTTTACTGCTATTAACTTTGGTCTATATTGCACTATCACAACCCTGCAGATTCGGAGTCCTCATCTGCAGCAGCGAATTTTTACCAAATTTTGAGATTGGAGTCATGTTAAAACGCGTGTCAATATGGAACAGGCCACAAATTTGGCAACCTTAACACTCATATTAAGGAATAACCGGAGGATGCTTCTAGACTGACGAATGGTTGATTGCAGTGGTACCAAAGCGTAGCCCGCGAGCTGGAACCCGGCACTAGCCGCGGCCGCCGGGATGAGGCGAGGATCACGCCTCCGGTGCCAATGGAGCCGGAAGAAGCTCTGCATGAACCGGAGGCTGGCCCTCATCCCGACGAAGTGAATGCGACGCCTCAACGCCGAAGCGTCGAAGATATGGAAAGAGAGGCAGCAGTGCGTAACGAAAGGGCGCAATGGCAAGAAGCCCTTGCAGCTCGTTACCGTGAAATGCTGTAAGTGACTGCTGTCTTGTCCATTTGGACCTTCATTGCACACTGCACTTTTTTACAATATTTGCGCAGATAGCAGCACAGTAATAATTGACTGAGAGTCAGAGTAGATAATCTTTTGCACTCTAAAGGAAGTGCAGTGGGTGCTCGCTATTTCAAGAAAATTTCCATTCGATATAGCAGCGCAACTGGGGAACATATATTAGTTTTGAAGCGGCTGTCTTTGGTGAATCGTCTAACAAGTCTCGCTATGAATCACACTGTAGCAATGAGATTTTCGGAGTTTCAGCTTGAGTGGTCCCCTTACGAAATTTCCGGGCGCGCAGAAGAATAGACACATATACACTTTGCCATGATCTGCCTTTGCAAGCAACTGTGCAAGAGCCTATAGAAATATAGAAGCTTTTCCATGAAGATAACAAAGAATTTATTTCCGTTGTTACATATACAAACACTGTCTAACCTTGGCCATAACTGCAGCCGCCCAAGAGCGAGAGCAAATGCGCCCGCGGAACGAGCGCCTCGAAGACGGGCGACCAGACAGCAGCCGGAATTTAGACCGGCAGATATAAGCACACTGCCAGCCCACATGGCAGCCGAATTGGTGGCACCGGCAACGCCACCATACATTCTTCGGGACAACAAAATACGTAGGTGTTTACGCTTGTCTTGTTGTTCTATCCTTCAAAAATTTGTTTTCCACGCTCTCTGATGTTGTCCATAGCATATTCTGTCTCCTGATTGGAAGGAGAGAATCGTTTAGGAATGAATAGGGTGAGAGCACATTCTTTGAAAGTAGGTTCTCCTGCATTCTCAGTCCAAGGCTTCTAAGCAGTCGAGTGAAATGTAGAATTGTGAATGTTGCTGTTTTGCTTGAAGTAAGCAGTATCTGCTTGACATTCCGCTTTAGGCGCGTCGACGAGGGTTTGCAAATCAGCAAAATTAGTTATGCCAACGTATAGTTTCACTAACGTGATTACGATAATGATTTGCACGAAGTAGGAGACAGTTGGGTTGAAACTTTTTTGTGATCGCTTGAAAGCGTGCATCCTGATCCGCGACCGCAGATTGATGAGCTTATCTAATGAACGAACTAAACCCTTCACCGATATGCGAAATCACGGTGAATGCTGAAGCCCGTTTTTAGTGTGCCGTTTGCCACATTGCGGCGTCGGCGATAGAGAATTTGAGACGGTAGCGGCATGGAGGAAGCACGTCGCTCTTGCCCGATCACATCTCGCGGACGGTAAGCGACTTTATTTTGCTATCTACATTGTGGCGGCGTTTTTCGGTTGTCTTTTATTGTTTTCTATATTAGCTGATCTATGGAATTTCGCTAGTAAATATTATGCTACTAGTGTACTCGTCTTATCGTCTTGAGCAAGAGCGAACTGATGATTATATAATCAATCCTCGCTTATATTCTTTCAAGACGATAAGCACGTTCAACTAATAGGCTCAAATCCTCGAGTTTTATTAAAGCTAATGCTTATTCATGTAATCGTCATTGATAGTCTACATTTCTTTTATATGATTTCAGCATTTTGTGGCACATGTGGGCACCATCTGGTCGTGCCACCTGAGGCGGACGCAGCAACCGCTAAGGTAAGCCGTAAAAACCAGCTTTCTTTGGTTGCATTTTTTCCTCCATACATATCATACGTTTTCGGAGGGATTGGGTGGAAATGGAATTCAAATGCGTTTCCATTCATACCCATCGTGTGGTAATCGACACTGAGTAGAATCATATCAAAGGATTTCGACTTACCCATCTTCTGTAGCAGAATTATATAAGGGAATGGAATTACATTCAAATCTCCCTGTCAATGACTTCCTCAAACACTATTCGATCTAACTTTTAGCAACAGTGAAAAGCTCATAAAATCGTATTTTGGATAGGTACTCTGATGAGCGCAGTGAGTTGAATTTCAGCACTTTGTGACGCTTGAAATTTGCGATAGGTGAAGATTTTGCTATTTTCATTTTAGGCCTTCATAACAGCGCATAAGAGAGAGCGTTGTGTTGGCGCTCCGAAGGCCGTTGTGCAGCAGAGGCGCGAAACAGCCACGTGGCTTAACAGCCTCAGAAGAAACACAAGCCACCTTCTGCTGCCTGGTTAGTATTTTCTTCATTCCCAGCCATATCCGATTTGACGGTTTTAGGAATTCACGTTTGGCAGATTCTTGCATTTCAGATCCCTCGTTAGTAAGTTGGGAGGCGAAATGAAATGTTGTGATTGACTATATATATATATATATATATATAACATGATCATGCGTAATCGAGGCCTCGACTTATCGTTTGTATGGTTTAAGCTGGCGCCTTTGTTTTCGATACTTTTCAAGCAAAGAAGATATTCTGACTCTTGCAACTGGTTCTGCTGTAATGCAATATTTGCATTGAGCTACTAGAAATGAGCGATTGAAGGATGTTGCTTATACGGCATAAAGGTGCCCTCGCTTGGAAGGTTTCCGCAAATAGTATATTCTTTCTTTAATTCCAAGTTTTTGCATGCGGCATTTGGTGTGCCAGCACAATGCTGAACGATAACTGTCATCCCCGTCGATTTTCCGCTCCTTCGTTTCAGCTAGCGGATCATATTGTTCCGACAGCCTTTGATATACCTGCGCATATATTAGGATTTTTTTGCTGTTGCATTAGAAAATTAAACGGTGGTCATTTATGCGACTTGCAGATGCAGCGGTGGAAGCGGAACTTGGGTCGCCGATTGTTCGAAGAAAGCGACCCCTGGACACCGAAGAAGCCCGCAGGGCAGATATTTGCGCCGCTTATTTGAAGCGGTTCAAAACTCTTGAGCCCGGGCTGATGGCGGAGATCGCAGACGATCATCAACTGCGGCTTCCTTAGACGAGAAGTAAGCGGGCAAACTTTATTTCGCTTTTAATTCATTTTTTCTCATCATTAACGATTCTTCATGACTGGCATTTACGATGCAGTTTTGCGACATTCCTTACACTTCCTAGTTCCGCTCCTTAACGAAGGATCATATTTTTGCAGGCACCAGCTGTGATGCATCTCCCTGAACCGCCATCCTGCGCTCCTTCGACCCGCCAAGGACCTTATCAATGAGCCCTTCGCGAGGTCACGATTGTCGCATCATGAAGTGGGCCGGTGTCACCAGTGTCTGTCTTCGTCGCCGCTGCACGAGTGGTTGCATCTGATCGTCAGGTTGCCTGTCTGATGCACGTTTCGCATCTGTTTGAAACACGTTTATTAGCCACGCACGCATCGCCGCCATTGGTTGCCCGCATTGCTCATTGCCGCTCATGAACAATTTTAGTTCTAGGTTCGCCAAGACCTGGTCGAACAGATTTGGATGGGTGATGGAAGAAATTCTGCAAATATTGCTTTTGTGAGGTCCTTTTCCCTTTTTTATTCCCTTGTAGTGATATGGATCGCAGTCAAGGGTGGCCATAAGGTCATAGGAAATGGAGCAGCCATATGCTTCGTGGAAGAGTTTGTATTGCCCCCAAATTGCACAGGTATTTTTCGTATCAATTCTATTCAAATTACATCGACGATTTCACTCATTTCCTGGCGAGGAATGCATAGTCGTGGACGACGTGCAAAAGACGCTTTGCGTAGGTGATCCCATATCGCTCTTAACAAAATTTGACCTTTTTTACACGATCATAGCGATTTTTGGCCATTTTGTGGACTTTGAGAGCCATAAAATAACATCTGTAGTTCCTTGATGCTGTTGCGAGCTCACTATTTCACTTGGGCCGACACAAAATAAAAATCTGAATATCACCAGTAGAATGTCCAAGCAGCTGCCATTTAACGTGCTTTGTGAAGTAAAGAAGTGGTTACTGCTATAGAATTTCAGCAGCGAAGACATTTCGATCGCTGCTGTAATGCGCAAATCGAAGTCTAGAGAGACCCCTGTCTCCCACTAAAATTGTCAATTTCAAGAAAAGCATTTTAAAGTCAACATTAGTATACTTCGTTTGGGCAGATAGAACATTTCAACTAGGTTAGATACACGCCACACTCCGGAGTGCATTTTGCGAAAATGAACAAAAGTCACTCTGACGCTCTTTGGGGTTATTCCAAAACAAGGAGCAAACCTTACAAATATGACTTGAATTGCCTACTGAATAATAATGCTCTAGTAGCAAAGGTTCACTAGGGGATACTGTAGGGCACTGAGAGCAAATGGATTAAATTCCACTTACCTATTTACGAGCGCATGCGTGTACATCGATTATTTGGAATACATGATCACAAGTAACGATCTTTTTACTCGTTCTAGATATCAACATTTTAATGTTTCGTAGGACAGAGGATCGTTCACCGCAGCTGCTTCTGCAAAAATACGAAAAAGCAGTTCGCAGTCAGTGTAGGGCTTCACTATTGGTGTATGTGGCTACATGGACGAAGGATTCGAACGAAATCAACGGCAGGCAGGTTTGTTGAAAGGTGAGAAATTTACAAACGAGCGTATTTTCATTCTTGATCTGTGAGCTGTGCCTGGTCGTAGTTGCCTGTTCACATCCATGAGTCCTCCTCCCACCCTCACCCAAGCAACGAGCATTCATCGGCGATCGCCAGCAAGAGAGCAATGAACGACGGTTTAATCACGATCAAAGAGGATGTGAATCATCACAACACATGCCTGCCGGTGGTCGTCACGGATCGTTGAAAGATTAGTCGTTTCTTCGATTCTAAGCTTCTTTAAACTTAATCGCTTAATTACAATCCTAATCGTATTTATAATTATAACTCTACTTATAATTAGAATCATAATTATAAAAAAACAATAATTATAATCATATTTTCAATCCCTATCTTTATTATTATTACTACTATTACTATTATTATTATCATTATTACTATTATTATTATTATTATTATTATTATTATTATTATTATTATTATTATTATTATTATTATTATTATTTATTATTACTATTATTATTATTAATTATTATTATTAATTATTATTATTAATTATTATTATTTATTATTATTATTAATTATTATTATTAATTGTTATTATTAATTATGATTATTAATTATTATTATTAATTATATTATTAATTATTATTATTAATTATTATTGTTAATCATTATTATTAATTATTATTATTAATTATTATTATTAATTATTATTATTTATTATTTTTATTAATTATTATTATTAATTATTATTACTAATTATTATTATTAATTATTATTATTAATTACTGTTATTGATTATTATTATTAATCATTATTATTGATTATCATTATTATTAATAATTATAATTAATTATTATTATTAATTATTATTATTAATTATCATTATTAATTATTATTATTAATTGTTATTATTAGTTATTATTATTAATTATTATTATTAATTATTATTATTAATTATTATTATTAATTATTATTATTTATTATTATTATTAATCATTGGTATTAGTTATTATTATCAATTATTATTATTAATTATTATTATTAGTTATTATTATTAATTATTATTATTAATTACTATTATTAATTATTATCATTAATTATTATTATTAATTATTATTATTAATAATTATTATAAATTATTATTATAAATTATTATTATTAATTAT
This sequence comes from Baylisascaris procyonis, assembly GCA_037389465.1. Lineage (NCBI taxonomy): Eukaryota > Metazoa > Nematoda > Chromadorea > Rhabditida > Ascarididae > Baylisascaris > Baylisascaris procyonis. Next base: position 4,917,189 of record JAZARR010000153.1, read on the forward strand.
TTTTATTAATTATTATTATTAATTATTATTATTAATTATTATTGTTAATTATAATCATTAATTATTATTATTAATTATTATCATTAATTATTATTATTAATTATTATTATTAATTATTATCATTATTATTAATTATTATTATTAATTATTATTATTATTAATTATTATTATTAATTATTATCATTATTAATTACTATTATTAATTATTATTATTATTATTAATTATTATTATTAATTATTATTATTATTATTATTAATTATTATTATTAATTATTATTATTAATCATTATTATTAATTATTATTATTAATTA